>JXTB01000135.1:81786-128678 GCA_002914805.1 Parasponia andersonii
AATATTCATTATGCGCTTCGCTTCAAATTCCCAGCTTCAAATAATGAAGCCGAATACGAAGCACTGATAGCTGGCCTAAAGCTCGCACAGGAAATAAAGGTCGAAGCAATCGAAGTGTATAGTGACTCCCAGCTGGTCGTCTGTCAGGTTAAGGGTGATTATCATGCGAGAGGAGAGAGAATGATGACTTATTTGAAGAAGGTACAGCAGTTATTCTTAACGTTCAGCACGTATGACATACAGCTTCTTTCTCGTATTAAAAACACCCGGGCAGATGCACTCGCTAAGCTCGCTTCAACGAAGGATGCAGAGTTATTGAAAGTAGTTCCCATTGAATTTCTTATCTCACCGAGCATCGAGGTTGAACCCCAAGTGATTATGCCAGTCGATGAGGAACCATCATGGATGGACCCCATAATGCGATATATACAAAACGGTGATCTCCCTAAAAATAAAGACGATGCAAGGCGGCTTCGCATGAAAGCGACTCGCTATATCATCCAGGATGAGCAACTTTATCGAAGGAGTTTCAGCTCGCCATTATTATTGTGCGTCAATGATCAAAAAGCACACTACATCATGAGGAAAATTCACGAAGGAATATGTGGGAATCATTCTAGGGGGCAGGCGCTCGCAAATAAGATTCTTCGACAAGGGTATTATTGGCCGACTATGAAGAAGGATACATTGGAATTTGCTAGGAAATGCGATAAATGTCAGCGATTTGCGACCATTCCTAGAAAATCACATGTTCCTTTAACTTCAATGACTAGTCTATGGCCATTTGCTGTGTGGGGAATTGATATTATCGGGATGCTTCCTTTAGCGCGAGGTAGTTTGAAGTATGCGGTGGTCGCAGTCGATTACTTTACAAAATGGACGGAAGCCGAAGCCTTGAGTACCATCTCCGTGAAGAAAATGATAGATTTCGTTTATAAATCTATAATCTATCGTTATGGTATACCACATACTATAATTTCTGATAATGGGAAGCAGTTCGATTGCGACGAGTTCTGTGACTTTTGTAATAACTTGGGCATCAAAAAGAGCTTCTCTGCTGTTGTTCATCCACAGGCCAATGGGCAGGTCGAAGCGATAAACAAAATACAAAGCAAAATATAAAGACAAAGCTGGAGGAGCATAAAGGAGCTTGACCAGAAGTACTTCCAGAAGTGTTATGGGCTTATCGCACCACACAACGAACTACTACAAGAGAGAGTCCATTCTCCTTAGCTTATAGGTATAAAGTGATGATTCCTGTTGAGATTGGTGCGGGTTTCCTGCGGCGATCTATTTATGAGCAAAAACAGAATGATGTGTTGCTGAGAGTTAAACTCGATCTTCTAGAAGAGCGACGTCGTTATTATCAATAATTCTTCATGATGTCTTCAACAACCTATTGTATCTTCTTCATTAATATTCAATAATACTTCTTTGGCTATTACTTCAACTCGGTTATTACTTCGGCCATTCTTTATTTATAGTTTTATGGCAGTTTTCGGACACCATAAAACTCGGGGGGCAGTGGAATCAGAATGTTATCTCCTACTGGTTTCCTAAGGGACTATGCAAACGTCCATTTAGAGGAGACAGGGTTTTAGATCGTCGAAGTATCTAAGTCTCAGATCATCGACGTCGATGTATCTGAATCTCCTTAAAATCCTAGGATTTTCTCCTCGCTTCATGCCTCAGCATGTCTTATTACGCAATTTCCCTCCTCGAACAGAAAAGTAACTAAGCAAAACGTTTGTTGTTCGAAGTGATATATTGCTATGATTTATTTTGACATGGAACTTTTGAAATACAGTTAGAGTTTGCATCACTCGTATTAACTATTTTCTTAAGCGACCTAACCTATCCTAATGCTTAAAACTCGTTTTAAGTTAGTCGGATTTAAATCGCTAAAAGCGTACTGATCGATCACTTGTGATTGACTACTTAGTTAAAATTACTATTGTTTCTTATCGCTATTTTGTAGGAGCATATAAGGAAGGAAAAATATTTATTAAAACAAAAGAAGTTGCCCATACAGAAAGGGGACAAAGTCCGCATTGTTTTAATAATAAAAAAAAAAGAAGACCACTTCATGAGGAAGGGTTCGCGCCGTCATCACCAGTTTTGGTCGTGTCCTCCTTCCAGCTCTGCACAAGCTCGACTACATCCTCGCCAAGGATGGAGAAGTCAAAATCCGGATGCTCGCAGAATATGTTGAAGATGATGGTCGACGAGGCGATATCACTAGCCTTATCTTCGAGCTCTTTGACCTCGGTCGCTTTGAACTCCTCAATGGCTTTGTGAACCGCTTCGGTAGTCGCTTCTCTCATACGGTCCGGATACTTAGAAACGACTTTCTCGAGCTCTTTGACTTTCTCCTCGAGATTTTCTTGGCGAGTTTCTCCTTGTTCAGGTCCTCGAGCATCTGCTACTTCTCAGAGTGGAAGTTTGCTCTCTCCTCCTCCCAAGCCTTTTCTGAGTTCTCGAATGCTTGAGTTATTTCATCGACTTTCTCAGCTTTCTCCAAGCATTCGAGAACTGGATCGTGCATCAGGACAGCAGCAGCCGCAGTCTAAAATATATATATATATATATATATATATATATATGTAAATCTACAAGTCAACATCAAAAGAGTGAAAGAATTAAGAAGCTTACATTGGCCAGCATCCTCATTGCAGATCCGAAAGCGACCTTGGCGGAACGTCGCTTCATTCGCTCCTAACCTTCTTCAGACGTAAAGCGGTCAATGAAGGCTGTGCTCATACTAGCCTTCTCTGGTAGTTGGTTAAGGAGTGCGAAGAGCTTGTCGCCTTTATCCGCCAAGTTCGGTTCCGAAGAGGTAGCAGCCTCGGTAGGGGGTTCGGAAGTGCTCGCTGGCTGAGATGGTTGAGGAGGGGGCGAGCTCGCTGGGACGTCCTCGAAGGCGACTTTTCTCTTCTTCGAGCAGTCAACCTTCTCCTTCCCTTTCGATGGTGGCGTACTCTTGGGTGTTTTGTTTTTTGCTATTGACCCGAGAGTTGATGGAGGAGCTCGCAGACCGCTTCCAATGACCATCTCTGTACAACAGAATATGTTAGTGAGCGAGGAAATGAAATATAAAGGTAATTAGAATGAGCGTGTGATTACCTTCTTCCTGTGGAGCTGGTTGAGGAGCTGGCGGGGACACGGTCTCTAGAGATGAGGGCTCTGAGCGAGGTGGTGTGGCCGGTGCCTTTCTTTTTCTGATCCTGGAGGACGAGGCACCTAAGTCCGTCTTCTTCCTGGGCTTCTTCTTCGAGCTCGCTGGTCTGGAGGAGATAACCGGGGGTCTGGGAACGCGGCACCCTTCAGAATCAGACCGCAAGTGACTAAGTTCTTCGTTGTGCCTAGTACCTTCCAGTTAAATTCTTCAACTGGAAGGTCGTTGATCTGATATACTCTTGCGAGCTAATCCCTTGAGAGTCCGGGTCGATCCCTATTATCTGCGATGACATTGGAATGCGATCAGTAAAAGAATAAATATACACACAAGACAATAAATTGGAAGACTACCTACCGGGATTTTGAAAGAAGCCATTGGCTGCAAAGTCAAAATGGAAAAATAGATTTTTCCATTTTTCCATGTTATTGCGAACCTCGTAGATCGTTTTTATTGCTTGATTCGACCACTTGCTCGCATAGAAGAAGCCGAGATCTGACGGATTTAACTTTACTTGGTAGAACCAAGCAAATTCTTCAGGAGAAAGGGTTTCTAAACCTAGTTTATAATACAGAATATACAAACCTACCATATATCTATAAGTATTAGGGGTCAATTGAAAATGGACGACCCCATAGTAATCAATGATCGATTTTATATACGGATAGAGGGGGAGATGCACGCCGCATTTAAGCACTGCCTCAGAAAAGGAAGCGAGTCCATGAGGGGGTGTGTGTGGACGGTTGAATTCCATTGGAAGACGAAGGGGGATGGCGATCTTGTAGCTACTCGCAATTTTCCTGAGTTTGTTCGACGTGCAGCTTGTTCGAACGTTGGTACATGACCAGTTCCCCTCTACGTACTGATAGCTAGAAGAAAATGCGGGAGCATCCCTTATGTGTCTAGGCCATTGATCCTGGGGAAGATCGCCTATTCGAGGACTACTTTGTCTTGCCCCTATTATTTCTATCTCGGGTTCGGGTTCGAGATAATCCTCAAGGTTAATGGAACTAACACTTGAGCTAGATTCCCCAGAAAAGACATTTCCTTCCCTAAATTCCTCACTACTAGACATCTGAAAAGAAATACGCAGGGATTCAGATATTGAGGATTTCCACTATGCTAGAATTCTGGGTATTCATCCTAAAATTGCACTAAACAAACAAGTTTATTCCTAAATGGTCTACGGGTTTATCAGAAAGTGTTCGAGCAGTTCATCAGAAAGTGTTCGAGTAGTTCATCAGAAAGTGTTCGAGCAGTTTATCAGTAAATGAACAATCAATTCAGTGAGAATAAAATAGGGTATCAGACCCTAGAAATTCTTTTCATAGGATCATTTCTAAGTGATATCTAGTAATTCTACCCTACAGACTAGAAAAGGAGGAGTATAAAAAAAATCTCTCGTTTCACTTCAGTGAAATGAGTTTATTCTCAAAGATTGAAGTTTTCAAGAATGGAAGAAATATAAGAAGACATACTAACCTTTCTTCAGAAGAGGAAGGTTTGAGACGATTCGAAACTTCGTCGGAGAAGAAGCGGTGATCAGAGCGAGCTGGGAGATAAAACGGCGCTAGGGTTCTTCGGGATTTCTGATGTTTTCTGAGAGAAACAGTAAAATAAAACAGGATGGGATAGTTTCTGATATTTATAACCTAGGAACCGGTAGATCACAGCCGTAGATTAGAGGATTTGAATTTTAAATCTGAAGGCTGAGGATTGCGCGGGATTTGGTTCTATCCGAAAAGTTAGGATTGTTTAAAATTTGAAAAGATTTGGTTTCAAAAGGGTGATGGTTGATATCAATCAGACTTCCTCGAATTTCACTCTTTCTTATAAAAGGCTACATGTGTTCTGTTCTGACAGAAAAAAAAAAGATACGCGTGATCTTAAGAGATGAGATTTGGAATCTGGCGGATCTTCGACTACTCAGACCTCAAGTTTAAGTGATGACATCACATGTTTAGGGTCGCACGGTAATTGGAAGCTCCATTTCGTCCTAAAGAACTAATGGAGCTGGGGGCCAATTGTTGTGCGGTCTAAAATCCTAAGGTCGCATAAGGGTTATATGCGACCTCCTTCGTGAATGTTATATACGACCTCCTCCGTGATGGTTATATGCGACCTCTTCCACAGGTTTTGTGCGACCTTCTCCGTGCAGTTTGCCTTGTCAAACAGGAAACCTATAAGAAGAGGGAAACAAGTAAATGCTATAAAGGAAACCTACAAGAAGAGGGAAACAAGTAAATGCTATGAAAGAAACCTACAAGGAAAGGGAAACAGAAGTATCCTATTTGTGATCAACTAATTATCCGTTTTGAATAATTATCCAATTACATTATCTAGTTGTATAGTTACTTGTTTATACAATTAGGATCCTAGGGACATAAGGTTACATTTACCTATATAAAATGGACTCAATGTTCCGAAGAGTATTCCAAGTTTGAGTATTTCCAAGCTTTGGGTAGTCTAAGTTTTTAGTATTTTCAATAGCTTTTCAATCTTTCCAATTTCCAGACGAGATTGTAACCTTGAGTGCTCGTTATTATTCATAAAATAGTGAGAAAACAGTGGACGTAGGCTCATCTTTTTCGGGGCTGAACCACTATAAAATCCTCTCTCCTTTTTTGCTTTGATTATTGATTCAATTCACACAAGCTACATCTCTTGATTTTTTCTAAATTTATTGTTGATAAAACCTCCATCAATAGTTTGAAAAATACAATCTCCAAAATAGAAAATAATAGCAGCTGAAAACATAAATGAACAGTCCTAAGAAGAGCCAGATAGTTATGCCGAAACAAAATTATTGTCGTAACCTCTCAACAATGCCTCATTGAAAATCTTTTTGTATAAAACCCAATGGGAAAAACCACAAAAAGGAAAAAAGAGCACATTGTACTATAAATGAGCAACTAAGAAAAGCGGAAATCACAAATCTTTGAATAATTTTTATTAATTGTGTCATGGATAAACGAGGGAGTAGTATGCCATCAAGTCGGAGCTTGAATATTTGTTACCTTAGAAGTCAAAATATCAAAAACAACATTCCCTTCGCGAAAGATGTGGGAAATATGAAAATATATCTTTGAAATCAATCCAAGACAACGCATCCACGATGGTCTCCAACGCCAAGAAATAGACAAAGAACGAGACTTCAGAATCGAAACCAAATAAGGCGAATCACTTTTCAACTATAAGTTTTTCTACCTTAAGTCCCATGCATAAAAAATTACATGAATCACAACAGCCAATTCTGCCTCAAAAATATAGGCCTTACCAATAGAAATGGCAAAAACTTATTTAAAAAAATCCCTGGACGTCCTAAAAACACTACCACAACTTTTATGAAATTACTTGAAACATCTTTATACTCTTAAAATTCTTACACCAACTTGCTTAGCCACACTTTTATTTATTATTTTTGTTTCAAAAAGTGAAATAAATAATTTTATCTAAAAACGCCTTAAAATTACTTTAATGTCTTCGTACTCCTAATCCTTATACATGATTATAATATTTGTGACTTTTTCTCTTTGGTTCTCATACAAATCCAATGATGACTGCATTCTTCTTCGACGTTCACTAACTTCACTTCAAAATATTGAGCACGGATGTGATCGATTGAGTTTGACTGGGGTCGAATTATTATCTTCAACTTCAAATCTTGCATAGATTGTTTACTAAGATCGAATATTTTTCTTTTTTGGTATTTAGAAAATCTAATTTAAGAGTAATTTTATCCATAAAAATATTCAAAACAATTTTTCATACAATTCAAAATGCAGGACGGTGAGAGAAAGAAAGGTAGCCTTTTGTTTTTATATAGTTCAGTTTTTTTAATAATAATAATAATTTCTCCCTAATTGGTATAGATTGTCTATTTTATTCTACATAAACTGAAAGTATAAAAGTGCTCATCAACATTATTTCTAGTTTAAAAAAGAAACTTATTTTATCAGTTTTATGAATATAAGCTGACACATGATAAGTTTGCAACATTTGAGACTATTTTATTTTTTGACACTTTTATCATCTTTCAAGGGGTAAAGTAAAAACGGGGCTAAACATGAAAACAAATTAGAAAAACTAATTTAATTAATAAACACAATAAAAAATTTATTCCTTGTCTTTTCCTTCTTCAAAAGCGTAGATAATACTAGGGGGAATGATGATTGTGTCCAATATGGCGATAAGGGTTGAAGCTATAACATTGAAACGAGATAGAACAAGACTAATTTAGGACTTGTGAACTCTCTTTCAGCGATTTTTTATGGTAAATCAATCAAACCTTTGGAAAGCACCACCTTTTATGGAGAATGAATAGACAATAAAGAAAGAATTTATTAGTTTAATATTTATTATCTTTTTGATATGTAAATTAATTTTTTTTTTTCACTTTTGCACTAAATATGTTGCTGTACCACTTTACCTCTAAAATAACAGGTAAAAATATTTGTTTATTTGTTGTTGTTCTTTTTTTTTTTCCTAATATAGAAAGAGGTCAAATGGTCTTAAATGTTGCTATGGAAACTTATATGTGTATCCTAAAGTGACATAAAAACTTTTTTTTTTAGTACCAAAACGATTAAATTGGACAAAACTTATACTTGTATCCTAAAGTGACATAAAGACATTTCTTTAGTACCAAAGAGATTAAATTGGACAAAATAACAATACTCCCAAAATTATACAAGATTTAAAACACTCATTAAACCTCATTTTAAACTTTTTCCTTTTTCTTTCTGTTCTCCCCCCCTCCCAATATGCTCTTTCCTCACCTATTACTCCAAGAGTATGTATCGAAATTTGTCAGATAAATACATATACCAAATATATTTCTATTTGGCTTGAAAATAAAATGGGTTTTGATAACCCTAGCCACTCATCCTCTCTCAAAAAAACTTATCTTCTAGTTACTATACTTTCTTTTCTCTTGATTTCTAGCCCATTGAAGAGGAAGATCCTTTCCAATCGAATTTACTAGTTTTTTATTTCATAATCTTTCTATTGGTCTGAAGATATTTTGTTCCCATATATTTATTATCAAAGAGATTTAATCTTATCAAATTTTAGATTTGTGTTGATTTTTCTTTTATTTTTATTTTTTTCAGTAGTTTTCTTATTAATCTAAACCTTTTACGATTCTGAAATCTAGAAGATTTTCATCACAAGTGTTATATTGTTCATGAATATGAACTTTATTGGAATTAATATTATACTTTGATATGATAAAAGAAGGATCATTGCCACTTTACTTCATGAAGATCTAGATTTTATGATGCCTTTGAGGTTTACTGGTTCTTTGGTCGAAGTGATTATACATTTATTGTGGGCATGGTGAACTAGACTTTGTAAATCAATAGAACTAATGCTATTGACGCAAACTTTCTATTGAGAGATGGTAGTGGTGGCTCTTTCGCTCATTTCTCGTTGCAGAAATCAAGCGGTCGTACATGTACTATGTATAATTTATTTTGTATTATTTTTTTAAAAAAATTTGTAATAGGGAATTTCTAATTGTATTGATTTTATTGTAGCAAATAATTTATTATAATAACTGATGGCTCTAAGGATTAGCTTGGAGCTTGGTGTCTCTAGAAGTAGTAAAATTTGTGGTTTGCTTTTTGCTTAACTTATTCACATACCTTAGTGGACTTACTCCCACATATGTTAGTCGTGGGGAATTAATGTAATTATTTTCTCTTGGGTAAGATGCTCTTTTTCACCATTTATTTGTTACTCGTATTGATAGTATCATTTAATCGGCTTTCAATATAATTTCACGAGGAATTTCATTCTTTAAAAAAAATATTTAGAAAACAACAAATCAAAATTTCCCACCATGGAGTTATAAACAGTTACTTTTTTTTTTTTCATGTTGGTTTTGGAAAAAAAAATTTGTGTTGCATCTGTGTGCAAAATTTTTATTTTTCTTTTAATCTTGACACCTTAATTAAAGTTTTCATTCATGATATTTTGAAACGAGAGTAATATTGCATTAAAAGAAATAATTTGAGAAAGAAAAGGTGCCTTTATGTCTAATAAGGGCACTAATTATAGCCCCATGTTGCTATATGTTAATTTTCATCTGCAGAACTAAGCACTTATGAAATTGAAAATAACATCAAGTGCATAGAAAAAAATTATATTACAAGGGTAAAGTGGGACAATCGATATATTATGGGGGCAAAAATGAAAAAAAAAAATCTCATTAATATTTCATTAGAGAAAAATTAAACTCTGGTAAATGAGTTTTAAGTTAGAGATAATTACATTCTTATATCTTACATTTTGACTATTTGTTCAATTTATATATTACGTTTTAATTATTGTCAATATTGACCTTCAGATTTAGAATTTGTAATAAATTTATACATTTTTAGGGCAAATACCAATTTTGACGATTATGTATAAAAAAAATACCCTTAAAAGTTTAACTATACTTTTAAAAGAAAACTTATACAAAATTGATAAGGACTTTTATAAATACTATTTAATATTTGTAGGTTTTTGCATTATTTCAATTATATTTTAATATATGCTCTTTCAGTTATTAATTTTAGCTAGTTTTAAATTTAAATTAAGTATTAAAATATATAATTAAAGTTTTAAAAATGTAGTATAGTAAAATTATTGGTCAAAATTAGTGTATGATAGAAAGAAAGTATAAATTTGTTAAAAGTTTTAAATTTAGAAGTCAATTTTGATAATATCCAAAATACAAAATGTAAATTAACAAAATAGTCAAATCATAAGATATAAAAATATATGGGTTTCTTACAAAATTTTAGGCTTAAAGTATCGAAAATTGAAAAATTCCGGATAGGATGAATTTTTCGAAAAATCCCGGATTGATTTATAAAAATATTGTATTTGTTTTTAGAAAATTAACATTATAATAAATATTTTTAAAAATATCACTTTTATTCGAAATTGGTATATAGTAACGGTAGTCGAGATACTCCATTGGTTATTTGGGGTAACAAATCTAATTACTTCAATTATCTTATCAATTAATAAAAACAATATTTTTCTAAATATTTTTAAAAGTAGTATTTTCTAATTAAAATTTGGGATTTTTCAAAAAATTTCAAAATCTGGTATTTTTCAAATTTTTGGAAAGATTACCATAATAAATCAGAAGATTACCATAATAAATCAGATTTCCTAAAAATGTAATGAACCCTAAGAAAAATTAAGGGGAAAATTTTCACCCTAAGTTATTCAGTTGATCACTTTGAGCAATGTAATCATGTAATTTTTCTCTCTCTTTATTATTTTGTTGCTTGTTCATCTTGGCCTTTGGGCCTTGGCCCGATTCAAAATGCCAATAGTGGTGGGTTTGGATAGTCCGGGGGAGATGACGTCCAAGACAGGGAACGAATGCTGAAAGTATAGTATTATTAACTGTAGTATACTTGTAAGGGTAATATTGCAATTCTTGAACGATTTAGGGCCTATACACATTTTAAAGAAATATTTGTGGAGCAAAGTACAAATTTCATAAAATCCTCTCTCAAAGTCGCTACTGCAAACGGGAAAAAAAAAGAAAAAAACTTCTGCGATTCCGTTTTCTCCTCTTTTTCTCGCTGCACAAACAGATTTCTGGCTTAGATATACGTAATCCGAAAATAGTTGACATTTTCAGCTATTTCTACTTTCTCAGATCGCTCATTCATGGCTTCCTCTAGGAAAATCGAATCTGATGGAGAAGACGAAGCTCGTGAAGAAGAGGTTTTTACTGATTTAGTTCTTCTAATTCAGATTTAGAGTTCTTTATTTTATTTATTTTTTGATTGTTCAAAAATTAAATTCACAATCGAAATTGCGAATAGCTTAGAGAAAGAACACTGATTGTTTAACATGATGATGTCCTTGCAGGTCGAGCATTTTGATGATTTCACTCTTGCTTCGTCATGGGAAAGGTAACTCATACAAAATACGCTGTATAGATTGATGTATTTATATGCGAATATAACTAAAGAGTTTCACATTTGACCGTAGAATAACATGTTTTTATAGGTTTATTTCTGAGATAGAAGCAGTGTGTAGGCAATGGATGGCTGATGGTCCTAAGAATCTATTGGTAGGTTTCGTTTTGTTTGTGGAAATGCTTAATTTGAAGGAATGCTTCATAGTACTATGTCGTTTCTCTTAATCTATTTTGGTTCGAACGAATGTTCTGCGTGTAGAAAAAAGATGCAGTTCAGTTGGAGTCTTTGACGGACTTGTTTAAGGTCAAATCTGAGTTGAAGGATGTGTCAAAAAGTTATTCCATGGAATTCTACTTTCATACGAACAATGACGGTATTCCTGGATTTGTTTTATCAATTTATAGTCGGTTATCGGTGTACAAGACTAATGTATTTCCAATGGTTGGACAGGCAAAATTGTTGACTGGAATTCCATCTCACATGATCTGCAGTTATGCTTTGGGGTCAAAGAGTTTTTGGTATTTTTTTTTTTCTCTATCTCCGTGTGTGTGCATATGTATATATATTTACACAAATGTATCACTCATGGTGCTTTAACTGTTTTTGCACTTGTCGTGCATCCATAATCAGGTAATTGCTCCTCAAAGTGCGAGCGGAGTGGTTCTTGATGCACCCGAGGCTAGCAAGCTGTTAAGCGCTGTTGCAATTGCTTTATCAAATTGTTCAAGGTATAATTTGGTGTG
Organism: Parasponia andersonii; assembly: GCA_002914805.1. Lineage (NCBI taxonomy): Eukaryota > Viridiplantae > Streptophyta > Magnoliopsida > Rosales > Cannabaceae > Trema > Trema andersonii. Next base: position 93,639 of record JXTB01000135.1, read on the forward strand.
GAAAATCGGGCTTTGTAATTTTGGTAAAGTATAGGAGAAAGCAAACCTCATCCTCGCTATTTATGTACCTGTATAAATTCGAGAGTCTCCAATTAGTTTATGCACAGACATTTTTCTTTATCTTTAAAGTTAGTCTGCCTTTGTGAACTTCTGATGTTAGATAGTTTATCTAGTTAATTTGATTTGGCAATTTGTACTAAATTGTGACTTCGTATATGATTTTGTATGCAGTCTATGGCCAGCTTTCGTGCCAGTGCATGCTCCTTCTCGAAAAGCGTTTATTGGCATCCAAAATATGGGAACAGTTTTTACCAGAAGATTTGAGGCAGATCACATTGGTAGCCAGGTTCCAGTGAAACTTATGCATTTAGAAGGACTGTACGAGTTGTTTGTTTCTAAATTTGTAAGTTTCCACCTTTTTATGATTCCATAAAGAATATTTCTTTACATACTGTATTATTGGTTATTAGACTCTAGTTAATGTCTATGTTTCTGTGTATTTTCCAAATGTTCCCTTTTCTGGTCCTCTTGTAGTAGCTCTTTCTATAACTTTTTGATAAAACTATAGCTAACTTGACAAGTAAACACAAGTAAATGTTCGTTTGAGACTTAGTTTAGCCTTTGATTACAAGCCTAGAACACTATTTTTATTGTTTTCTTACTAATATGCTCAGGCTAAATCAAAGTAGCAGCAATCATTATTCTCATTTTTTTCCTTAATAAATCGTCATTTTCTTGCTCATTTGGTAAAGTGCTCTTTGCTTGACTCATAATTTTAAGCCAAATTTTTGAACTGTTATATTAGAAGTTCCCTGAACTTGTATTGGTATCTTCCCCCACTCCTTCTCCTGACTGTATTAATCTTCGTATTCGATGTTGAAGGCCTACTCCACATTGGACTTTTCTGTTCATCTTTTCAAAGTCCATTTTACAATGAAGCTAACCTACAGAACCGTTCCCAATGATGAAGATGACAATGATGTTCAAGAAAATGAAGTTGAATTTACTCAAGCTGGCTCAAGTCCTCGTGGTGATATTCGCAACAGAACACAGTGGGATGATGATTGTCCCTGGAGTGAGTGGTATTCTGCAGAAGATCCCATAAAAGGTGATTGGATAAGACAAAATTCATTTTCCTTGTGCTTCATGATTGAGACTTGTCCTACTTGCATGTTTTTAAAGTGCAAAGATATGTTAGGAACAGGATCATGAATTGGGCTTGTCATATGTATGCCCTTTGAAAATATTCAAAATCATATTTGTTCCCAGAAATTATCCCCTCATAGTAATCGGTAATGGATTATTTACTATTTTATTTTATTTTTCAATTTCTTTATTCATATATTTTAGCTTTACTAAGGGGGGGGACTGTGAAGTGTTCCCCCCACAATAACTGATGTATCTTATGCTTTTTTGTAACATTCACTCTTGCTTTATGCCGGTCTAATATGGGGGATAATTTCTTTTCTTTTAAATGGTTGATTGCCTGTAGGATTTGAATTGGTTGCCATGTGGTCAGAAAAGGTGGTTGAAAACTCTCTGGAAATGGCTGAACTGGAAAATAGTTCACCCCATGAAGCTGAGAAGTGGATTTTATATCCAAATTTGTCTCCAAATCTGTAAGCCTCTTTTGTTGCATGCATAAATAATTTTTATGGTCTAAAATAGATGTTTCTTACAAAAAAAAAGGAAAAAAGAAAAGAAAAGATGTCAATCTTATGAGCAGATATGTTTGTGTTGCTGTTCAATTATACATTGTTTCATACACTTTTAGCTCTTGATTCTTGTCTTACGCCTTCCATCCTCTTAGTAGTGTAACATATGTATAATACTCGCCAAATCTTCTGAATTATCGTATGATTTTGGTAAATCATTGCTCTAGTTAGTTATTTAAAGCCTTTAATTTTCATTTATTAGAAAGTTTATGCAAAAGCTAAACTCTAAAACTTGATAGTGATAAATTGTTCTCCTTTCTATATTTGAGCAGCTGCAATCTGGTAATATAACATGGTTTTAATCTTTCAAGTTCAGTGAAGTGATTATTAAGTTAGTATTGTTTTAGGAGCCTAGCTTTTTCTGAACATTATTTTATACTGTGGATATACCTCTTTAAGGATCTATTTGGGCGTTAAAGTATAATTAACAAATACTAGATACAAATTTGTCAATTCTGTATGCATTGTCGATGTTGTTTTCTCCATATGATTTTCAATGTCATCTTTTTGAATATTCTCATCTTTAAGCAAAAATGATTATGTTTTCTTTAGAATTGATGGTTCCCAAGGAAGCTGGGTTTGTTTTGCCACTCAGTTGTGCCTATTGGTTGATGCATTGGATATGTCCTTCACGGCTCAGTTTATGGAAGATTTTGTCTCAGGTCTTTACTAATTTATGGAGAACAATGTCTCATATGTGATATGACATATTAAACGACATTCGGTGAATGAATGTTTTGGTCATATTAAGATGGAGACAATGATTGCCTCACGATTTCACTCCTTTTCTTTCATGTTATTTTCTGGCAGTTGAAAGCCCAGGTTCTGAAAATGTGAAGTCCTCAAGCATTATACCTCCACCTACAGTTATTGATCGTGTGCTTAAAGAACTATTTCAGGAGGGTATTCTCCTGCCTCTAGTCCTGTTTTGTATTTTTGTCCGTGTTTCCCTTTTGACTGGAATTGTTCTAACTTCTCTGGGCACGATCCATTTATTATCTCATAACTTTAGCATGTCTGAGAAAACACGTTCTCATATCAATCTATTTGAGTTGTAATGCTTTCCGTAGTTTCCAAATTTTCTTTCGACACGTAATCTCACACGTGTGCTCATGTGAAGTAACGATGCATAACACTACACACAAGCAATCAATCTATTTGAGTTATGGATGCTTTCCGTAGTGTTCATTGTAGCTTTACTACACTTTTTCATTCCTAGGGTCAGGCATTCATAGGAAGTCATTGAATAGATTTAGGGTTCAGTCGAACTCTATCTAATATACTTATCCATGATTGGTGCAAGAAACATGAGAAATCATCGACCTTGCTTGATAGAGATAGATAATTTAAGGCTTGTTATACAACAGTTTGTCAATCTGATACTTAGTTAACTCTTTTATCTTTATGTCTCCGCTGGTACCTAGTCAATAATAAACATGAAAGCATATGTAATAATATAGTTATAGTTCGTAAATGCTTAGAATCATTCAGATATGAATTCTACTGTCACTATCTGATCTTGCACTGTGAATTTTGACTTGTTGCAGGTGGACAACTCCCAAACTTTACTGATGGTGAGCATAAGACTTCACGAGCTATTAAAGGCGCACCTCTTCAATCCCTTTTTGCACAGTTTTGTTTACGTTCTGTTTGGTTTGGCAATTGCAACATACGTGGTATGTAAATAAGATAATTTGGGAAATTTAATTCTAAAAGAAAAATTCTATTGTACATGTAGAATTCAACTTCGTTTTTTCGTAAGCATAGTGAGTTAAGAACTTTATGACATGTTGGTTTTAATTTATTTGGATCAGCTATTGCCGTAGTCTGGGTAGAATTTGTTCGAGAAGTTCGATGGTGTTGGGAAGAGTTACAGCCATTGCCTCGAATGCCGACCGATGGTTCAATTGACTTGTCTACTTGTTTGATCAATCAGAAGCTACACATGGTAATAATCTTAACTTCTTGCTGGGGTTTGGTGGAATGGGTGCTGTTTTTTTTTTTTTTTTTTGCTGTTTTTACGGTGAATGTTTTTGCTGAGCAGAATCGTATGAGATGCAATAATATGTAGAGAAATCCAGGGGATAAAGTAATTGCTTGAGACATAGTTTTTAACTGTAAGCGTTATCAAGTATGTCATTTTGACATGACGCAGTTAGAAAAATTCTTCTCACTTCTTACTTCATGGAATCTTGGGATGTTTAGGGATGGATAGTGCTAAATAAGTGAATGTATTTTGGTCCATTTGTACCGTGTGTTTGATTTATTTCATTTAAATAGTTTATGGTGTTGGTGCTGGTAATTTTTCTCGTAAAGAACATTGCATGTTTTTTTATCTGAGGAATTAGATTGTGAGATTTTCTTTTGGTGAAAAGGTTGTATTTTTTTCCCCCTCTTTTGTTAATGTTGCTTTATTCTTTTCACTGATTCTGAGGTTTGTTATATACTATTTTCGTTTTGAGAAATATATATATATATATATAAAATTTTTGGCTCAAGCATTCAATTAATTGTTTTCAGACTCCCATGGTTATAATTATGTTTAGAGTGTACCCGCTTAGGATTTTTGCATATTCTCTGAGAGTTTTACTATGATGTTTAATGATTTCAATATTAATTCATCCTTATGTAATAATTATTGGATGTGAATGTCTGTTAAGAGGTACATGTACGTTGTAAGTCTTAAATTCCAATAGACACAATTGCTGAAACAATATATATATATATATATATATATATATATATATATATATATATTTCTAAAGTTATAGTTTAACTGGTTTGTTTGTAAGTTTAAGCAACTAGAACAATTTGGTCAATTGCGTAATAAAATTCTTTCCCTGTAACTTGTTCATGTTCTTTTTGCAGAATGTACAATAATTCAAAGTTTTACTTTTCTGCTTTTTTATACAGCTTGCAATATGCATTGAGAGAAAGCGTGAATTGACGGAAGACTTCCAAGATTGTATTGGAAGCAACGATCATTTTTCAACCAATTTAGAGGTTTCTATGGTTCGTTGTTTTGCCTTTACTATGCTTTTCTTCCTAAAATCATGTTTCCTCTTAACTTTGGCTGCATACTTCGTGAACTGAAAATGCAGGAAAACAGTACAGTGGGGGAGGACTCATCAACTATGCAAACAACTGATGAAGACTTTTCCAGGAAACGTGACAGGTGAACCAAGCAAGTGAGATCTCTTTGGGTTTCTTCATTACATGCTGATTTCTTTTCTAGATCTTCTTTATATATATATATATATTTATTAATTTATTTTACTTTTGGTAATTTTTTATCCTTGAATTTAGATGATTATTTGTGTTTTACCCAAAAGATTAGGACAATATAATTAAGCGTAAAAAGTTAAGAGGAGGTTAGATATGATATAGGAAGTTAAGTAAGGTATGAGATACATATATAAAAGCTGGTAATTAAATAAACTGAAATAAAAAGCTGAAATGAAAGGGACCAGATAACTGGAATCAAGGGTGCAGAAATATGTAGTGCTGAAACTTAAGGTACTGGAAAGTAAATTGCTGAATTTATAGGACTGAAATGTAAATTGCTGTAAATAAAGGTGCTGAAATGCAAAGGAACCAGATTACTGGAATTAAGCTGAACTGAAATTAAAGTGCTAAAAAATAAAGTACAGGAATGTAGTAAAATAGCTTTATACTATTATTATACTGCCTTTAGGTACAAAAATTAGGGTTTCGAACACTTCTACTTACAAAAACAAAATAGAATTACAAAAATACGGTGGCTCAGATTTTTTTCCAATTCCCATACTGCTTTTTCTAGAAAAATACAACTCTTTAAAAAGTTCTTAGAAAAATACCATTTTAAAAATGGTTACTAATTATTGGTGTTTGAAAACTGGTTACTAGTTACCAGTTATATATCAGTTATAAAGACCTTTGGTTATTATTTGCTAGTACTCGAAAATTGGTTACCGGTTACTAGTTGTTATTTTAGAAAATGACATTTTTCTAATATTTTTTAAAAGTGGCAATTTTCTAAAAAATGTGGTACCAGATCTAGAAAAATTGAGCTCACCGTATATGTCTAATTCTTTTCTAAAATGGCCGTACAGGGCCTAATTTTTTTTTTAAAAATTACCTGAAATATAGAGTTGGGGTCTTGAGATGGCTCCACCCTTCTGGGGTTCCTTTTAGAACATGCATACTAACTTAGATGTATGTATGAATGCATGATAATGGGACTTGATGATGATTTTAGATAAAGAACATGAGAAAATATAACTATCTATATGAAGATCACGATATGATCATGCATGTGAGAGTAGTAAGTAGTGAACTTGTGCAGAACATGATAAAATGTGATACCCAGGAAATTGGTTTTAGGATAATGCATGGCGGTTTGGTGTGATTTTAGGCTATCTTGTAAGGTAAAATACCAAAAATCAGCCACTGCCTGTGTAGAAACAGGGCTGATCATGCGTGCACCGCTGAAAAAAGAAAGTTTCTTATGTATAAATACTACTAGAGTGATGACCTTAGACTAGAAATATTAGCCTAGGTGTTATATGAAGATTTGGCTGTGATTTTAGGCTATCGGGTGAAGGGAAAATGAGAGAAAATGCAAGTTTTAGGAACTGCAGTGGTTGGCAGAGAAAAAGAGAGGATGGCTGAAAGTGAGCGCTAAAAGATGACATAAGGGAGAAAAGTAACTGTCCCTTATGTCATCTATATTCCCTAAAGTGGTTTTCCACGTGGTTTGAACCAATTCTAGCTAGAGTTGTCTAAAGAGCCAGACTGACTCATTAGCACGGTGGCACAACACGGCTAAAGTACGGTCAGGCATGTTAAATCGTAGACCGTGCTAGGCAAGGCACGATCATATGAGCCGTGCCGAGTTAATGAATTAGGCACGATGGGCTAAGTGCGACACGACACATATACAAGCATGGCACAACATGACCCACAAGCAAGGGACGACACACTAGCACGTTAAACTTGTGTATTATTATCATTTTGTTTTTCCTATATAGGTGTCTTTTTATTTTTTTTTTTCTATTTTAATTAGCACCTTATTAGGTAGGTTGTTAGAGGTTGGGAGGATGATATATCTAGGATAAGGAAAAAGGAGAAACAAGGAATGTAAAAACCATACCACACAATATGGGAGGAAGATTTTGCAAACTTAGAGTCAAACAACGACGAGGAAAATAAAAAAGATTTTATTCTTTCCTATGTTGTAAGGGATTTAACTCCCAAATATTTTTTATCATTTTCGTTAGTGGTTTCTTTCTTGAGTAATGAGTGTTCTTTTTCCTGGCCAGAACTCTTTTCCTATTGGGTTTTTGTCTAGTCAAGTTTTAGTGAGGCTCGCATGATTTCCTTTTTTAGGTCTTTTCTAGTTACTTTTGCTTTTGGGTTGTAAGCTCTAAATTATTGTTAGCTTTTCTTGGTATTTTTTTTGTTAATTATAATTATCTTTCAAAGGTCGTAAAGCAAGAGATTGTTGAGATAGTTGGGTACTAACTTAGTTGGGATGTTTCTACTCTCTATTGATACTTTTTCACCTTGACAAACTTTCATTCAAAAGAAAAAAGAAGAATCTTCAAATAATTATGAATTTACGATTAAATAGGTACAATGCAAGACCTAGTTAAGATAAAATTTTATATTAAATTTACTTTTCTTTTTAATATAAATTCGAATTATTTGGAAAAAAAATTGATAAAAGGAACACTAAAACTAATAAAATTTACTAATTAGATGGACCAATTTTGGCCCAAAAAGATTGATATGTTCAAGTACGTGGGTTGGCATGGTATGGCATGAAAGCACGTTACGACGTGTTCGAGCATGGGCCAGTGGGCCGTGTTTGGCCATTGATTTTATACTATGTATTAAGGTCATCAATAAAGTATATTTTTCTATATTGAATGGTACAAGGTGTAACTAAGTATAAATAGGACAACCTAACGAGAAAACATAAAGACAAAATCAGCCATAAAACAGAGAGACAAGAATACAAGGAAATAACACTAAAACAAGAAATAAATAAAATTTTTGAAATCCAATAAAGTATCTCTTGAAGACCATATATAATCTGATCTATGTCCCCAACACTACCAATATCCCCCCTCAAATTGGTGTGTAGATGTCGCACATTCCTAGCTTGCATACCAAATTTTCAAAGGTAGCAACTGGAACTCCTCTGATGAGAACATCAGCTATCTGTTGATGTATTGTCGCGAAAGGGGTTGTGATTTGACTATTTTTAATTTTTTCTTTAATGAGGTGCTAGTCCACTTCAACATGTTTGGTACGGTCATGTTGAACAACACTATGGGCAATACTAATTGCGGCCTTATTGTCTCAAAATACCGTCATTGGTAAGGCTGTTCTAGTTTAAGTTCCTTTAGAAGCATTTGTATCCATAGAACCTCACATATCCCTTGAGCCATAGCCCTATACTCGGCTTTTGCACTAGATCTAGCCACCATGTTTTGTTTCTTGCTCTTCCAGGTAACTGGGTTCCCTCCTACGAAGGTACAATAGCTTGATGTAGATTTTTTGTTTGTAACTGAACCAGCCTAGTCTGCATCAGTGTAAACTTCCACCAAGAAGTGATCATTTTTCTTGAACAACAGCCCTTTTCCTGGTGTAGCTTTTAGATATCTCAAAATTCTTTGGACAGCTTCCATATGACATTCTATTGGTGAGTGCATAAATTGGCTGACTATTCTCACTGAATATGCTATGTCTGGTCGTGTATGGGAGAGGTAGATTAACTTCCCAACAAGTCTCTGGTACCTTCCTTTGTCAACAAGATTTCCTTTATTATTAAGTCTCAATCTATGATTCTGATCTATTGGGGTAGCTGCTGGTTTGCTTCCTAAAGTTCCTGCTTCTTTAAGCAAGTCAAGAACATATTTTCTTTGGGAGACAAACAGGTGGTTAGTCGATGATAGCATATAAAATTGGAGATGGGATGTTTAGTAGTATAAGATCTAACTCCCTTCTTGATAGCAATAGGAATATCCAAATCAGTATCAAACAATGGCCAAGAAGTAGAGCGATTTTGTGTTATAGCTGACTTGGGAACCCTAGGTTGCTCAGTTTCTAACTCCGGAGTTGAAGATCGGGCGTGAGAGAGAGAGTCAGGTTGTGTACCTCTTGTTGATCTTCTTCTTGAGTAAACTAGAGGACTCGTTTGTTGGATAACTTTTGTGTCTATTTCTTCTTGATGAATTTGTGGCTTTGCTTGAGGAGTCTCTGGATTTGTTTCTGTGTCTAGTTGCTAGAAAAACATAGGATCAACATACAATAGGTCTTCTCTATCCCTAATCTCTCCCTTAAGATTGACTGTAGGATAGTAGGCAAGGTTTTCAAAGAACTTTACATCCATGGGTAGGTGGATGAAAACACTTGAAGCCCTTTTATTTGGTGAGTAGCCTAGAAAAATGCATTTTAGATCCCTAGGATCAAGTTTGGATCTTTCCCTAGGTGAGAGATGAACATAAGCAACACACCCAAATATTTTCAAAGGAAGAGAATTGAACAAACTGTTATTCGAGGTGTGGGATTGGAGACATGTAAGTGGTGTTTTCATGTTAAGTATTTTTGAGGGCATTCTGTTGATAAGGTATGCGGCTGTAAGAACAACATCACTCCAAAAACATTTAGGCACGTTCCTAATAAACAATAAACTCCTAGCCACCTCAAGTATGTGTCTATTCTTTCTTTCTGCTATCCCATTTTGTTGAGGAGTATCAATATAAGAAGACTGGTGTAAAATCCCATGTTTGTCTAAGTATGTTCCGAGATATTCATTAAAATATCCCCCCCGTTGTCAGATCTAAGTACTTGAATGTTTGATTGAAATTGATTTTTAATCGTCATGTGAAAGGTCCGAAAAATTTTAGCTACTTCTGATTTTTTTCGAAGTAAATATATCCAAGTTGTACGAGTACAATTATCAATAAAGCTGATAAGCCATCTAAAGCTAAACACAAATTGAATCCTAGAAGGGCCCAAACATCACTATGGACAATGGTGAATATTACTTATTGGAAATGGAACACGATGACTCTTAGATTGCTAACAAAATTCACATTGAAAGATGGAAATGTCTAAACCATAAAACAAAAATTCGAATATAAGATCTTAAGGGATTTAAAGTTTGGGTGACCAGATCGAAAATGTAAGAGCCATATGTTTTTTTTCTCTATCCTTACATGCTGTGTAAGCTTGAGTTGTCTCCTTCCTAGGTTCAAGGTAGTACAACTCTTTTCTCTCTTTACCATTGCCAATCTTTTTCCCCAAGGTCAGATCCTAAAACACACAATGAGCGGGAAAGAATGTTACAAAACAATTTAGTATTCTGGTAACTTTGCTAATTGACAACAAATTACAAGATATTTTGGGGGCATGGAGTATAGGAGAGAGAGACATGTCATTGGTTATGAAAATAGAACCTTTTCCATGAATAGGAATAAACTACCCATCATCAACCTTAACCTTATCCCTGCTAGAACATGGATCATAGTTTAGAAAATTGGAGTTACCCCTGATATGGTCTGTTGCACCTGAGTCTTTTATCCAAGGCTTTGACACATTGCTGAGAAGAGCCGTAGGTGTTGTTCCTGACTGAGCAAAGTGACCAGCAATATTCACAGCCATATTTTGGGAGTTTTGAAGGCCTAAATGACTTGATTGCCGTAACAAATGGTAGAGAGCATCCAGCTGGTCTTTGGTGAAAGGTATGTCAATATTTTGAACACTTCCTTCTTCAGTTACAGCCTAGTACGCCAATCCCTCTTGTGGACGGCTGATTTTGTCTCCATTTGAAGTTTTTCCATTCAGCTTCCAACCCGTTTGCCTTGTATGTCTGGGTTTATTACGGTAGTCACACCATCAAGAATATGTTTCTCCATTCTTGTTTCTGTTTTGGCCGGCCCCATCATAGGAATTGAATTTTTTAAACTCAGATTTCAGGGTTGAGACATCAACCGAATGTTCAGCGAAGGTAGTTCTTGTGAGGACTGCCGTTCTATCTTTTTTATTACTAACATATGAAACACTCTTCCAAGGAGGAAAAAGGCTTTTTTCCAAGAGCACACCTACTTCATCAAATTCAGAATTAAGACTAGCCAAGAATTCAAATAGCCCGATCTCGTTCCATCATTTCCGCTAATTGTTTTACGTCTTTAGGATCTTTCATTTGACAGTGTTGATGGAGCTATAATTCCTGCCATAATCCTTGCAAGATATTGAATCTTCCATTTGAGTTCGAAAATTCTTGGTGCACTACCCTTCTTTGAATGATCAAGTCACACTATCCCAAACTTGTTTGGCTGTATAGTAGTATAAGTAAATTTTTCTGATTACTGGCTCCATTGAATTAGTTAGCCAAGTCATGATTTAGGAATTTTCTGCTTCCCATGAATCATAGGATGGATCAGCTTCTTGTGATTCCTTGATGATGCTCCGAAGATATCTTATTTTTCCCCTGCTTTTGAAAAATAATTGGACTGATTAACATCATTCCAATAAATTTTTTCCACTGAGTTTTTCTGTTGTAATTTAAAGGGTTTTTCTGTTGTAATTTAAAGGGTGGGATTCTCAAAATGAATAATAGGTTTGGTCACTGTTTGGGCAGGTTGTTTTGCGTCGGCCATACTTTAGAAGTGAAAAAAAAAAATCTGGAAAAGAATGGGACTAATACCAGAGAAAGAAATCAACAGCAGCTTTCTGGAAGAAAGAGAAAAAATGCTCGCAAAAAATACTCTCTTTTGGGTCTCAAAAACGGAGGAGAACAGAGCACAATTCTTCAGCTATGAAGGTGGAAAGAAAACGCAGGAAGAATGACCTGCTCTGATACCATATTAAGGTTATCAACAAAGTATATTTTTCTATATTGAATGGTACAAGGTGTAGTTGAGTATAAATCGGACAATTCAACTAGAAAACATAAAGACAAAATTAGCCATAAAACAGGGAGACAAGAAGACAAGGAAACAATACTAAAACAAGGAATAAATAAAATATTTGAAACCCAATAAAGTATCTCTTGAAGACCAGATATAATTTGTCTCCAACACTACCAATGCTATGGGCCGGCATGGCACGACACGACTTAGAAGTCGGCACGGCACGGCACGAAAGAATGTTTGTGCCTAACTTAAATAGGTTGTGTCAGCACGGCACAATACGTTTGACGCCTCTAATTCCAACATTCTAACATCATGAAATTGCTAAAGGATCCTTAGGATCTCACAAACTGAGCTGAGAAAAGACTCAGCTGCTGCTACCTCACGTTTCCTCGAGAAACCGTGTACTAAAAGTGGCAAAACAACCTGGTTTGGGGCTATTGTTTCTGCATGTGCACGGGAACATTTCTCTTTGAATTTATGCATGAAGTCCCTCTTCTAGAAATCCCTATAAAGGAGGGTAAATACCTTGCTCCATTGCTGGACGATATCCCTAAATTTCCCCTGTTTTCTTCTGTTTTTCCTTTGTTTCTGCTCTAAATATATTCATCTTAAGCTAATAATAATTACAATTTAGTTATTGTATTCTAATCATGTTTTGGGAATTTACCCCAAAACATAGTTACTTATAATTTTTTTATGCCGAATTAGGAAAAGGTTTTCACAGTTCAGATATTGGAAGTCTGACGGTTTTTTGCCAGGCATATTTCATGATATGCAGCATCTGCACATGCCAATCCATCATTAATATTGAGCACTACACAAGTTTTAAACCTCTTCAATAGTTGTGGATTTGAGATTTGTCTTTTTTCAATTAGGAATTGGGGTCATCACTGTCTTGTTTGTCAGATTTTCCCTTGCTGTGGTGACCGCGGTGGTGCAAAAGTAGTAATTATAAGCTGTTTTCAGTATTGCAGGATTTGAATAAATAGAGATGAAGAGAGTTAAAAATCATATATAAAAGGGAATGTATTCTGTATAAATTTTGATTTGTGTTCACCCATAAGCTGTAGCACACAAAATGAAATTTTTGATTGCAATCCTTTATTATTATTTTTTTAATCTTTTTATTTTGGTTGGTTTGTTCTGACGGGTTTGTTTGGTGATACATAACGCATTGTTCATACAGCAGCCCTGCAATACCAAATGATTTACAAGATTCTGGAAGATCTATGGCCAAGCCTGAAAATGTTGTATTGTCTGCTGATTTGAAGCCTGAAGACCATTTGAGGAGGGGTTCAGCTGGTGTGGCAGAGTCCATGAAGCTTTTGAAGTCATATCAGAGTATGCATGTGCCATACACACAGGTTTCTATTAACTTCTACCTTTAACAGTTCATTGACAATCTTTTCATATTCTGTTCTCTAAGGTTATAAGAGAATAAGACAGATGATTGTTTATCTTAATCGTTCTAGGATGCACCCCTTATGACTGAAGACATGCATGAAGAGCGACTCCAGGCTGTTGAAGCATTTGGCGATTCATTTGTAAGCTTATGCAACTTATGTTACATGCTATTTATCTTTGTTTCCTGAGATGGGAATTGTTCTGCAGCTCTCCCTGCATTTTTTTGTTTAAGAAGCTCTGGGTCAATGCTAAGAAATAACCATACCCTGGTGCTTGACATCCTTGACTTCAAGTTCATTTTTAGTTTCTATTTTCACTTTTTGACGGAGTTTAAGGAATTTAAATAGTCTGAAAGTTCAAGGATTTGTTCAGCAATATTTAGGTTCAGGTGCTAAATTGTTATCTTCGGCATTGTTCAGCAATGTCAGAACCAGCATTATGCAGGTTTCAACCAGGTGATAACAGTCATAAACTAGCTAGTTCAAACAGAGTCTAGCATGAAGAGATTTGGCATACTGATGGTTGTGACTTGTGAAGTTTCATTGGATCTTTTAATTATTCTAAAGAAGTCATGAAATTTTTTATTTGAAATGGTGGTACTAGTTAGTTCTGTGGAAATTTAAGAATTAAGTCTACCAAGGAAACTCTAGCGTAATTAATGACTTGATGCCTGCATTTCATTTATAGTCGCTGGAATCTGCCTGAGAAGCCTTTTATTTTTTCGACATATTTTGCTTTGAATGATGTATATGTTCCTTCAACTAGGGGTTGTCACGTGTGTTTGTGTGTTAATTTGGAAGAATGTCATTTTTATTCATTTGCAGGACTTTTCTGCTCAGTTGGAGAAGGAGATCTTATCTTCAGGTGATAAGCTTTACTTTCTATTCAATCACCAATGGCTAAAAGTTTACGTTGTTTTTAAGGAACAGTAATGACAAGCTCCTGGGTTTCCTTATTTTGCTTCTGTTTATTTTATCATCACTTCCTCCACAGCCAAATACGACCATTATTGTTCACATTTCTGTTAGTTTTCCTTGGTGTTTTAGAGCTCTTTTTTCTAAAACAACTTGCGAGGCATTTTATATTCGTTTACATTTCTTTTTCTCACGACTCTAGTTTCACTTACGAATTCGACTAATGTATCTCCTTTCTTAAATACTGACTAGAGTTCAAACTTAGCTTTCTTCCTAGAGAGACGATTTACTGTGTTTGATGGGATTTAAAAATTTGAATTAGACATGTCGGCATTTAAAGCAGCAAATCCAGATGCTGTTTTTGAAGATTTTATCCGTTGGCATTCTCCTGGAGATTGGGAAAATGGCATAGAAGGAAGTGAGTCATCCAAAAGTTTTGCAGAAGATAACTGGCCTCCTCAAGGACGGCTTTCAAAGAGAATGTCTGAGCAAGGAAATATGTGGCGAAATATATGGAATGACGCACATGCTTTGCCAGCTTCTGAGCAGAAGCCACTTCTGGATCCAAATAGAGAAGGAGAAAAGGTTGAGCTTCTTTGAAGACAAAATGAATTTTCTTTTTGGTTTTGAGAAATTAGCTTCTTGTCTCTTTTTTGGTTGGTAACTGTTTCTCTTTCAAAGAGCGGAGTCTTTTTGTTTTAGTTGGAGATACTTTCCATCTCATTTCTAATGTTCAGTGTTCACTCATATAATTTGGTTTCCCATGGTGTTCAAATTTTGCAGATACTTCATTACCTTGAAACAGTTCGGCCCCACCAGTTACTTGAGCAAATGGTTTGTACTGCCTTCAGAGCATCGGCAGACACTTTAAACCAGACTAGTTATGGAGACTTGAAACAGATGGCAACCAAAATGGATCAACTTTATCTCACTATAGCATCAGTGCTGAAGTCATTACAAGGTTACTTTGTCTTCTTTCTCTGTTTGGCTGTCACTTGGAACCTAATTGGAAATAAGTATGACAATTTAACAATTTTAATGGGTGTACAGCAAATTGTTTTTCTCCTGGAAGCGAGATCATTGAAGACCTTAGACAACTCTCTGGTGTTTTTGAACATGTTGAGAAGTTACTCACCCTTGCAGCTTCTCTTCATCGCAAGTTCTTGCAAGCACCACGGCTCTCTGAAGCAATTTTCAGTGACTGCTACAATTTTTATCTTCCAAGAATGGGAACAGCCTCTGCTTCAGGCAATGTTCAAAAGGTAATGTTCCTCTATTTTTGTGCAGCAATCTAAAGACGAAAAGCCTCATTTGCCTCGTGGATGTTAATGAAGCATAATTAAACATGTCACGGGTGTTTTAATCAAGTATGAACGACTATACACTATGGTTTAAGGCTGACTGTTGCATCATTTTACTTTGTTCTGGGGCATAATATATCAGTTTTAACATGGGTTGAATTTTTTTTTTTTCAGCTGAAAAAGAATTCAAAATTTACCACAATGTTTGAACTGTTGGACTAACATATTTCATGGTTCTTTCTTTGCTGAAGGAGTTTGACAAGAAACAAGAAGTAAGGGTTCGTGAAAGATCGGTAGTTTCAAATATGTTCACACATCCCACTGCTAACCAGTCGTGGAGAAAAGTTCTAAGCATGGGTAATCTTCTCAACGGCCACGAACCAATTCTCAGGGAAATAATATTTTTGATGCGAGACGGAGTGAAAGGTAACCACTATGCTAGCCGCACTTCTGGGTTGCATCTGCAAGAAATAGAAACATATCGAATGTATATATGTGGAACCTCAAATGATCTCCGAGTAGCCCTTTCTGTTACCTCTTGTGACTAATTTTTCTCACCTAGATGTTTTTTGATTCTCTCAGAATTTTATACCCCTTGTACTAACTTCTTGACAAAGTATCTTATACCGTTGGCTGGCCTTTCTGTTGTTGCTCAAGAGTACCTACAAGTTCATTAGAATGTAATTATATTATTCTATTTATTGTTTTTTTTTTTTCCGTATAATTTGATTTGATTTGTGTCGTTGGAGTTATAGTGCCAGCTTTTTTTTTATTTTTTTGTGGGGATAATTACTACTTAGAATCTCTTTTGTTTTACCACAAATTCCTGCTCAAGATTGTTGTCATATCAAGTCTTTCTTAATGGATTAGCACAATCATTCTTGACTGGCTGCCCAATTTTTATGGTAGTTGGATGCAACGAAGAATAGAGGTTAGTGATATCAATTTAATGTTCGAGTATAAGAATTCCATGTCCCCATTTTGGTAAAAGCCCTCAGATACCAGCTCCTCCATTCTCTATAGTTTAAAATGGTTTTTGGGAATCTAAAAACCAGAGGAAAAAGCCCATAGAAGATTGATTTATTTAATTCACATATGATATGTATTCCTTTTAGGTCTCCTTCCATTAATAATTCTCATCATGCTTCACGGCTAAACTCATAAATAGAGAATGATTTTCCTTTATCCTGATTCCAAGAAAAAAAAGGTTCTGTTCATGACATTATTGATTTGATGCTCATAAGTCAAAAAAGGAAAGATTTGAGATTATATTAACAAGTTTTTGGTCACTTTTTCTTTGTTCTTTTTTGAAAATGTTGTCCTTTTAAACCCCATAATCTACAGTGTACATCACATAACACTGGGAAACGACGTGATGAATGAGGAGTTATTTAGATCACCTGGCAGGTGGGAGGGTCATCAAAGAAATGGGTCCAAAATGATCCCACTATAGTGCACCTATAGTGTACGGACATGGTTAAGGTGGGGCCAGTACTCAGTATCTCTATTAATATTGGATGCCTTAGTCGAGAAGGAGAAAAGTGAGAGAGGTATCTATTATACAGTAATGCACTCATGGAAAATAAAATTATACCCTCAGATAAGTCTTGTTAATTTCCTACCATGTCTGTCTATGCAACTGAAGAACTTACAATCTTTCTCTCAATTATAAAATTGAAAAATAACAAAGCCAAAAAGAGGTAAATAATAAGATAAGATAAGAGGCACATCATTTTCCTAAACAATCATTTTTTTCAGACGTCGCGTTTTTTCAATTGCTCAATTGATCAAATAGTCTTTGTCAAGATTTAATGGATAAATGTTTAGTAAAAAGGCCCTTTGGTTTTTCTAGCATTCTTTCTTCTTTTTTTCTTTCAAAACATAAATAATTATTCTCTATTTTTCTTCCTGAGTATGTATGTATGTATATAGTGGGGGTTTATCCAAGTAGTCAAACAATAAGCATTCATGGGCTTTAAGGTCAACATCACGAGAAAATTGACCCTACATAAAAATGGAATGAAAAACAAGGGGCATGAGTGGTGGGTGGGTGGTAATAAATAAAACAAGGACATGTGTACTACACACATGAGATGCCCATTTATACAACATCAATGCTTTCAACAAAGATCATGCACCTCCAATGGTACATATTTTTACTTGTTTGTCTTCCATTGATGGTTGTGAGGGCCAGACTTTCAGAAGTTTTGATAATTTTTTACGTAAGAAAAAGAGGAATATAATCGTGACAAATATAAACGATGCCTAGCTCGTTTCATATGACTTGAATTCTACGTTTTTATAACCTAATATCACTCTTAGGGAAGTTAAAAGTTTTAACCATTTGACTCTTCCAAGTCCTCTACAAAAGTTCTTTTGCTGCTGAATTCTCCGTCGGCAAACAAAGTCCCGATTAACAGTAACACATTGGCATGATATTAGGCTTATTACCGATTCCAAATGCTGGTTGATAAAATACCTACGAGGGCAAATATAACATGATTTTATTGCCAAAAAAAAAAAGAACTTTGCGAAGGCGAATAATTATAGTGATTTCCCATTTTTATTATGATTGAAAAAGTGAAGAACAACAAAATTTCGTTTATGCATATAAATCCATTTACCGGTTAATAAACAATCACGCTTATCGTTTCTATGTAATAGAATTTGGAGATTTTATCTTCTTTAATTTTACATTAACAGTTGCATATAAACATATGAAAATGATTCGACGTAAACGAGTAAAATCAACAACCATAGAAATAGAGTTTAATTTTTAGTTTGTATTATTGTTTCCTTTTAAAAATCGAAATTAATCAATAGAAAAGGATGAGCTAAGCAATACAAAATGCAGTGACAATAAATAATTACAATACTATAGGGAGAGGCACTGGATATCCGCCTATATATCTACTGAGGGGTAGAGGAAGGTATCAGTTTTCGTAGCTAGGTTTGATTGTTTGGGATGATGAATGATTAAGAAGAATCATCTTTAATGGTGGGGTAGGCCTACCTATGAAAAAACATTTATAAATTGGTACTATAATATTATTTAACGGAAAATCGTGGGGTTTTGAAATGGACATCTCTTGTCTTGAATTTAGGAGTCTAAGAAGAAAAAAAATGTCAGAGGGGGAAGGCATTGGATGCGCTTTCTTTTGCATTAAAAGAAACTTAAAATAATAGAAAAGTTGCAAAGAGATTGAATAGATGAAAGACCATAAGATGTAAACCCATTATCTTCCTCACATACGCTACTCTTTAGTAATTTATTACCTAATTTAATATATATATAAATAAAATTAAATAATAAATATTACTTCACTTATTATAAAAGGGATTATGTATGTTCCATTACGAGATGCCCAAGAGACGTGGTGCTGTCCTCCTAGGTTGCTAGTCATATTTCTAAAGATTAGTACCTTTCATCAGGGAAGTCATGAAGTTGCAAGGCTATATATGTTGCTTGAATATGACCATCAGTCAATAAATTGCCAAAAAAAATAATAATAATAAAAAAAGAGAAAAAATCAAATAAAAAAGTTGTAAAAAATTAAATTTTTACATAATTTTGATGCATACAAGACAATGATACCTAACAATAATTGAATAGCCTAAAACTTACATATTACAAAACAAGGTGTCAAATATCAATTAGAACAAAAAAAGCAATTATGGTTTCGGATCAGAATGACTACAATTAGTATAACTCGTCCCCGTTTAGTATGGGTTTTATTCAGCTTATTAATTCATTGATTTACGGAACAAAAGTTATATTGTAAAAGCTTCAAGTCAAATCCTAATTAATTTGTGAAGAAAAGAATCCTAATTAATTGACTTAGATAAGCCGTGACTTAATTGTTCATCTATCATTTTTGCAAGCTTTCCTAACATGGTTACGTCTACATGCACCTTAAGAAAGTTCAATTTCACATATTAACTTTCATAATTCTTGTTTATCAACCCATTTATTTGTTAGTCAGATCCACGGTGTAATATTCATCATTAGGTAAAATTTTCCTTAAAAAGCTTAATGATTAACGTTTGGATTTCCTTGCAAATAATTCTTTGTGTTGCTTTGCCAAGCAATTAATTAACTGAAAGCTAGCCACTGAAGTAGGCTATAATTAAATATGTGACAGTAGTAGAGTACCTGCTTTAGCTATATATATATAATGGTCGCTAATTCAGTATCTATTTTCTTTTATTTNATCTCCAAATTATAATCGTCGAATGTGACTGATCTCCATTAATTGCATTATTAATCCCAAAAATCTCATTCCTCACTGGATACAATGGATTTGTGTCTAGAAAATGTACAAATATGGTATATTCGTGTGTTACATGTTAAAATTCTTATCATGGACCACAAAATGATTCCGCAATGACTAAGGTTTGCACTAAACACTCATAAATTGAAAGAAAAAGATAACTAGCTATGTTGAGTAGACAAGAGAGAAACCGATGGTAGTACATTCAATTATCTTTAGACTGATAGTTTCAAAATATATATATATATATTTATATCTTTAGACTGATTAATCCAATTGAATATCATAGATGTGCTATCTTAATGTGACGGAAAATTAAGTTCATTTTCAACCACAGGACATGGGTACGTAATTAATATCGGAGTTATTAGTTTCTGTTTCAAATGATGTATTGTCAATATTCCATTATAAAAAACTCAAACTTAACTAGGATTTTCGGGCCAACAAGGAAAAAAGATTTAACCCCAATAATTTCAAAGTTTGCACGAAAAAACTTCTGTTCATGCCAACTCGAAAAGCATATATATATATATATATAATATTTTTTTATAATAAAAAATAAAAATAAGAAATAACATTAATAATGTATATTTTTTTCACATATTTTATTATAGTCGTTAAATTATTATTAGAAGATAATTTAATGTATTTTATTATAATCGTTAAATTATTATTAGAGGATAATTTAATGATAAAAAAAATTACGTATAAATAAAAAAAAACAACCTACGTACATATATATTTATATATATAAGTTTAGGAAAGTTGTGGCATTTCTTTTCTGACAATGTCAAGAAAGCTCATATGGCATTTAACTTTTTTATTTTTTTTTTATTTTTAAGAGAAAGGCTTTAATCAGATTCACATGCCATATCTCATCTCCGCTCCTCTCAGCTCTCGCATTTATTTCTCTCTCTCTCATTTCTTTCTTTTGTTTTTTTTTCAAAAAGAAAAAAACCTTGTGAGTTGTGATTCTATTCTCTCTCTCTCTCTCTCTGAATTTTGATCTTTTGTAGATTTCATCTGACATTTGGAATCCCACTGCCAAAATCCAAACTAAACAACTGGGTCGCACGATTTGAAGTCACTGGCCTATCAGAGAACCAACACACTATAATAGATACATTTTTTTTTACAGCAATATAAAATTCAAAAGAGGGTGTTATGATCAGTCGAGCCGTTCAGGGATCGTCCTTTAGGGTTGGTCCATATTAATGGACGGTTTAACAAAATTTATAAGGTTTATTGTACAAATGGTTCCTAGATTATTCACCTTGGAGTCTTCAAATTTCTAATTGTGGCAATTTAGGTAATATATTTTCTGATTTGAAACAATTTAGTATTTATATTATCTAAATTACAACATATAATCAAATTACTGACAAATAATACATGTAAGGAAAATGACGAAACGTCTGAAAATGTATTTAATAGAAAATATACTAAACAAAAGGATTTTAAATAGAAGAAAAGATATATTATTTGTATTTTTTTAAAACTGTTTTAGAGCTGAAATTTAGATAAAATTTTTATGAGACTGTTCAATTTAATGCTTAAATTAAAATTTTCAAATTACCTTATACACTTTCAAATGCTATGCAAAGAGTACTAAGTATATAATTATAAACAAAGAATAAAGCTCCATATACAATTTTTTTTATCAAATTTTGTTTGCCAAGTGTAACGTGCCGCAGGAAGGCTCATCCATGATAAGAGTGAGCCTAGGAAACTAGCCATGTGGATTTGCTCATGGGAGTTTGCCTACGGTCACTTATGTGGAGTTTTGGGACATAGTTAGAATTTTTTAACTTGTTCGTCTTGCATATGATAATTTTTCCGGTCGAAGGGATCCTATCTCCTCGATGAGAGGATCACAAATATGCGATCGTTTCGTTGATATCCTGAAGAAAAGTATTTATTAGGCTATATGCTTTTTAGGTGAAAATTATGTTTCTTTGGAAAAATAGGCCAAAAGCTTAAAATGCTTTTTAGGGGGGTGCATGGTGTTGACTCTCCACCATACTCGGCCGCGTTATATATCGATGACTAAGTGAGCTACCTATTAGCACATGGAGAATGCTTGTAAGGATGGATACTAGGAAACCATGAGGGGACCCTTGGTATCTCCACGAGGAGAAGAGACTTGTAGACAGTACCAGCTGCTCGGTATTATGCATAGTTTCCATACAGAAGGTTCAGTAGTGCGTTCGACTTGCGGGCCGCTATGCCGTAAGTACGGTTTGTGGACTAACATTCCTAGAGGATATGTAAGGCTTCTAGACTACGTATGTCTCAACATAAGATGGTCACAAGAAAGCCACTCCTGGGGAGACTGAGGATGCATGGTGTGCCAAGACTATGTATGCCTTAACACAAGTTAGCCTCAAGCAAGCCACTTGTTGAGTAGGACAACTAAAGGATGGGTGGTATGCCAAAACCACGCATGCCTCAACACATGTTGATCATCGGTACATCTCACGTGGGCCTCAGTAATAAGTGGGATACTGGTGGGGGGGCGTGATACTCCCACACAAGAATGTTTCACACAAGGCTGCGAGGCATAAAGGAATCGTAGGCACTTGTTAGCACTCCGGCGAGCTTGTTACAACAATGATTGGCATGTGGGTGTGAAAATACCCTTAGTGCCACAGGAGCTATCTAAGGGGTATTGGTGTGATTTTATTAGATGAGATGGAGTACTGACTTAGTCTCGATACCTAGTGACATATAGCACCAAGGTGTGAATATTCTTGGGCGAAAGGGTGTGTGGTGTGAATCTCGATGGCATGTTGGGAACCTATAAATGGGGTAAATGGCTCGGCAGAGGCCATGGCACATGGAAGCCATCATTGTTACTTGCAAGCAAGACTCAGTAGGAGTCATCTTTATAGGCGTGCAGCTTGAAACATGTATACGTGAAGGAGCAAAAAATTGACCCATGGTACATGGATAGGCAGAAGGTTGACTGGGACTTGGGAAGTCTCGGTGCCTCACAGTCATTATTGGCATTGAAACTCCCAGATCGTGACAATTGGTATCAGAGCTTGGGTTCATCTTATCGGATGAGTGAACCTGAGGCATGCCTCAAAGGAGACAAGTGGGCAAGTTAAAGGGACCAAGTGCGCCCTTTGCCTATAAGGGCTTCATGG
Organism: Parasponia andersonii; assembly: GCA_002914805.1. Lineage (NCBI taxonomy): Eukaryota > Viridiplantae > Streptophyta > Magnoliopsida > Rosales > Cannabaceae > Trema > Trema andersonii. The sequence goes on from JXTB01000135.1 coordinate 116,298, forward strand.
AATCTTGGGAGCCTTAAGAAGGGATCCATGCTTTGAAAAACAGTTGTGGCACGAGTGCTTAATGTCGGTTAAGGCATTGGAAGACCCATATATGAGGTATCAAGGAGGGTAAAGACCTAATAGACGATGCTTGAGAAGCAATCACCATAGGGACAACTTTGAAAGGGCATTGCATAGAAGTTAGCACACTTAGTTTGGGTAGAACATGATTCGATAAAGGGTCATATGAGTTTGCTTGGAGCACTACACTAGGCTTGTTTGAGTGATATTGCAAGCCACATGGGGGTGCTTTTGTTGAAAAAAGAGTTTGCTAGGGGTAATGTATGCTTACTCTTTGATTGATTGAAGGCATGTGAAGTCAAGATAATTGTCAGCTAAGCCAAGATAGATGGGGAACATCAGATACTCCATTTGCTATTAGTCTGAGTGACCTTGACACAAGGTTGCCATAAGAAGGATAGGACAGATAAAAGCCAGGAATGTCAGAAAGCTTCATTGTTGGAAGTGTGGACATTCCAAAGAGAGTTATTTAGCCTAGAGAGATAGCCCGGAGATGTTGTTTGGTGAAAGTGTTTGCTCAAAAATGTGTTCTAAAGACATGAGCAACACTAAAGAACCCTAAGAGGGTGCATGCTTGAAGAGGCATCATGGGGGCTATTAGGGCCACATCATTGAAGAAGATTGAGGCCGTCAGTATAATCAGTATATGCAAGACTAAAGAGATGGTTGTACTATGATATGAGTGGGGGCCAGAGAGCTACACCAGCAGTTGAAGGCACTAAGAATCATTGGTTATTTAGTTTAGAAGTCATTGAAGACTAAGAAACTGATACAGGGACAATTGCCTTGATGTGAAAGTCGTTAGGACTCAGGGGCTAAGGTAGTGTCAATGAACCATAAAATGGTTGTCTAGGGTGAAGGTCGTCGAGGCTCAGGTACTAAGACAACATCGATGTGTCAGAAGAGGTGAAAGTCAGCATGATAGAGGAACTGAAATAATAACATTCGAAAGATAAATTGAGGTGCCGCTAAAAAAAGCTTGCGAGCTATACCTTAAGAGGTACACTTCGAAATAGAGAATTTGTTCCAAACTAAAGTAGGGGAGCCTACTTGAGCATGCTATTGAAGTATCAGGAAGCTATAAGGTATGAGACTTGGAAGCCGAATGATTCTGAGATATACGTCGATTGGTGCATCAAGTTAGGATAATTTCAACAAGTCCTTCATTGAGAGAAGGCACAATACAACTAAGTTGGTCATGTTGGAATAATGTCCTATAAAACAGTTTATTATTTTGATATTATAAACAATATTTATTAGATTATTTAGTATCTATTTGTTATTAATAAATTCTATATTATGAATTTCTATTTTATTTATGTCCCATTGATATATATGTGATATGCATATTTATCTTATGCAAACATCTAAAAGATTTCAAGACTTGAAATGATTAATAAGAATTATTCGTATGATGAGTTCATATGTGGGAGACATTATATTCTTTATTTCATTATGTCTAAATTAAATTATTCGCATTCTGGATATTGAAGATGGCATACTTTATTATACCATAGAATATAGTGTTGTCTATTTAATTAATGAAGTCTCTAATTATCAAAGTGAATCTTTAGATAGAAACATTAGTGTGTTATAAGAAAGTTATAATAGCATCGAACAGAACCTAGTGAATTAGAATTTGAGGTTAAGTGCCTAACTCAAATTTCTATTTTTACTAATCTAGCACTATTGTAGAAGACCTTAATCTTAGTGATTAACGAACTTACTATCATGTATTTTGTCTTTTTGAGGTACTAAAGGACTAGTTCTAATTTATGGTTCGAACTCCGGTATCTTGGAAGATAAGGTATATGAAATGTATAGAACATTTTTCATGATAGACACCATGCATATGATGTCACTTTGAGTTTTTTCAAGTACTTGGATAATATAAACCAGGGCCCCAGTATTCACTATGTGAATTTTGACTGTGTCAGTATAAGCAGATACAAACACTATAGTCAACTATTATCCATTAAATGAAAAATGGCAACTTAAAAGTAAATATGTACTATAGAAGTAATATAGTAATTTTACTCTACTAGTACGACATTGCATTGGGGGTAAGTCTACATGTATAGCATGCTAAATGGATCAAGCTAATTAATTGTTAATAAGTTTCGCAAAAAAATAAATGACATTTAGTCCAAGAGTACAATATTGGGCCTATAGTGGTGTGCCTCAATATTAATGGACAAGGTTCAATCATAATTTAGAGTTAATTGTGATAGTGTGCATATGGTTCATTGGAGCTTGGCCTTTATGGATCCATCTGGTCCCCTATCTAGCTCAAATTAAAGCCCAATAGTTATTTGATGATCATTAGAGCCCAACAAGCCTATTAGGGTTTACTAATCTCTCTATAGTTAAGAGAAAAGTTCTCTAGTAACCAGACACAAGTGTTACACGTAAAACACCCCCTTGAGAAGTGAGTGTCACATGAAAAAGAGAGAGAGAGAGAGAGAGAGAGCAGAGAAAATCGGCCACCACTAGGGATTCACTGTCCATGGTGTTTTGGCCATCCCGAAGAAATCGTTTTGAGAAGATTATCTTCTTGTTCATCTACAGATCTCTTTGTTGGAATCAAGAAGATGACCACCTACTGGATCAATCAAACAGCTTACGAGAATAGACAGGAAAACAAGAAAGTTGTGGAGCAAATTCAGGTATTGTTCTTGTCTAGATCAAAAGTTAATTCATATTAGATTACGATCCGAAACATTTTGTAAAAAGAAAAATTTTAAACGATCAATTTCGCTGTATTTCTTGATTTTACAAAACTATGGTATTCTTGAAAATGATTTTATGAAAATATTTTCTGAAAATTTATTCTAATAAACACCAGCAGGTCATATGAGAACAAGTCGACCAAATGGAAGATAACGTTAGGCAAGACATAACTTGGGGTATAATGTTTGACATCGGCATAAGGATCTTGCAAGCTAGAGGGCGAGCTTGTGAGATGGGATCCCAATATGGCTGCCAATGATGGGAGGATCATTGGCCACAACTTGGAAATACTCAGAGAAGCAATCTAAGGTATCTTGTAAAGTTGGGTGATGCCACTTACAAGAAGTCATTGGTAGGCAGCATTCCAGAGGGCACATTAGAAGAAATTCTTTGTGAAGTCATCTCAAATGCATAGAATGCACAAGGTGTTGTATTAACAATGCGGTTTACTTGAGAGCCACATCTTGAGAAATACACCATTTGAAAGAGGAGCACACTTGCAACGAAGTAGGTTACATTTACAGGCCACTAGGGTGATGGTTTGCCACAGAGGTGGCTTACAGTTGGTGCATAGAGAAGCATCATACCGAGTTTCAAATGGGACTTATAATGGATGCCGTGAGAACAGTTGGCTCGTGAGCCACACCTTATGAAGGTGCATCTAAGTTCCAATCAGGGTAGTAGATGTCAGACAGTTAGTGGGAAAGCAAATATCACTGATGTGAAAGCTTTAGAGTCAAGGTTGGAAGATGGGTTACTTCATGATTAGTGGAACATCAGGCAGAACTCAGAGGAGTTCCACTTAGCGGATTCATGGATGCAAGAGCACTCTACATGGATTGAGTTTGAGTGAACAACATGTTATTGGGTCTCAGATCATAGTCCAAGAATAGGCAAGCATTAATCATCACTAGAGGGTGCATCTACTAAGGTAGTAGGACAAGTATATGCAGAAAGTTCATATAATACCATGGGGGAGAGCGTGTTACCCTAAGCATTGAGTTAAGGAGGATATAGAGCGGAGGATCGTCAGTGACATCATTGACTGGATGAAGTGGGAAAGGATGTAACATGCCGCGAGAAGGCTCATCCATAATAAGAGTGAGCCTAGGAAACTAGCCATGTAGATTTTCTCATAGGAGTTTACTTATGATCACTTATGTGGAGTTTCGGAATATAGTTGGAATTTTCCATATTATGCAGATCATAATTAGAATTTCCTAACTTATTCGTCTTGCATTTGATAATTTTTTTGGTCAAAGAGACCCTGTCTTTTCGATGAAAGGTTCACATATATGCGATCGTTTCGTTGATATCTTGAAGATTAGGCCATATACTTTCTAGGTGAAAATTATGTTTCCTTAGGAAAATAGGCCAAAAGCTCAAAATACTCTTTAGAGGGGTACATGGTGTTAGCTCTCCACCACCCCTGGCCACAGTGGGCACCGATGGCTATGTGAGTTACCTACTAGCACACAGAGAGTGCTTATAAGGGCGGATACTAGAAGACCACGAGGGGAACCTTGGTGTCTCCACGAGAAGGAGAGACTTCTGGATAGTACTGGCCGTCCAGTATTACACATAGTCTCCATACTAGAGGTTCAATGGTGCGTTCAACTTACGGCTTGCTGTGCCATAAGCATGGTTCGTAGACTGAGTTTCTTAGAGGATGTGTGGGGCCCCTAGACCACACATGCCTTAACATGAGATGGTCATAAGAAGGCCACTCGTGGGAAGATCGAGGATGCATGATGTGCCAAGACCATGCATACCTTATCACAAGTTGGCCTTAGGCAAGCCACTTATGGGGCACGACAACTAGAGGATGGGAAGTATACTAAGAGCACGCATACCTTAACATATGTTGGTCACCGATAGTAAGTGGACACATGAGAAAGTGGGAAACTGGTAGGCGGCATGATGCTCCCACACGAGAAGGTTGCACACGAGGCTGTGAGCCACAAAGGAATTGTAGGCACTTGCTAGCACTCTAGCGAGTTTGTTGCCATGATGATTGGCCTACGGGTGTGAGAACACCCTTAGTGCCATGAGAGTTATCTGAGAGGTATTAGTGAGGCTTTATTAGATGAGACAGAGTTTCGACTTGATCTCGATACCTAGTGACATATGCCACCAGGGTGTGAATATCCTTGGGTGATAGGGTATGTGGCGTGAACCTCAATGGCACGTTGGGAACATATAAATAAGGCAAGTAGCTCGGCGGAGGCCGTGGTACATAGAAGCCATTATAGTTGCTTGTGAGCAGTACTCGGCGGGAGTCGTTCTTATAAGCATGTGGTTTGGAACATGCACACCTAAAGGCGCGAAAAAGTGACCTATGGTACGTGGATAGGTGGAAGGCTGACTGGGACTTGAGAAGTCTCAATACTGCACGATCATTATTGGCATTGAAACTCCCAGACTGTGACGCTAAGCAATATGTCAACCGATGTGCACTTAATTTATTTAAGGGTTTGTATCACCTGTGGTCCCCAACCTTTTCCCCAAGTATTAATCGGGTCCCCGACCTATTTTTTTTGTAGTTTTTAGATCACTAACGTTTCACATTCATATCACATTAGTCTTTTTTTTTTTTTTTTAATTTTTTCGACTAATTCAGCTGTTATTTAATAGTTTTAATATCACTTGGGTCTTCAACCTTTATATAATGTATCACTTAGGTCCCTATTCTTAATTTTATTACTTTGGAGTCCTTTAACGTTTATTTTCATAACACTTAGATCATTTTGAGTTAAAATCCAACTCTAAACAAATTGTAATAAATAAATTAATGAAAACTACCAATAGAATGTTCAATACCAATAAGGTATTTTTCAAAAAAGATAATCTAAACAACAATATTATTTTTAGTTAACTCTTACTATTAATAATATTGTCTGATTTAATTATGAACTCTTACTTATGGTGGTAAAGTTTATTTTTTCTAATTCCATAAACTCATCAATCTTTGTTTTTTAGTTAAAACTCATAAGTAATAAAAAAATGTTTAAAAACTTCTTAATATCAAATGGACATTAATTTAGAGAAAATCGTAAGTTTTGATAATAATAATAGTAAATAACGCAAAAATTAGTATCTATTAATAGAAACCAATCTAGTACATACATGAATATAACAAGAGGGAAAAAAAAATTTCTTGTTAATGGTCGTGAAATTCATTTTCGGTAATTTTATGAACTCACAATCATCTAAAAATAGTCTAAAAATCTCTCAATTGACAAATAGACATTGATTTATACAAAAAATATGAGTTTTGATTTGTGTAATTTTGATATATATATTTTAATGGATATTTAATTAAGTTATTTTGGTGTTTCTTTTGAATTTAGTTGTTTTTATTAATTTATTAAGTACAATTTGATTAGAGTTGGATTTTAGCTCAAAATTAATTGAAAAGAACCTAAGTGTTATAAAAAGAAAGTTTGTGGACTCAAAAGCTATAAAATAAAGAATAGAAACCTAAGTGATATATTAGGTAAAGGTTAAGAACCCAAGTGATACTAAAACTATTAGATAACAACTGAATTGGATGGAAAAGTTAAAAAGGACTAAAGTGATATGAATGTGAAAGGTTGGGATCTAAAAACTACAAAAAAAGGTAGGAGACTTGATACAAACACTTTATTTAATAAACTTATGAGAAAATAATATATTTAATTAACTAAAATTAGCAAATTATTACTACAAATTTTTGTAATTAAGCTAGAGATGTCAATGTGGGCCGGACTTTTTAGGCTGGTCCACATTCTGAATAGAAAGTACGGTACTGGCTCGACCCAGACCCACATAATTACATATAGTAGGGTCCGGACTAGGCCTTAGTCATAGTCCCATAGGTACAGCACGATCCACATTTCTATTGGCCCACATTAGGCCTACATTTAGTTCTTCTATATATAATTTTAAATATATTTCGGAATTAAAATTTTAAAAAATCTTAGTTAAATATTTTCATTTGTATGCTTTTAATGTTATTTGTTTACTAATTTTGGAAAAAAAATTCAATATTTTGTTTCTCTTGTTTGGTGGATGAAGAAACAGGAGGAAAAAAAAAAACTTACAACCGTGTATATATATATATATATATATGTATATATATATATATATATATATATATATATTTGGCACCAATCCAATAGGTATTTTTTTTTTTACCTTTGCATAGGTATTAATTTGGCCAATGAAAATTTAACATGCACATTTTTTTATTGTAAAAAATAAGAGAGAGAAAAAACATTAACGATGCACGGTCTTTTCATGCACTTCATTATAGCCATTGGATCACCATTTAATGGTGATCCAATGGCTCAAAAAAAAATACCTACCCATAGGTAAAGAAAAAAAATAACTATTGGATTAGCAACCATATATATTATACGTATCTATAATTATGTTCAGAATTTTGATTAAATAAACATAAAAGGAAATATTATTCTAAAACTATATAAATTGATAACTACAAAGATACGGCAAATACATATACATATGTATATATATATATCTAAAGTATACAGTACAACAGAAAAAAAAAAGATTATATATAACTTTACAATCTAAAACAGAGAGAGAGAGAGATCGAGAGAGAGAGAAAGATCAAAGTAGTGAGAGAGATTAAAGATAGAGATTGGAGAGTGATAGAGGGCCTGTAAAATCAGAGTAGATTTTAGTTTTCTCACCTATTTTTTGAGGAGTCTGAAATCCCTCTTTTCCTTGAAAAATTTTTTAGCAAATTTTTTTCTTATTTTTTTTCTTCTCAAATTTTGATTACCAAACACCAGGAAATGAAATCCATCTGTTTTTTTTTTTCCTTTTTCTTTTCCCTACTACTTTCCAGACTCCAAACAGAGCCTAAAGGATCAGGGAATCCTGCTCTGCCGCCAGTGGGAATGTTTTGATACGAAGTGAGATGAACAATAAATCCTATAGACAACAGATAAAAAAAGCCACATAATTAATTTTACAAGTATGCGTTTAAAATTATGAATTAAAGCATAATTTGATTTGGTTTTGTTTCAGCTGTTTGTGGAATATTGATACCAATAATCATTTAGCAATGGTTTTAGAAAGCTCCAAACCGTAACTATCACTAAAAAAAATTTACTTTTCAGTCACAACAAAAATTATAACTAAAAGTTAAAAATTTGTAAGGACATCATCTTTCTTATGCCGTGATTAAAAAGTCTATAACTAAAAATTTTAGTTACAAAATTGATAATTTATTACGACTAAATATATGATAATTTATTATGACTAAATATACTTTTAATTACAATAAATTTTATTATTATACATAAGAGATTATGACTAAAAGTATATTAGTGATAATTTGTCAATAACCGCTATTTCTTAGTCACGAGAATGTATTAAGTGTAACTAAATGTCAAGTTGAGTCACAAAAAAAAATTTATTTGTAACTAAAATATTAGTCTCTAAATGGTGACCTTTTGTAGTGTAAACCAAAAATGATAAAACTAAATCAAACCAATGGGCTTTGGTTTTACCGTAAACGCCTCTAATTATGTTTAAGGAGTTGTGTTTCTCAATTTTTATATTGCCACCATCAACATTCTACTGACAAACAACTTTTAGTTATTATTATTATTATTTTTTTTTTATAGTAATGAAACTTTGAGATTGCTAATATATGAGAAATCACCTAACTCATCATAGCAAACTTTTTCGAGAACAGAAAATCCGTTTACGTACTTTTATTTATCCAATTGATGTCACGGGTCAGTCAATGACACTCACCATATTTAAACTATGAAATTGATTATAGGATGATAATAACAGAATCTAGACTGAAATTTTTTACTAATAGAATAGTTGAGAACACTCTCAACTTGTAATCATATATGAGATTCTTAAGTCAAATAGACTCCAATAGTGATTGAATTTTATGCCTTCTGTTTTCTCTTGGTTAATGGGCGATCATTTAGAATTTTTTAGGTTGGTGGTGAATACTGAATAAATGAGATCTGAAATACCAAATATGCTATGCATGTGGACATTGAATGCCTTTTCAATTTGTTACCCATATTCATTGATTAAAAACACAATTAAAAAAAAACTTTTAATGTAGAATCAGATTTGCATAATATTATCTTTTATTTAAAAAATTGATTTTGTTGATTAATTGGTCACGGAATATTCAACTTTTTCAGTGCCAATATTTGATAATACAACTTAGCTTAATATATTCTCTTTTTAAAAAGGATATATATGGCAATGGCCACAATAGATAGGATTATATATATAGGTACCAATACAATAAGTATTTTTTTTTTTTACTTATTCATGACGAATGTTTTTTTTTTTTAATAGTAAAAATTGGAGAAAAAATATTAAATATTAAATTTTTATTTTTATTTTTTTTCTAACTAGTCAAATTATAGTAATAGTTAATCTAACGGTTAAAAAAAATACTTATAAATAGATAAAAAAATATCTATTAAATAGAATTATATATACATATATATTTATATGTTACTATTTTCATTCTCTCTCCCATTTTGAAAGTAATTAAGTTTACATGCAAGAGATTAATTACGAGCAGAAGAAATGACTACATATGCTTGTTAAAATTAAGATTTTTTTTTTCTCAGAAAAAAATACATGGTTATATTGAAATATACGGAACACTGACTAGTACCCAAGGAGAAAAAGAAGAACAAAAGAATGAGCATAAATACAATTATTTAGATTTCTTTAGTCAAGCTCTTTTTCTTTTATTTTCCCTTTTAAGCGGAATATGATTAATACTAAAGGTTGCGTGTAATTAGTACTTGTTGGGGATATATTTCTACCAGCCAAAGAGCCAAACTCGAGGTTAGAGACCCGAGGACAGGATGCAATTCTCACTGCCATGAGGAAGAGACATAAAGCGGGCGTCGACCTTAAATCCCACGAAGAACACTTCAAGCTCAAGCTTGATGGCAAGCCACACACAAGCCACCTGTGGAGAAATTTTGAATAGAAGCCCGAGAGGTACCCCCAGACCCTAAGAGAAACCAGACTCCCTCGGAGACCCAAGATGTAGCTATAATCTTGAGGGAAAATTGAGTAGACTCTGGGGTCCATACTTGGGAAGTATAAGTTCTCCATCCTAACCAGCTAAACCCCTCAGGTGCAATCTCTAAGTCCAAGGAAAGGACCGGTCCTGACCTTGGGAATCCCTAAAATACCTAGATAAAAGCCCGACCTGAGGATGGGAACTCCCTTTTATCTGGATAAAGTCTGAGACTGATAAAATCTAACAAAATACGAGATTCGGTTGTACAAATTTCTTGACAGCCACCCCTAGTACTTAAAACTAGGCTAACTAGCATCGCATTACAGGCATGCCCTGACACCGCTATAGTACTCATGCAAAAATCACATAAATGTGCCCCTATCTGCCAAGGTCAATGGATAGGATGATTTCCCTCCTTCCTTCCTAAGACAATCCAACAACCCAAAATCATGGATGTCAACGACGCGGAACATGCCTGATTTTATGGTTACCATTCCTATCCCTATTGTCATTTCACTGTATTATTCTCGTATAATTGACCATTTAATTTGGTGTAAAATAATTTCAGAGAATCTCCATTAATATATTGGGGTCTTTGTTTGAAATCATCGTCTTAAATAAATTAAACATTTTTACTTAGTCTAAATTTTTTAAAAGTTTAAATACATAAAAAAATAATCAAAATTAAAGTTAATTTTGTTGAAAATTCCAATTTTAGTCTTAAATAACTAAAAAAATAAATTCAAATAAAAATTTAACATATTAGAATTGTCAACTGTAAAATATTTAATACCAAAATCATATAACATATCATTTATTCATAAAACTAACACAATCTTAAATAACTCAAAACAATATTAGTATATAACTATATATTATTAGATCTTTTTTTTTTTTTTTAAATCTACTTGAATCACTATTATATAAAAAAAAATAGAAATTAACTTATATATAATCAGACGAGGTCGGTGCGGGGCACTCAATCCCAAGCCTGCCCTACCCCTCTAAATATTAAATGGGAAGTCCTCGCTTTATGTCTCACACTATTTATAATGGTGAAAGCCTGTCTCATTCGAGTCGGTGCACCATGGTACACTATCTTGTTCGATGAAATTGACATCCCTACTCGACATGCTCCAAATTAAGGCCCTCAAATCACCATTTTCAAGCAGGTTGAAGCTAGAGGTCCAAACTTGACCCCACCACTCTCTCCTCGTTTGCTCTCCATTTAATGCTTTCTTTCTCTCTCTAGAATCAATATTGATTCCACTTAATATCTTAGGCTTTACAACCTATTTGGTAGGTACTAAACCATTACCTACACTACAAGAATGAGAGCTTTTGCTGACACATCCCGATTAGTGCGTCAATGAATATACTCTTTGCTGACACATTAACACGTAATCCATTGGGAAGTAGTTCGATAGGAAATGGTATTTGGCCAACCTTTCCAAATGAATCATCCGTCGCTATAGAGACCATTTTCTGACGGGAAATGAAAAACCACATCGGGGAAAATTTAGCCAGATTTGGCGGGATAAATTACTACTAATATGAAAATCTTCGCCGACAATGTGTTGACTTTTTGTTAGCAAACGTAAAGTTGGTACTTTTACCAACGAAATATTATTCATCGATAAAATAAATTCAATTATATTAATAAATAAAAAATTAATCTTAAATGTTGTGGGGGAAAAATGACATCATTTGAAGTATACTAGAATTGTCCTAATATTTGCTAACGAGTTTAGGATAGTGTTTTGTTAAGAATTACCAAATGATAATTTACAAAAAAAAAAGATGAAAAATAAGAACACACAGATTTAAGTGGAAAACCGTAATCGGAAAAAAACCACTGGCAGAGGAGGAAATTTCACTATGTCGAAAAATAAGATACAGAAGATAGGTTTTACACGACCGAGCTGAAAATATATATAATCTCAAAAACCCTAAAATACATATGTGTACGGACGAAAATTGTACGGAAAAAACGGTCCAATAAATGCCACCACAGATCCCTCCGCTTCCACCACAGATCTCAAAATTTCTCCCAATTACAAAAAATGCCACATATATCGCACCGCAAAGTTTTCAGACCAGGGCAAATAGAATTCGAGTCACGAACTCTAACAATCTCCACCTTGACATGAATTCCAATTAAGGAATAACTCTAATCTTCGACAAAAAACTTATTCTCCACCTCTTCCACAAAGAAGACAAAACTCAATAAGTAATACCAACCAAGTCTAAGCAATGCTTAAACTTGTCTCCAGGAAGTATTTTAGTCATCATATCAGCAGAATTATCATGAGTATTAACTTTGCTCACAATTATATCACCTCGAGCAATAATATCATGAACAAAATGATACTGCATATCAATATGCTTAGTCCTCTCATGAAACATCTGATCTTTTGTGAGAAAAATAACACTCTGACTATCACAAAAGATTGTGGTCAATTGTAAGTCTTCACTGAGTTCACTAAATAGTCCCTTCAACCAAATAGCTTCCTTACACGCTTCAGTAATAGCCATGTATTCAGCCTCAGTAGTAGACA
>JXTB01000135.1:130273-151669 GCA_002914805.1 Parasponia andersonii
TCAAGAAGTCCTCTTTTGCTCAATTCAGCCATGCCATTCTCACTCATATGCCCAAGACGCATATGCCAAAGTCTAGTGACTTCGTCATCTGACAAAAAAGGAGTAGAGATAGCTGCTTCACCGGTAACTGTAGAACCCAACAAGACATATAATTCGGCAGATCTTTTCTGGCCCTTCATCACGATAGGAGCTCCTCTGGAAACCTTCAGAACTCCACCTTTACTAGTGTACTTGTACCCTTTTGAATCAAGAGTACTCAAAGAGATCAGATTTCTCTTTAAATCTGGAACATGTCTCATACCATTGAGAGTCCTGACAACTCCATCAAACATCTTAATTTTGACTGTTCCAACACCAATAACTTTACAAGGCACATTATTTCCCATCAACACAGCACCTTTGGCTACAGTTTCATATGTCGAAAACCAGTCCCTATTAGGACACATATGAAACGTGCAACCAGAATCGAGAATCCAGTCATCATATGGTTTGGAGTCGCCATCAGAAACAACTAAGAGTTCTCCATCACTGATATCATCTTCAGCAACACTGGCTTCACCGACATTTTCAGTTTGTTTTCCCTTGTGATTAGGAGCAGCCTTCTTATTCTTGTTCTGAAGCTTATAGTATTCAGATTTGATGTGGTCCTTTTTCTTGCAATAATTGCAAGTTTTACTTTTATTTCTCGATTTCGATCTGCCTCTATTATCATTCCCAAAATTTCTCTCCTGCATTCTACCTCTAGCAACGAGACCCTCTGCCTGAGTCTCAGTCCCTGTAACAATCTGATCCATCTTCTCCTTAGAGAGCAGAGAATCATAAGCCATGCTCAGAGTAAGAGATTCACGACTATATAAAATAGTGTCTCTAAAAGGCGTATATGAAGGGGGCAACGAACACAATAAAATCAACGCTAAATCCTTAGACTCATATTTAACCTCCAAAGCTTCCAGATCAGAAACAATTTCCTTAAAGACGTTTATGTGCTCTTCTAGAGACGTACCTTCTACCATACGATGGGAATATAGTCGTTGATTTTGATGTAGCTTGTTGGTTAGACTTTTCATCATACACAGCTGCTCTAATTTTAACCATAAAGCTGCGACAGTTTTCTCATTCAGAACATCTTGTAATATCTGATTCGATAGATGCAGTTGAATCTGAGATAGGGCTTTTCGATCCCTTCGCTGCTTTTCCTCCATTGATAACGATGAAGGCATCGCATTAATTCCTAACAGTGCATCATCTAAATCCAACTGCGTAAGGATAGCCCGCATCTTAACCTGCCATAACGAAAATCTGGTGTTGCGATCCAAAAGCAGAATATCATACTTCATCGTTGCCATTATCGTAATCAAACCTGGATTAAAGCTCTGATACCAGTTTGTTAAGAATTATCAAACGATAATTGACAAAAAAAGATGAAAAACAAGAATACACATAATTAAGTGGAAAACCCTAATCGGGAAAAAACCACTGGCAGAGGAGGAAATTTCACTATGTCGAAAAATAAGGTATAGAAGATAGGTTTTATATGACCGAGCCGAAAATATATATAATCTCAAAAACCCTAAAATACATATGTGTACAGACGAAGATCCCTCCGCTTCCACCACAGATCTCAAAATTTCTCCCAATTACAAAAAATACCACATATGTCGTACCGCGAAGTTTTCAGACCAGGGCAAATAGAATTCGAGTCACGAACTGTAACATGTTTACCAATGGATATACGCGTCGGAAAAGTTTGTCTAGGTTAAATCAGGCCACTGGTTCATTTCATTCTCATTTTCTCATTCTAAATACTCAGCTTTCGATTCTCTCTCTCACCTTTTGATTCTCTCTTACCATTCGATTCTCTCTCTCTCTCCCTTGGTAAGAATCTTTTTTCTATTTTCTTTAATTTTTTAATTTTTAATTTTTAATTTCAATTTTTTATTTAGGGTTGAAATTTATTTAATTTAATTTTAATTTAAGTTTTTGTGTTTGTGTTCTAGGTTTATTTTGGTAAGAATCCTCTCCTTTTCTCGGATTACTGGGTTTAATTCGATTTTTGAGATAAGAAACCCTATCTGTTTCTAGGTTTTTTTTGGTATTTCGGTTGTGATGTTTCTTGGATTTTTTTCTATATTTTTTGATTGTGATATTTCAGTTGTGTTTTTTGGGTGGATATGTTGGTTCTATTTGAGTTGCTTTATTTTATTTAAGGTTATGTTGGTTCTCTATTTGGCTCTTTATTCGTAGCTAGTTGGCTCTGATTGTTATAAATTTGTCTTGTTTTTGGATTATGGATTCTAGTTTGGGTTATGTTTCTGTTTCTGGATTATGGATAATGGATTCTGGTTCATGTACTGGTTCTACTTCTGGAGTCTGGTTGTTGCTATTTCTAGGTTATGAATTTTGTTTTCATTTATAGATAATGGATTCTAGTTTTATTTCCATTTATGGATTCTGGTTCTGTTTTCATTTATTGATTTTAGTTTTTGGATTCTAGATTCTAGTTATGTTGGGCTTTTATTTGACTATGTTTTTGGTTTATTTTAGGAGTTTAAAATAAGAAAAAAATGGTATTTTGATTTACTATTAAATGTTATAAAATTCTATGTTATAAAAATGGTAATTTGAGTTACTATTAAATGTAATTTATTGCTGCTTGTTCTATATTCGATTATTTAAACTATGTGATTGATTATTATCATAAAATTTTTTAACATATTCATGGTTTAGTCTTTTTTATTGGTTTGGTGCTTTGTTTGCAGGTTATTGTGCACACACTTTGGTATTTGGTGTTCTCTGGACATATTAATTTTCACACACTTAGTGCCAAGTGCCATATGTGCACTATGCACAAACTTGGTACCAAGTTCCGAGTGTGCACCTTATGTGTGCACATCACTTGGTATTTGGTGTCGTTTATGGATGGGTTATAAAAGATATTTGGAAAATGTGTCCATCATTTTAGTTCTCTAAAACGTGTAATAAAATGTTGAACACCAAAATAAGGGGAACTTGTATTGTCTTTTGGAGTATCTTTAGTGGTTAGGATCCTCTAAAAGTGGTACAAGTTCCCCTTTTTTTTGACACTTAAAATTTTAGGGTACTGATTATTAAAAATAAATAAATAAATATTATAAAAAATAATAGTTAAAGTAAATGGTAATTAAGTAATAATAACTATTCAGATAATTGAAAAAATAATTAATTAAATAATAATAAAATAGTTAGTAGTTAATAATAATTAATCCAATAATTGATACAAATATGTAATTACAAAATAGTAATTAACAATTATATTTGTGTAATAAAATGATAACTAATAATTAGAAGTAAAATAATTAATTGAATAAAAATAATTTTAAAAGACAATAAAACAAAATACCTTTAGGGGGCATAAAATACCCAAAATACTCATAAGATTCTGAAAATATCCAAAATACTCTAGGATGTTAAAAATACCCAAAATATGCCTAGTTTACGAAAAATACCCAAAATACCCCTAGTTTGCAAAAAAAAATACCCAAAATATCCATAGTCTGCCCCAAAAATCCTAGGTTGTGGAAAATACCCAAAACACCCCTAGGATGCCGAAAATGCCTCTACAATGCCGAAATAAAATATCCAAAATATCCCTAGGATGCCGAAAATACCCAAAATACCCCTAACGTGCAAAAAATAGCCAACATAATGCTAGAATGCCAAAAATACCCTTATTATATAGAGAATACCAAAAATACCCTTATGGTTTTCGTATTTTTGTGCTTCCCGAGTCTATTATCCCATTTTCAGCTTATCTATTGTATTGTAGTATAACATGTATGCATTATTTTATTCACGAAAGAAAGTATCTTAGACCTATTTAGGAGTCGATGAGAGATTATGCATCTCGATATTTCTTGAGTTATCTCATTTGGACAGTTTGAGATTACACATTATGTATTGTTGTTTAATTATAAATATTGTTATTTGGTCAGAATCTGGTGGTGTCTCCCTGTGTTCTCCAGATATTTATATATATGTACCTCACTTAGAAGAACTGTAGGGAGATGTTGCTGGAATTTCAGCGTGTACGGAATAATGTTTGAGTGAATGATAGACCACATAAGAAAGTAATCTTGAATAGGATAAGGCCTTACCCTTTAGAGATAGATTGATAAGGTAAATTTTGGATACGTGCACCTTGAAACACTTGCATCAAGCATTTGTGCAAACTTTATGAGAGAAGATGGACATGGACAAGTCATGGATAACTCTGAGGAATTGAATGTCACCTTAATGCAGACAAGGTACTAAGGCATTTGCTGAGAGAGCAGCTGTTTATGTGAATTCGGAGGGGTTAGTCTGATGTCCATACCAACAATGCATGAATCAGAGATTCCAAAAGCCGAAAACAATTTAGCAATATTAGGTCTAAAAAGGCATACAACAAATGTTTACTGTTTCGTCTTTTCATGGGGAATCGTTTGAAGTTACAAATGTTGGAGGTGGATATGATGCTTAAGATCATGGGGATGAGATGCAAGTTGTACTGGTTGATATAATTGGAAGTGAGGAGACGAGTCATCAAAGTATGGGTGAAGGATGTAGTGACGTTCTTATTGATGGCTCCAAACAATCAGATAAGTTTAATGAGATGTTTGGTCAGTTAGAAAATGAGTTGTATCCTGGGTGCTCCAAGTTTACAACACTTAATTTTCTAGTGAAGTTGATGTATATTAAAGTGTTCAATAAGTGGAACAATAAGTCATTTGATATGTTGTTAAAATTATTGCTCGAGCCATTGCCCGAAGGACTAATCTGTCTGGATCTCATTATGAGGCGAAGATGATTTTGCATGATTTCAGTCTGGATTACGAGACAATTTATGTTTGTAAAAATGATTGTGCATTATTTTGGAAAGAAAATGTTGATTTAGATAAATGTCCAATGTGCAGTGAAAGTTAGCGAGGTAAAGGGAAGAAAGGATCGAACAAAGTTATGCGATATTTTCCGCTTACTCCAAGATTGAAGAGGTGATATAGCTCTAGACATACTGCGAAAACATGAGATGACATGATTCAGATGGACTGATGGAAGATGGTGTTATGAGGCATCTTGCAGACAGTCAGGCTTGGAAAGATTTTGATAAAAAATACCTATCCTTTGTAGCCGTCCAGGCTTAGGATTAGCCACAGACAGATTCAATCTATTTGGGAATATAAGTAATGCATATACTATATGACCAGTAAATGTAGTTCTCGATAATTTACCACCGTGGAAGTACATGAAATTAGAATCTGTGATGCTATCTCTTCTCATCCCTAGACCGAATGCTCCAAGAAAAGATATGGATGTATTTCTACGGCCTCTTCTGGATGAATTGAAAAAACTAGAGGAACATGGTATTGTAGTTAATGGTATGATATTCAAAATGTGCTTATCTGTAATGTGGACAATTAATGACTATCTAACATATGCATTAATGTCAGGATGGAGTACAAAATAGTATAAAGCATGTCCAACGTGCAATAAAGAAACCACATCCGTTGGCATTAGGAGTAAAGTTGTGTACATTGGACATATGTTTCTTGCCAATGAATGATCCTATGAGGAGTAAACAGTTTGACAGACATTCAGAGCTAAGGCCTCTACCTCCGAAATACATAGGTGATGACCTATTGAATCAATTACAGAATTTACAACCTAGATTACCTGGTAAACACAAGCAATTTGTTGGTATAAAGCACAAACATAGCTCTACTGAGCTGAACTGGTCTACGAAGAGCATATTTTTCAAACTCGAGTATTGGAAATATTTGTTACTGAGATACAATCTAGATATTATATACATTGAGAAGAATGTTTGTAATTCTATGCTGGGTTCTTTGCTAAACATTGATAGCAAATCAAAAGACACAGATAAGTCAGGCTTGATCTAACAGACATGAAAATTCATAAGGAATTGCACCTTTATAAGGTTGATAATAGCTGGATGAAGCCGTATACTAGTTACACCTTAATTGTTGGGGAGCGAAAAAAATTCTGTGAATTTATTAGATCACTAAAATTTCCTGACAGGTTTGCAAGTATCCTTGTGAAGAATGTCAGTGAAGGATGTGACGAAATTTTGGAGTTAAAGTCACATGATTGTCATGTTCTATTTCAATGTCTATTACTAGTAGGAATTCATCCCTACTTAAAGAAAGACATCTGTGAGATGATAATTGAATTATGCACTACTTTCCAACAAATTTGTGCCAGGACTTTTAACATTGCTGATCTTGAGAAACTTCAAGATAACATTGTCCTTATATTGAACAAGTTAGAAAAAATCTTTCCTCTAATATTTTTTGATATTATGGTGCACCTAATTATGCATTTGCCTAAATAAAGTTATCCTTGGTAGACTTGTACATTTTAGATGGATGTATCCCATTGAACGGGCAATGGCTATCTACAAGCAGTATATTCGCATTCAAGCACATCCTATAAGATCTATAGTAGAAGTGTATATTGTTAATGAGGCATTGATATTTTGCTCCATGTACTTTCGTGGTATTGAAACCTATTTCAATCTTCAGGACAGAAATAGGGTTGATGTAAATCCATATCGAATCTACCTATTTTTAAGTATGTCGATCGGTTATTTGCCCAAAAAAAAGCATTGTTCTGCTTAAACCACCTGAATGCTTGATGACAGAATGGTATGTCTTGAAAAATTGCATAAAGATTCAGAAATACCTTGAGTAAGTGGTTAAATATTGTCCTGAAATCGTTTCTATGAAAACTATATAGTGGACACATGAAGGAGTTCGAAACTAGGGGTTTTCTAAATTTGGAACAAAGATAAGAAGTTGAGTTCCCTCAATGATTTAGATCTCGAGTAGATTTGTAACTGCTAATTACATTTTCACTCAACTATACTCTATGTATAACAATTTCTTATCTTATATTTTCTTTGATGTAGATCAACCAGCTACAAGAAATGAGATCAAATGAGTACAATGATGAATTACATGCATTGTTGAATAGATCAAAATTTTCTAATTTTTCATATCCTGAATGTATCATTAATAGTGTAAAGTATCTCGTTGAAAATTATGATGCAAAACATAAAACATAGAATTGTAGTATTCGCGTTCCTGGTGTAAATGGAAATAATTTTTATGGTATTCTAGAAGAGGTTTTAGAATTATCATACGTAAAAAGATACTCAATTTTGTTATTTAGATGCAAATAGTTTGACACAGATATACAAAAGAGAAGAATTCAACATGATAGAAGATTCATAAGTATCTATTGGTGCTCAGTGGTACCAAAGTGACCCCGTTATACTTGCCTCACAAGTTGAACTTGTCTACTACACTAATGATGACAAAAATGATCTTCTATGGAGGTTCATTCATAATTTTACTCCATGCAATATATGGGACTTTCTTGATATGAAAAAGGATATTTAAGGAGTTTAACAAGTACTAAGATTCTAATTTTGCAGTTCTTTTTCATTTTAGTTGTGGGTTGATCTCCCAATAATTAAGAATATTCAATATCACTGAGAAGATATTGAACCAGAAAATGCCAGCAATGTTGATGAACTACTTTGTCAAACTTGTGTAATGACAATGGATAACTTTGTGCTAGATGATGATGAGTTTGAAGATGACACGTTAGAAATATACAATGATGATGAAGTAGATCTGGAGAGGACTGATAGTAAGTAGCTACGGATACGATGCAATGTCTTCTAATGAAGATAATTGAACTGTATATTTTTTGTATTATTCTATATTAATTTTTGTATTATGTAGTATTTTCTTATCAATTTATACTTTATTTTTTTATTTTTGTGCAATTTGTCTAGCGCAAAGAGCATATCACCTACTGAATCTACTGGTAACAAAGGTTCTGATGGGGACAGATTGGATCCACACAGAAAGAGGATTTGTGAGGAGTCTCGTGGGATCACCATTGAGAAGGAGTTGCAAAAGCAGAAGATTGCCAAATTGGCGATGGCTGTGGATGCTAACTTAGGAAAGCCCGTAAAAAAAAATGGCAAGAAGTTCAACAACCTTCTCGCCAGTACGTGAGAGATCAGATCCCACCTACCACACTATCCTAGGCCGATATGAAGAAAGAGGACATCAATATCATCTTCCAGTGTTTGGAGGTACAAAATTTTTAATATCGCATAAAATTTAATATAAAATTACTAATATATTTTTTTGTTCAAGTTAAAATTTGATTTCTCTAGAGGAAATGTCCTCTTCATGGATGACATTATGCAGATGATGATACATACGTTGAGAGACTGGCGGAATAGCATGAAGAGGCATTTGGACAAAAACAGTGGGACGACCGACATTGAGGCGGTAAAGAAGAAGCCCTAGTAGAATGTCGAGCTTGCAGAATGTGCTCTACTTTGCGCACATTTTGCGAAACCAGATTTCTAGTTAATTATTTTTGTTAGTTTTTTTTTTTTAAATTTTTATAAATTTAGTATATCTCTTTTATCTTTTTACATTTTTTTTTTCAAGAGCATTCGGTGAAAAATATAGAGAATCGATTGAAGTAACTATATGCTCCTACTTATGGCTTATTGAGCAACACAACCCGCCTATATGCTCAGGTATGTAATTATTATTATAATCTATATTTTTTATTTTTTAAATTATGTATACTAATGTATTTATTTGGATTGTAATAGGCTGACCCACAAACGAAAACTTATTAGTCCGATCGATCTCTAGCAATGACGTCACTTGAAGGGTGCTGAGTGGTGTAACGATCACACCAGAGAAGAAAGATATGTAAGTATATTTTTAGCATTTTTAATTTTAATGTTTTATTTTTCATAGAATATTATTTGTCACTAATTAATCTTTATTATTGTTAATTTTATTTGTAGGAAGAGATAATGAGGTTAAGGGAAGAAGCTATGACTCAAGCCGAGTCACAAACCCAGTCCAAGGACCAATCTATGTCAAGTGACCAAGCGGGATCTGCTGAGTCAGTGGTTGGTCCTCTTGCGATTGACCATAATACTATTATGATCCAAGTACATGGTCATCGCTCGAGATGTGTGAAAGACGTAAGATCAATGCTCAGGCTGAAGGCTATTGGAGGACAGCAAACGATGAGCACTGGTGGGGTGTCTATTGTTCAATGCCAACAAGCAGAGACAATTGCCACTCTCCAGAGGCAATTGGATGAGCGAGATGCAGAGCATAAGCGCTAACTTGGGGAGACTCAGTGCCAACTCACGGAGACTCAGTGCTAGACTCAAGAGCAGTTGGAGCAGCAATGACTCAGTTCTAGACTTAGGAGCAGTTGGAGCAGCAACGACAAATGAAAACTTTAACTGATGAAAAAACGAGTCACTAAATGCAATCTTCCTCGACATATTTTTTCTTCATTGCAAAAAAGTTGACTTCGTGGACTTTTTACGACACCTTTCAACAATGGTCAACCTTTACCAATGCTAGTAAATTGTCGGTATTTATATCTTTTCTCGATGCATTTGTTAATTTCATCAGCACATTGTCTCTTGTCAAGGACATACGCTGGCGCATGACTATGACGCATTTTTTTTATCGGCAATTATTTCCAGATGAGAAAGCTATATTTTTGCTGACGCTAAAATGTGTTTGCAAAAGGTCATATTTTTGTAGTGCTAGCACCCCACTATTGCACACCTTGGGATCCCAAAATCAGGAGAGAGGCTATATTCCACTATCAAGTCTAAACCTATCCCAAAAAGAATATTAGAGCTAACTTTCAGTAATGACATATAGTAAATTTTCGCTCTTACACTTGCCAATAGTGTCAAGAAGAAATTTTGAACCAACGATATTCATGTATAAAATTTTCTTATAGTTTGAGTCTCGTTAAAGGCAATTAATTGATCAAGAGTCTGAGGCATATACGTAATAAAAAAGAACGAAGATACAACATTACTAATCTTTGTTTAAGTTCCCCCAAACTAAGTCCCACATTCATGAAGAATATAAATACCTGCTGAATTTAAAATAAATAAAGCGCTCGTTTTTTAAAGTTAATCCATACTTATAAACATTTTACCAATGTGATACTTGTCACAACCCAAAATCCGGGCTAGTGACAGAAGGCGAATTTCGCAAGGATAAAAAATTCTTTGATTTATTTGAAAACGCCTAAAAAGTTTAGTTTTATAAAACAATTCATTTTAAATAAAATAAAATACTTGGAATTCTATCCTGTGAACCTCTTCTACAGTTCATATACTCCATTAAATATAGATCGAATAAACACCAAAAAGACATAAATCAAATATATGTTCAAGCATCATTATCATCTACGTCAGAACAGACATCAGAATGATATACATGAGTTCACAGACGAAATGGAAAGTAGTAATCTTGGTTCAATGCAAAAATAAAACTCAAACAATCTAAATACCACAACAACATACTTCAAGCATTATCAAGATAATGAACTATAATCCTGATGATCTCTTACTCTTCTTGATCTCCAAAATTATACTGGACACCACCTAAGGAAGGGAGTGAGCATAAAATGCCCAGTAGAAAAAATAGTTACCTCGATCGAAAATATTTGAGTGATAGAAAGCTCCTGCATGATTAGTTTAAATCCAATACATACATATATGATAATCCAAAACCGGAAATCGTCACATATATGTATAAATAAATTAATATAACCAAAACTATTCAATTCAGATGCACATGATACAAATCAATCTATATCCATGAGCTTACATTCTCTCATCTATAGAAACCCAGGATGATGGCTTTCCATGGATGATGGCACTAAGTGTACCTAACAGCTTGCCTGACACCTAAGCCCATGCTCAGAGGGGACACCAATGTATCGCCTACCAAATCTGGAAGGGCAACCAAATTGCCTATGCCTGCCAAATGGGGAGGTAATCAGAAGTAACAAAATCCCACGCGAGTTTACGGACTCTACACCGACAGTGGGGAATGCAGCGCCACACTGGAAACCCAAGATGCTAACACGGTGCTCATGTATAATCATATGACACGTGCAACATAGATATGAATTGTGAAAATAATCATACTTTGGTTTTTCAATAAAATAAATATATTAGGTTTTTATAGAAAAACGAGCAGTACAACAACCCTATTTTTGATATACCTAAAATAATCTATACTCAAAAAATCCTCAGAGCAATACAGTATGTATTTATATGTATATATATATATCATACTATCAAAGTTCATCACATATGTTCAAGAAAACCAAAAACCACATTTGTTCTCATATGTTGCAGAAAATAAGTTTTATTCGAAAATAATATAAAACGAAGGTAACTGAATTCCTACCTCGCAAGAATAGCGATACTACACTATTGAATCCCCAAGGCTTCGTCGACGATCGTCCGAAGGGTTGGGAACCAATTCTGAGCCCTCGATTGTTTTTTTGCGAAAAACCAACTTCTTAACGGAGCTTCAATTCCACAAGAGGACCTCTTCACTGAATTCCTAACACCAAAAATAGCTAGGTTAGATATTTAACTTGTCCAATTCAGGTTTGGACCCTCACAAATCGAGGCAAAATCTTAGCCGTCCGATTTCGATTTTTGTGCCAATTACCAAATATAGGCAATATATATATATATATATATATATATATATATATATATATCAAACTTCCCCATTTTCCGAGTACAATCCAAAAATGACTAGAAAAACACAATCCAACGGCCGGATCAAAAAATCAACTCAAGCTCAAAATATTCAAAAATGGCAACTTTCGATTCGAGCATTATGGGGTTAAGATATATCCCTTGAGCTTCATCTCGATGAGACAAATCCAACGAGCTAAGTTAGAGGTCAAATGGTGGTCAGAATCATCGTCGGCAACGAGAAATCAAAAACGAACCACTTGTCTTCTCTGGCAACGGCGGCCTCTCCGGTGGCGGTAGCTAGTTGGCACCGGCTCGGCTCGACGTGGCACAGGGAGCTTTGTTGGTAGGCTACGCAGGCGGCGCGACCTTCTCCTTCCCCTTCGGCTGAGTGACGAGAACGAGAGAGAGAGAATCAGGTGAGGGAAAGAGAGAAGGTGAGTGGGAAGATGAACCCACGTGAGTGGTCATGTGGGACTGTGCAATTTTTCAAAAAATTACACTATAGTCCTCGATTCCCAAACTCTATCAATTCGGTCACCCAATAATTGCAATTTAGTCCCTCTACACAAAAATTTTGTAAATTAATTCACCCAATATAATACCCGAAAATTGGTAAAATTTCCAAATTACCATCCCCAAAATCCGGGTTTTTACATTCTCTCCTTCTTAAAAGAATTTCGTCCCAAAATTCAAAATACAAGTCAAGGCTTACAACACAATACAAATTCTAACTAAAGATTAAACAAATGAGGGTACTTCTCATACATTTCTGTCTCGAGTTCCCAAGTAGCCTCGTTTTCTTTGTGATGTTCCCAAAGTACCTTGACAAGTGGAATCTTTTTGTTACGAAGCACCTTCAACTCTCTAGCCAAAAAATGAACAAGCTGATCTTCATAGGACGCATCTTATTGGATCAGTACATGCACATACTGAACATAAGATGGGTCCAGTGTGTACTTCTTCAACATCGACATATGAAACACATTATGCATATGACCCAACTGTGTAGTAGATTCAAGCGATATGCCACTGGTCCAATTCTCTCAATGATCTCAAGGGGACAAATATACCTTGGAGCAAGCTTACCCTTAACCCCAAATCTTGTCACACCACGCCTTGGAGCCACTTTCAAGAATACAGAATCACCAGTATCGAACTCTACCTCACGCCTCTTCGGGTCAGCATAACTCTTCTGGCGACTCTGAATCTCTTTGAGTCTCTTCCAGATATCCTTGATCTTCTCAGTAGTCTCCTTAATCAGCTCAGGTCCCAGCGTAACACGCTCTTTGGGTTCTGCCCAACATAAAGGTGACCTATACGGCCTCCCATACAGTACTTCATATGGAGCCAAACCCACACTGGTCTGGTAACTATTATTATAAGTAAATTCTACCAAAGGAAGATGATTATCCCAGTTCCCACCAAAGTCTAGTATGCAACAACGTAGCATGTCCTCAAGAATCTGAATGGTCCTTTCAGACTGACCATCTGGCTCCGGATGGTGAGCCGTACTAATATCTAACTGTGTACCTAACGCTTTCTGCAAGGCTCTCCAAAAGTTAGAAGCGAACCTTAGATCTCTGTCGGAGACTATGCTTGAAGGCACACTATGCAAGCGTATGATGTTCTCCACATACAGTCTACTGAGCTTCGTAAGTGAGTAGTCCATCCAGATCGGAATAAAGTAAGCACTCTTCGTCAACCGATCGACTACCACCCAAATTGTGTCATTCTTCCTCAAGGTCTTTGGCAAATGGGTCACAAAGTCCATCGTGATCTTGTCCCACTTCCATTCTGGAATCGGCAATAGCTGAAGTAACCCAGCTGGCCTCTGGTGTTCAGCTTTGACTTGCAGACAAGTCAAACACTTAGCCACAAAGGTAGCTATATCCTTCTTCATCCCTTTCCACTAGTACTGCCTCTTCATTTCTCGGTACATCTTATCATTACCCAGATGTACGGTGAACCTTTATTTGTGAGCCTCAGTTAGAATGGTTTCTCGAAGATTAGTTTCATTAGCAACAACCAACTTCCCACTGAAAAGTAAAAACCCTTCTCTGTTAGTGCGCCAACCATCTAACTATTCACAATTCTGAAGCCGGTTCCAGATTGTCCTCAACTCCCTGTCTTGCCACTGACTCTGTTAGACAGTTTGGAGAAGTGATGGTGAGATCACAATATTGCTTAGGCAAACAACCTCTTCATTCTCGAAGCACTGCAAGTTGTAGTCACTAATCATAACTGAGTTCCTCCAATCTTCAAATACCAGTGTAGCTAGTGCACCACGAGGCTTCCTACTCAGTGCATCAGCTACAACATTAGCCTTACCAGGATGATACTGTAGGTCGAAGTCATAATCCTCCATATACTCAACCCATCTTCGTTGTCTCAAGTTCAGATCCTTTTGAGTAAAGAGATACTTCAAACTCTTATGATCGGAGAATATGTCGAACTTCACACCATACAAGTAAAATCGCCAATTCTTCAACACAAAGATCACTGCTGCAAGCTCCAGATCATGGGTGGGATAGTTCTTTTCATGTGACTTCAACTGACGAGAAGCATAAGCCATAACTTGACCATTCTGCATCAAGACACATCCTAAACCCGTCTTTGAAATATCGGTATGCACCACATAAGGTTCGTTACTATCAGGAACAGTAAGAACTGGTGTGGTGGTCAAGCTCTGCTTCAACCTGACAAAAGCTTCTTTATTTTTGTGATTCCAAACAAACTTGGCATCTTTCCTAGTCGACTTCGTCAAAGGCAAGGCGATCCTCGAAAAATCTTGCACCAAACGGCAGTAGTAGGCTGCCAAACCAAGGAAACTCTGTACTTTTGTCACATTTCTTGGTCTCTCCCACTTCAGAATAGCTTCTATCTTAGCCGGATCGACTGAAATACCTCTATGATAAATCACATGTCCTAAGAACTTCACTTCTGATATCCAAAAGTCACACTTCGATTTTTTGGCATATAACCAATGATCTCTCAAGGTCTTAAGTACTATACCCAGATATTCGACATACTCTTCTCGAGTCTTGGAATACACCAGGATATCTTATAATGAACAAAGCCACAAAACGATCCAAAAACGGCCTGAAGACCCATCTCATAAGATCCATAAATGCTGTGGGAGCATTCGTGAAACCAAAGGGCATCACCAGAAACTCAAAATGACCATATCGAGTTCTAAATACTGTTTTAGGTATATCATCTTCTCTTATCTTCAACTGATGATAATCGGATCTCAAATCAATCTTGGAGAAGAACCTGGAGCCACCGAGTTAATCGAACAACTCATCTATCCTTGGCAAAGGATACTTATTCTTCACCGTCAACTGATTCAACTTCCTGTAGTCCACATAGAGTTTCAACGAACCATCAGCTTTCTTCGCAAACAAAACAGGAGCACCATGAAGAGAAGTGCTACTGTGAATAAAGCCATTGGAAAGTAGGTCATCCAACTATTCTCTCAACTCTTCCATCTCAGTAGGAGCCATGCGATAGGCTGGAATAGAAACTGGCTGAGCTCCTGGAACTAGTTTAATACAGTACTCGATCTCTCTATCTGGTGGTAACCCTGGGAAGTCTTTAGGAAACACCTCTGAATAGTCACTGACCATCGGAAACCAAAGGTTTTGATCATCTGTCCTCACCTCGCCATCAATGGCAAACAAGTTTCCATAACACTCGAGTTTCTTTCTTCCACCCATGCATGCTTTCAGAACAGGACTAGGCTTCAACAGACTCATTCTAGCCTGATAGATAATAGGTTACCCATCACTAGGAAAAAGGGTCACCTGCTTCTTATGACAGTCTACAACAGCCCGATAATATGACAACCAATCCATACCGAGTATCATGTCATACTGTCCCATCGGTAACACAATCAAATCAGTAAGAAGCTTCCTATCATCGACCATAACCCGACAAGGCTTACACACACGAGACAAATCAGTTACTCCTCCCAAAGATGTACCCAATGTCAATACATAATCCAAATCAGAAAATTCCAACCCCAATAGTTGAGCAAATAATAAGGATATGAATGAATGGATGCACCAGTATCAAATAAAATATGTGCCCAAGAGTGTGAAAAAAGGATCATACCATCAACAATACCTCGGCCGATGCAATCCTGAGTATTGTTAGCCCCACTAAAAGCATAGGCTTGGTCAATCACCTTTCCTGTCCCCTTGTTGCTTCTTCCCTGGCCCAGATAGCTACTGCTAGATCCAGGACCACTACTGCCATATTTACGCCCACCCTGATTCCCAAAGGCCTGAGAAGTCGAAAAACTCTGAGTAAAACCCTAAGGGCGATACTGATGCTGATAAGGCTGAGGGGAAGTAAAAGTCTGCGAAACACCCTGTGACTGTTGCGGCTTTGTTTGAGTGTTCTGATAAAAAACAGAACCAGACTGGCTCCTCTGCAGTCTTTCTGAAGAAAGAGGAGATTTCTGCAGACGGTTGGGACACTCCTTCTTTTGATGACCCTGCTAGCCACAAATGAAATATCCTCTATACAGACTGCCTCTGCCACCACCTGAAGAACTACTGCTATTCGAGCTCCCATTGTTCGGAGTGCCTTGGGCTGACCACTACCCTTGGATCCTTCTGGTGACATTCCTGTCATTACCTCTCCGCTGGTTCTTCCTGAAATCTAATCCTTCTTCGATGGCCTCTGCCTGCTGGGCAGCCACTTCAATTTTAGGAAGAGTATGGAAAGTCTGGATACCAATTCTAATGAAAATGTTCCGATTCAGACGACTCCTGAACTTGGTAACTCGGTACTTTTCACTCGTACCCAGTCCAAGAGCAACACTTGCCAACTCAGTGAACTTTATTAGGTACTCATTCACCGTTTTGTTACCTTGAATCAACGTCTCAAACTGGTTCACCACTTCATCTTGTTGATCCTTATTGGCATACTGGGTGTTGAAAATCCGTTCAAAGTCTTCCTAATTCAGACCTACAACATCTTGCATCTGTTCCACTATTTCCCACCAACGAATGGCACTCCCTGTCAAATGGGTAACAGTAAATACAACCCAAAACTCAACTGGAGTACCAAGAGCCTGAAAGTGCCTCTCCATCTCACGCAACCAAGTAATTGCCATGAGAGCTCCTTAGCTACCATCAAACTGCCCTGACTAGAGACATATGAATCACTGAAGATGATCAGACTGATCCAACTGATGTTCCCTTGGAGCTGGAGGCTGATAGTTTGGATTGCTCATCTGGTCAATGCATGCTGCATTAGCTCGATCAGATGAGTAAAATCCGGACGAGCAGGTTCGGCACCCGGCTGGTACCTTGGAACTCTTCTTAGAGGCATCCTTAAAAGTCTGAAACAATATGCCAAACTGTTAATGTGATAATGATGAATGCTTTACCAACGCTAGTAAATTATTAGTATTAATATCTTTTCTCGATGCATTTGTTAATTTTGTCAGTACATTGTCTTTTCTCATGGACATACGCTGGCGTATGACTATGATGCATTTTTTTATTGGCAATTATTTGCAGATGAAAAAGCTATATTTTTGCTGACGATAAAATGCGTCAGCAAAAGGTCGTATTTTTGTAGTGCTAGCACCCCTCTATTGCAGAACTTGGGATCCCAAAATTAGGAGAGAGGCTATATTCCACTCTTGAGTCTAAACCTATCCCAAAAAGAATATTAGAGCTAACTTTCAGTAATGACATATAGTAAATTTTCGCTCTTACACTTGCCAATAGTGTTAAGAAGAAATTTTAAACCAACGATATTCATGTATTAAATTTTCTTATAGTTTAAGTCTCGTGAAAGGCAATTAATTGATCAAGAGTCTGAGGCATATACGTAATAAAAAAGAACGAAGATACGACATTACTAATCTTTGTTTAAGTTCCCCCAAACTAAGTCCCACATTCATGAAGAATATAAATACCTGCTAAATTTAAAATAAATAAAGTGCTCATTTTCTAAAGTTAATCCATACTTATAAACATTTTACCAATATGATACTTGTCACAACCCAAAACTCGGGCTAGTGGCAGAAAGGAAATTTCACAAAGATGAGAAATTCCTTGACTTATTTGAAAATGCCTAAAAAGTTTAGTTTTATAAAACAACCCATTTTAAATAAAATAAAATACTTGGAATTCTATTCTGTGAACCTCTCTCACAGTTCGTATACACCATTAAATATAGATCGAATATATACCGAAAAGACGTAAATCAAATATATATTCAAGCATCATCATCATCTACATCAGAACAGACATCAGAATGGTATACATGAGTTCACAAACGAAATGGAAAGTAGTAATCTTAGTTTAATGCTAAAACAAAACTCAAACAATCCAAATACCATAACAACACGCTTCAAGCATTACTAAGATAACGAACTATAATCCCGATTACCTCTTACTCCTCTTGATCTCCAAGATCGCACTGGACACCACATAAGGAAGGGAGGATGGGAGTGAGCATAAAATGTCCAGTAGAAAAAACAGTTACCTCGATCAAAAATATTTGAGTGATGGAAAGCTCCTGCATGGTTAGTTTAAATCCAATACATACATATATGATAATCCAAAATCGGAAATCGTCACGTATATGTATAAATAAATCAGTATAATCAAAACCATTCAATTCAGATGCGCATGATACAAATCAATCCATACCCATAAGCTCACATCCTCTCATCTGTGGAAACCCAGGATGATGACACTAAGTGTACCTAACAGCTTACCTGACACCTAAGCCTATACCCAGAGGGGATACCAATGTGTCACCTACCAAACCTAGAGGGACAACCGAATTGCCTACGCCTGCTAAATGGGGAGGTAATCAGAAGTAATAAAACCCCACGCGTTACGGACTCTACACCGACGGTGGAGAATGCTGCGCCACATTGTAAACCCACGATGCTAACAAGGTGCTCATGTATGATCCTATGACACGTGCAATACAGAACTGAAATGTGAAAATAATCGTACTCTGATTTTTCAATAAATTAATTATATTAGGTTTTTATAGAAAAATGGGCATCATAACAGCCTTATTTTTTATATATCCAAAATAACTTGCACTCAGAAAATCCCCAAAGCAATACAGTATATATATATATCATACCATCACAGTCCATCACATATGTTCAAGAAAACCAAAAACCACATTTGTTCTCATATGTTGCAGATAATAAGTTTTATTCGAAAATAATATAAAACGAAGGTAACTGAATCCTTACCTCACAAGAGTAGCGATACCATATTATTGAATCCTTAAGGCTTCGTCGACGATCGTCCGGAGGGTTGGGAACCATTTCCAAGCCCTCGATCGTCCTCTTGCAAAAAACTAACTTCTCAACGGAGATTTAATTCTCCAAGCGGACCTCTTTACTGAATTCCTAGCACCTAAAATAGCTAGATTAGATATATAACTTATCCGATTCGGGTCCGGGCCCACACTGGGTCAGTGGCACACAAATTGAGAGAAAAATCTTAGCCGTCTGATTTCGATTTTCATGCTGATCACCAAACATAGGCAATATATATATATATATACATATATATATTTATTTCAAACTTCCCCATTTTCTGAGTACAATCCAAAAATGACAAGAAAAACACAATCCAACGGCCGGATCAAAAAGTAAACTCAAGCTCAAAATATTCCAAAAATGATAATTTTTGATTCGGGTATTATGGGGTTAAGATATATATACCTTGAGTTTTCTCTCGACGAGATGAATCCAATGAGCCTAATTAGAGGTCAAATGGTGGCCGGAATTGTCACCGGTGACGAGAAATCCAAAACGACCCACTTGTCTTCTCTGGCAATGGCGGCCTCTTCGGTGGCGGCAGCTGGTCAGCGTCGGCTCGGCGTGGCATGAGAGAGCTTCGCCGGTGGGCTGCACGGGGGGATGACGGCGGGAGGCGGCGCGACCTTCTCCTTCCCCTTCGGCTGAGCTAGCGAGAGCGAGAGAGAGAGAGAGAGAATCGGGTGAGGGGGAGAGAGAAGGTGAGTGGGAAGATGAACCCACGTAAGTGGTCATGTGGGACTGTGCAATTTTTCAACAAATTGCACTATAGTCCTCGGTTCTCAAACTCTATCAATTTAGTCCCCCAACAATTACAATTTAGTCTCTCTGCACAAAATTTTTGCAAATTAATTCACCCAATATAATATCCGAAAATTAGTAAAATATCCAAATTACCCTCCCAAAAATCTGGGTTTTTACAATACTAACTGACAAGTATCCAAACTAGCAATGAAATAAAAGAAAGAAAAAAGAACCTATTAAAAAAAAGGGATAGTATCATTTTATACTAATATTTTGATACTTTGTTCAATTTATATCTTATGTTTTAATTATAATCAATATTGACCAATTTAGAGCCGTTAATTTACTAAGATGATTTAATAAACTTATTTTCGGATCAATTTTTATACAATTTATTTTTAATTGTTTAAACGACATCTTGGTTCGGATTAATTTTTATGTAGTTTATTTTTAATTATTTAAACGACATCTTAGTAAATTAACTATTTTAAATTAGTATCAGGATATAAATTGTAATATATTTTAAATCTAAGGGTTAATGTTAATAATAACCAAACACAAGGTATAATTTGAACATAGTGTCAAAATACAATGTACAAAAATGATAATATTCCTAAAAAAATGATAACTTGTTCCATCAATATTATAGATATATTAATAACAATCATAGTTAATTTTCTTTTGTTGCAATATCAATTATAGTAACATGTCTAACTCGTTTATTTGATGAATTGATTAAATTTCTACATTTACTTAAAAAATTAATAATTATAATAGCATATCTTATAGAAATAAACATTAATCAATATAAAAAATCTCTCTTTTTCTTTAATAAAAAAATTTGTTATTAAAAAAGAGTGGAATAATATATATATATATATATATATATATATATATATATATATATTAAACTAAATTAGTAAACTCACCCTCTACTCCTAAAAAATATAGATAAATCATATAAAATTTGATCACAAACACATAATTAATCATGACATAAGGAAAAAAAATGAAAAAATAAACAAAATATCGTTAACAATAGACTACGCCTTCAATAAAACCTTAGAAGACTCTCAATGCATCCGACTCCATAGACGAGAGTTAAATAAAACTTTAAAAGACTGTCAATGCATCCGAATCCGACTCCATAGATGAGAGTTATGAAAAAAAACTTCGAATCCTAAAAAACCGTACTCCACATTATAAGTTACTCTTCTTAAAGATATAATGACATGTTATTCTTTGGTCTTTGTTATTCCAGACGTAAAACTAAACCCGCATAGAAAATAGGACAAAGCGATTAATCAACCCTCACACAAGCGAAAGGGTTACTAAACAAAAATAAAACAAAAAAGAAAAGAAAATCCTACTAGAGAAATCTTAAGGAGGATATCCTTCCCTGACAAAGTAATATCCACGAGAGACGAGAGTTATACGGAGGAAGGAAAGTTTTCGTAGAAAAGAAAAGCAGCTTAATGTTCTATAGTTAAGACATGTGGAATAAAAATCGTCACTTACTCACTTCAATACAGGTACTGTAAAATCCCAAATTTTATTAAGGGTAATTAAGTAATTTTGCCTTGAGGGCAATTTGGTAATTTTGTATTTTGGATAAATTAAATAAAAAAAATCTGAAATAAATCTGGTTTTGAATCTAGACAAGATAAAGTCTAGGTACCTTTGGGGGCAAAAGTGAAAAAGAAATTTCAAATTGGGG
>JXTB01000135.1:151980-167622 GCA_002914805.1 Parasponia andersonii
GTACCGGGACTCGATTTTGACAAAATTTATATCTAAACCAACGTTTTTGGGTGTTCTGAATCCAGTGGTGACCTCCGTTTCACAATCCGAGACTCCGTTTGAAAAGTCAATTTTCAAGTGAACGTGACGGAACTCGAATATTTGGTCCGAACAACCCGGTGACCAATTGAGGATATTTCTAGCACCGTTAGCTCAACCTAATCACTACTTCAAGGTAGGGGATTCAATTTCCTTGTTTTATATTATTTTCATTGAAATTGGAATTTATTATGAAAATGAAATTTTGTGATTTTATTAAATTAAATTATTTGAATAGTTATTTTGATGAACTATGAATTTGTGAAATATCGTAGACCGCTCTAGAGGTTTTTCAATATGATTTTGTACAAGTTTTTATACTTGGAATTTGGTAAAACCATAGAGATTGTACTCTTGGATTTTAAAGTACAAAATGGGTTTTAGTTAAAAACCAGAGCGTGTCTAAGGTGTTAAATTACTGCATGGACTGTTTTGAGTTTATATATATTGCACATGTCATATGATCATGCATGAGAGTCATCTTAGGCATCACGGTATTGTAGTAGGCGGACTAGTACACCCGCCTTCGGTGAGAGCCCGTAAACCCGCGCGGGGTTCGTTTTCTGACTATCTCCATTCGGTAGGCGTAGGCATTCGGTGCCCCTCCGGTTCGGTAGGATTTGACACATGGGTGTCCCTCCGGTTTTCAGAGATAGATGTCAGGCAGAGAGCACTCAATACATATAGTATAAGTTGCTCTAGTTGTGATGAGAGGATGAGAACTCTTGTGATGTGTTGATTTATGTGATGTGCATTATGACTATTTTAATTGGGATTTTTACATGTATTGATTTGGATATTTGGTTTTGGTTTTAGCATGGATTTCTTTAAACGGTTTAAATCCTTGATATTTATGGAAATGCTATCCAGAACTATTAACTATGCAGATGTTTTAGAGATTTATAAAATGTTTTCCCAAAAAGAGGGAAATTGGGTAATCTACTGGGCAATTTGTGCTCACCCCCCATTCTTTCTCCACAGGTGGTGTCCAGTGTGACATTAGTGGTCAACATGCAGAATAAGAAGTTAACATTTATTTACTATTGAGACTTGGTAATGCTAGAAGTGTGAATACAAGACTCGTGACTAAGTCTTGTTAAGTTTATGGATTTTAATGGCACTCTTGTTAAGTTAATTACTTTGAAAATGTCTGTAACTTATTATGCCATAACTAGCTTGATGTTGAGGTGTAAATGGTGATGTATTAGTTTATTTTAAAAATTGGTTTTCCTTATAATTTTCCAGTCTGTGTTTATTGGTGACTATAAACTGTGGAATAGGTCCACTGGTAAAAAAAAAAAAAAAAAAAATTTCCTTTCTGCCACTACCCCGGGGTTTGGGTCGTGACAGGTACTTCGTTAAAAGAAAAAAAGAAACTGTAATCTGGACATATATATCATAACTATATAGTTTAGAGATCTGTCAAAGGTGTTGCAAGTGCAACTATACATTTAGTCGCGATTGTTTTGTAATTGTTCTAAAGAACCCTACTAATAAGATCGTCGAAATTGGATACAGTAAGAATTAAGTGGATTTGTACGCTTAATAGAAGAAGTAAATTTCAATGAACTATTAAATATGAGCAAGCACGCATATATACACACATATGTGTATATATATATATATATATATATATATATATATATATATATATATATTATAGCGTTATTAGAGAGCACCAAGGCAACACAGTGGAGTTCCCATATTTGGAACGGCGACACCAATTGAAAGTGATGAGATTACTGATTAGATCCGAGAGATTGAAGCCTTTTCGTTTGAGTCATTTCAATAGGTCATGTCTGTCCTTCACTAGGGCATATTAGGAGCATTTTGTAACAAAACAAGACTTCCCTAATTTAGTATATGTTAGAGGACTACTACGTAATCGGGGGCTCTCGTATGAACCCAAGGTCTATAGCCGAGATCTCTGGCGCCATAAAAATTTTAAGGAACATTAATATTAACCAATAAATACATAAAATACACATAATTGGTTTGGCAACAAAAAGCGAAAAAAAAGGAATATAAGATAAAAGTACTGTGAACTTCAATGATATGGCTCTACTCTTTGGGTTTATTTTTCTCAATGGACTTAAAAACTGACTGCATATATGGTTGGCAACATGGGAAGTAAATTCTAACCTTCTATTTTTTTCAAAGAAAAGTAAATTTTAATTTTAAAAACCATTCGATTATATTCTTGAATAAGAGATATGGATATTTTTGATAACGAAAAAAAGGGAGGATAGACCAACATATGTTACCTAAGAATTTATTAACAGAATGAATCACCTGAAATTTACCCGAACAACTAACGAGAATATATGCTACCTAAGAACTTATTAACAGAATGAATCACTTGAATTTTACTCGAACAACTTAGGAGAATAGTATTTTAAGAGTAAAAAACGGAACACTAGAATAATAGTTAAATAACCATTAATAGATAAATAACCTCACTTTTAAAATTCTTAAAACAATCGTCTAGATTTAAACCCACGACATTCTATCTCTAGAATAGTCACGTTACTGCTAGGCCGCCGGTTCGGTCATAGATGGAATTTGTTGAGCCGCGCACATCAATAATGCTCACATCTTATATTTATATGTATATATTCTTCCCCCAAGAACCCCACCACCATAAAAAGCTGTACTTGAAGGTTATTAGCTCATAATATTTCAAATTTAAATCTCGGTTTGGAGTCAAAGTGGATATGATATCAGTGCGTCTAACAG
The DNA here is from genome assembly GCA_002914805.1 of Parasponia andersonii. NCBI lineage: Eukaryota > Viridiplantae > Streptophyta > Magnoliopsida > Rosales > Cannabaceae > Trema > Trema andersonii. The sequence goes on from JXTB01000135.1 coordinate 154,795, forward strand.
TTGCTAAGGTGACAATATTTAATTGTAAAATCTTATAACCACCAAAAAAAAAGAAAAAAAAAAGAAAGAGAAAGAAATAAGAGGTACACAAACGTCATTCTTTCTGAATCCTCCTCAATAAATGTAACTATTTGTTAAATCCTCAAGCAATTAACCTGTTACACATATATAGTTCTTTTTGCCCCGTTCTTAAAAGGGGAAGTGTTACTATATACAACGTCCAAGAAACTTTTATTTTTTTAAACAAAATGAATTTCTATTATATATATTATTATATAATATTATACATTATATATTCAAGGACAATGCCAATGCCAAGCTAAAGCAATTATTTTAGACTAGTTTATGCTACATATTTGGCTAAAAAGCCAATCGAAACATAATATTCTTTTAAATTCGATAATTGGGCCATTGAAATATTAGAATATACATACGTCATGACTCAAAGCAAGCAGCACTAGAAATACATACACTCACTGGGTTAAAACAGATAGTATAAGCTTTTAAAATTGAAACGCACGCCAAAAACGGGCGAATTAACCGTAGATAATCCACAAGCTTAATTTCTTTGTATATGTATAAGTTCCAAAGTGGCCTTTAGAAGTTTGACCTCGGTGAGACCTCATTTATTGCCATCCACTCCATGACCAGCAATACACCCACGCACCCATCCTTGGATGTGACTAACACGCAATCATGTAGGGCCCTTTTCAGCTGATCATATAAATACAATTGTTACAGACATTTCATATATTATTTATTTTTAAAAAATTATTTTATATAAATATGATAATATATCTCAAGGAAAATGAAGGAATAATATGTTGAATATTTATATAGACATATAGAGGGTGTTTCTTGAATCGCATGGGATAGATGACGATCACAAAATTCTTCTTTATTCAAATCTATTGTACAATTCGTTTTATAATATATTGTATAAATATATAAGGAGTCAATCCCTATTCATCATGTGATATATATGTATATACTTAATACATCATAATTGTCATAGGTTAACCTGGACTCAGTTAATTTCATGTTCTGTGAAGCCATATGCATAACGAATATACGTCATACATGACAATTACGAGCACATTCTTATATAAGTACAATTGAATACATGTAAAATTTTCATTTTTCAAATTAATTAGCTTTCATTTTTCCCAACTAATTTCTCTAACACAGACCAAATTAATTATCATTTTTCACTTATTATTGTCAATAAAATTAAAGCAACCAAATCGTGAGTTTATCATGCTGGGAATGTCTAAACCAATTTCTTAACAGTTATAGGTGCAATAAAGAGTTGTAGCTGAGACTGAGAGGTGCGTGGAGACTGGAAATGTAGGGTTGGGAGATGAAAGAGTGGAGGGGCCGGGGCGGAAGTGAATAGTATACATATCACGTCCAATGGGGCCACCATGTGAAATTTTGAATCCTCTCTCAAACGCATACACGCAAACACAGGTTAATTTCTCTATACCCTTTCTCTTCTCCCGTCGCTACCATAAATAAAACCCTTCACAAGTTGTTTTTTTTTTTTTTTTTAACGTTTATTATTAATTTATTAGTTAATATTTTTTCTTTTCACACACCCTCTAGAGCCTGCTTTCTCTCGAGTGAGAGACAGAGAGAGAGAGTCTCTTCGGGTTCATTCATCCATACTTTTTACGTCCCATCATTGAGCGGTCTCCTCTTCCTTCTCTCTCTTCTCATTTCCGTTCTTTCTTCTCCCCCTAAAACCCTCTCCTTTAGAGTTACACACCCTAAAAAAATAGGAAGGGAAATTAAAATACAAATCAAGAAATTAAAGACTTTCCCGTGAAGAGAGATAGTAGCCATAGTCCACAGTTGGAATCTCCGGAGCTAATAATAACACCAAATTAAACACTCGAACAGAGATATCAAAGAAGCTTCAGCTGGAGAATTCGAAAAGGTTGGCTCTAAACCAACACCTAACACAAAGGAGAAGTAGTCAAAACGACTCTCAGGTGTTGATTCAACAAAAAATATGTCAAATACATAGTTGATCATCGATATTCTACTCTACTACCTTGCTATAGCTTAGGCCTTCTGGTCTCTCTTTCTTGGTCCATATATATATAATATATATATATATGGATTCAGCTTCAGGTGGTGGCGCGGGTACAACAACTGCATCCGACCCGAATACCGGAGGAGGAGGAGAGGGCCCGTCAGCAACTGGGCCGGGCCCAAGTTCAGAGCAGAGCCCATCAGGATCGGCGTCGGCTTCGGCGCCTCCGAGCCGCTACGAGTCCCAGAAGCGGCGGGACTGGAACACTTTCCTGCAGTACCTCAAGAACCACAAGCCGCCATTGACGCTAGCCCGGTGCAGTGGCGCGCACGTGATCGAGTTCCTCAAGTACCTGGACCAGTTCGGGAAGACCAAGGTCCACGTCACGGGGTGCCCCTACTTCGGGCACCCGAACCCTCCCGCCCCCTGCGCCTGCCCGCTCAAGCAAGCCTGGGGCAGCCTCGACGCGCTCATCGGGCGGCTCAGGGCAGCCCACGAGGAGAACGGCGGGCGACCCGAGTCGAACCCGTTCGGAGCCAGGGCGGTCAGGATTTACCTGAGGGAGGTCAGGGAAGGCCAGGCCAAGGCCAGAGGCATCCCCTACGAGAAGAAAAAGCGGAAACGGCCCACCTCCTCGGCCGCGGCGGCGGCGCAGCAACAGCCGCCTCAGGGGAATGTACTGTCGGTGGGAGTGAGTGGTGACGTGGCAGGTGGTAGTGGCAGTGGTGCAAGCGGTGCCGCCGGAGACTGTGGTGGGGCCGGTGGAGCGGGGGGTGATAGTGGTGCTCCGGCCACGACGACGACTGCTGCATCCGCCGCGACGACTACAGTATAGGTTTTTTTTCTTAAAAAAAAAAAAACTAATTTTTCTCTTCTCTTAAATTTTAATTTTTAAATATATATATTTTAATTGTGATTATGAGTTTAATGTATATCTGGCGATTCGCTTACAATTTGGATGGATCGACCCCCGTGAACGAAAAAATTTTAATTTAGAAAAATTATAATTCCCATGTCCGTAAATAGTTCTTTTTCATTTTTAAGCGCTCATACGTATTTGAGTACTACTGCTACTACTTTGCTCTAGCCTCTAGCTATGGCTAGCTTCCAAAGATTACTAATTATTGTTATTATAATTAATATCTCTATCCTCTTTACTTGATGGCAACTCCAACTTGTTAAATAATAATTCAGATGTAGCACAATATAAATAAAAATAGAATAAAAAAATACGCAAAGTTTCGAGTTTTAATTTGTTTGATACTAATTTCTTTTATTTGGCCTTGTTTTTAATTCTTCTTCCTCCTCCTCCTCAAAGCTGACTCAGAGTTCTTTTTTAATGCAATCATTAGATAAAAAAACTAGCACACCATTATGTACAATTCATTTTCCGCTAATTTTTCTAGTCTAAACTCTAGGACTCTAGACTTTCGGATCGAATTAAAATTAGATAATTACCCTTTGACAATACCAATTAACAAAGTTATTCGGGGTCCTTACTATATGATATCATAAGTTGATCATTTTTTGTTTCGTGTCTCTTGTTTGTATTTGAAACCGTTTTTTCTTTAGATTATGTATCATGGTTAATCTAGTTTTTAATAGCTAAGATAGGGCAGCAGAAAACAACCGCAGTCGGTTTAAAGGCATACAATATATAATCTGCCTTTGGCTCTTTTGTTCGATCGGCGGCGTGCGCGCGCGGCTCGTGGGCTCTAACATTTTTGCAATTTTCACTACCTCCTTCAGGTGTTCTTTTAGTATCTCCATATGTTTTTGATCTGTAAGGGAACAACCCCTTGATTATCCCTTTTGTTTTTATGATTATTATTTTACTGTCTCAAACAATTATTATTATTTTGGGTTTAAGATTCTGGCCGGTTCTTTGGTATATTTGGATTAGGATTTTACTTATTTAGACTTTGGCTTCCTTCTCTTACTCTCTCCTTCATTCCCATGAAAACAACATTTCTCTCTTTGATATAACACCAATTATAAAATTTTGAAGCCAAAAAAAAAAGAGGAGGGGAAAAAGCCAATTATAATATTGAAAGTATTGAAATACAAAGGCTACAAGCATCAATGAAAAAAAAAATATTTATACCTATATGCATATATGTACATATGATAATCCCTTGTGATTGCTGGGCTTATTTTATTCCGAGTAACCACCACCTCAGTGTGAAAACGACCAGTAGCCAACCCTTTTTTTCCATTCTATAGTGTATCTTATTATATCGTATACATCAATTATATATAGTATTATGTTTTGTTATAATACCATACACACAAAGACCCACGGCTCGCTTGCAAACAAAACCCCGTTTCCTGAATTTCAAATAATACCCAATAAAAATCATACTACATTTTTATATTTGTCATATTATCATGATATGTGCTTAAATAATTTCTAGTATTTGTTTTTTTGTTTGATTCTTTCCTTTTCCTCACGACTTTCTTTCTTTTTTATTTTATTATTGTTTAAATAATGTTTAATCTATATGAATTTTTACAGGTTCATTCACTTTCTGGCTTTTTGTATAGAATCGCAATCTTAATTGGTACACTTTATTTTCTACTTTCTTTTCTTTCGGTTTTTTTTCTTTTTGGTATCAGTCCTCTACAATTTTTTACTAACTTTTAATTAATAAATGAATAAAAATAAAAAGTTAGACGATGAGATCAGATCCTCTGGACCTAGTCTGAAAGAGATCTAAGCATTTCCTCCTCATCTAGAATGTAGCAGTACACTCCAATAGTCCAAAGTTTATTTCAAAGGTAGGCTTATTTTTACACTTCATAACATAACCTTTCGTGTTAAATAATAAAGGATATCTAGATGTCTTTGCATGTACCAAGACCAAATATATATTCATTTATATACATATACAATGGCCAATAGGACATCATATTTATATGTATATCTTTTATATATAATGTTTACATCGCGTAGGTGTATAACATGCGAGTACATATGTAGTAATGAGCATAATCAGCTATTCATTAAATAATCCAAAAGAAGCTTTAGTAATAATACCGCAAGATTAAATCTAATTTGTACGAAAAAGAAAGCCCTAGTAGCAGCAGTAGCTTCAGTAGATGAGATTTCTTAATGCTTCTTTTGTCGTTATATATGTGGGCATTCACATAACTCAGGCCAATTGATACTTCATTAAAGAGAGATCACAGGGATGGCCTATAAATCTTTGGCTTGGGGTGGGGTTTCTTTATAAGCTCCTGACTGAATAGTCTTTTCCATCGCTACTGGGGCAGGCAGTGTTATAATTGACATATGGTTTTTGCAAGGAATAAATATTACTATATTGCCTATGTATATTAATATGTATATATAGAGCTAGCCCAATCAATTTGTTTGGGTTCCTAAGAAGGCACCCACATGCCCTTGTTCTTGTCTAAAGGCACAAATGTATACGGACAATACCAGAAAACGTGGGGTAATGTCCCAATATTCACCATTTTGCACCATTTATTTCACAGTATATTTACATGTATGCAACTTTATAATTATATAAGGGTACGTACATGTAATAATAAGGTCCTCGGGATTGTTCAAAGTTCAACTCCACAGACCAATTTTCAAAAGGGTCCTACTCTCAGTGCGAATAGCTCCTGCTTTGGTCCTATGATATATATATATATATATATATATATATATATATATATAGTTCTTACACCTCACTATGCTAGCTCATTGAATTATCTTCCAAACTTTTAGAGGCCATTTATTTTATTTTTCTTTTTGAAAGGCTGATTTGGTCACGGTGACGCTCTTTGGTTTTTACTCTTTTTTGAAACCTCTGGGCAGCAGTCACAGGGCTGTGCTCTTCAGAAAACATTATATTTGTCTTTCAGTTGATAGATTGTCCAGTGCCATTTATAGTGTGTTAGATTTTTAGCGTGGGAAACCGGACTTTGTCTATAGACCATGGAGGGCATGAATTTATATAGGGATAAGAGCTAAAGGACAAATGTTCGGTAACTTTGTTGGAACCGGAATCATCCTTAATTAACTGATGGGTTGGGCTTAGTACTCCATTTCTTCCCTCTTTGGTTTAGAGAGAAATCAGAAATGGCTATAGATTTCACTAGACTACATATTTTTTTATAATATGAGAATTGTGAGTTAAATTTACATATCCATTATAATGATATCAATGGTACTCATGTACGGGGTAATTATATATAATAATTAATTAAGAATATGATCCCGCTATTATGTTCACTCTGATAGCCCCTTGAATATAAATAGTCACTTGAAAACTGAAGTTCTCTATACTACGAACACGATTACAAAATTAAAATAGAATTTTTATACGTAATTAAAAGAATGTGGATAAATAAAAGAATATTAATGCTCTAAAATTATGCTTTTTAGAGAATGTCCTTGTAAGGCCTTTTAAGATTTGTTTAGCTATGAAATGTTACTCGCCTAGAAGAGAAGTACTTAATGAAAACCAGTGCCTTAAAAAAATATGCTAAACTTTTGTGACATTTTTTTAAATATATATATATAGGTTCCAATTCAATATATATTTTTTTTGTTTTACTTATTTATAAGATTTTTTAAGTATTGGATAATTATTTAACGATTAGATTAGTGCTTGTATATATAGTGTGCTTACCTAACCTTAAGTTATAACACTCTTGGTACATTGATTATTTAAGAAAAGATAAAATGACATTACTAATTGACCCTTAACTTTGTAATTATATGTATGATATAGGATAAATAACTCTATTAGTCCTTCAACAAAAGAAAAAGTCCCGCGTTCATCCTTAAACTTTAAATTACAATTTATTGATCCTTAAACTATTAAAAATATGTCATTGAAGTCTTTTTTGCTATACAATTTGTTTGAAACTTATCAAAATGAGCACATAGATTGTATTTTTTTATTTTGTATATGTGATTTCAACTAAATATCGCATTTTGGAGAATTCTACATTACGTTATTATCCAATGTGTGACTAATTTTTGTTTAATTAATCATTTTTTAACTACTTCAGTTCATGTTTTAATATTTTTATAATGCTGGATAATACTTTTGGATATGTAATAAATATAATAGAATAACAAAAATATTTTATATATTGAATATACTGTTAAGAATAAAACGAAATATACAAATAAAAATATTAAAATGAAACTCTATACTAATTTAAGAACCAAAATGACTCATTTTAAAGTATTTAAAAATCAAAATGAGATTTTTCTCCTAGTTTAGGATCAACCAAGTTATTTACCCTATGATGTAATGCTTAACCTCCACAAATTTTTGAAACGAATTTTTAAGAGGATAGCCAAGAGATTCGATAGATTTTGTAAAAATTCGATGACTACTATTATGTAGACAATATATATTCACGTGCAAGGTGTCAACTGTTACGGGTTGAATTCCATGTAAAAAGTTTGACCAGGGTCAAGTATTAGTTGACACGCATGTCATTAAAAAGATTGCAAATTGTTTGGGTAGCAATGTGTCTAAATTTCTTGGAAGCTTAAGAATAGTACTTTGACATAGGCAAGGCAAACCATAATAGAGAAGGTAGAGAATTAATGTTATTTACCAAAAAGAATATGGTGATTAATCATCAGTGACAAACTATATTTTTTTAAAAAAATTGAATCTCAGTTGGAAAGAAATTTGCATCCTTTATGATTTAATAGTTACCTATGACTCTACTTACCTAAATTAATCTAATTTAGTATTATTGAAATTTAAGGTTCAATCCCAACTCCACCTTTAAAAAACAAATAACAAAAAAAAAATCTTTATCTTCAGCTATATTTCTACTTGAAGGGCTGAAGGCAAACGCCGCGGGCAAACCCATTATATCCTGAACTCTGCAGTCAAAACAAGACGGCTGTTTCTTTCTTTCTTTATTATTATTTTTATTTCGGGAGCAAGACTAGCTAGTGGTTGATGGTTTGGCAAGTAATAGATAAATCCTTAGCATTTAATGTCAATATCTAGTACATCAAAATAAAAAAAAAAGTCAGTATTACAGACTTGCAGGGACCTCAAAATAAAAAATGTTAGTCGTACAGGAAGGACCAAACAACCATAGGGGACGAAATCAAAACCTCATATATATAAACTATGACATAATTAACCTGAGCTGTTAGGCCAATAATTGCTGACGTTATTGAGTTTCTAGAAGGGAATTGGCATTTGGTATAGTTAATATATTTTAGCAATTGCTTTTAGTGCATCAGCTTTGTTAAACTCATTATCACATTTATCAAAAAAAGGAAAAAAAAAAATCGTCTCCTATGGATATGATATTAAAAACTTTATACTCATACCAACAACGTCGTTTACTTTTATTTTTGTGAAAGCAATAATAATACCTATGCTTAATAAAGAAAAAAGCACTGGCGTCGATTACCTTTGATTGACGTCTCTCCCTCTCCGAAAATAATAGTATATATTATATGAAACAATTAATTATATACAAAGGATAATTACTAAAATTTTTACTAAATTTTTAATACTAATGTATATATTACGTGAGTTGACAGTATTTAATCAATAAATTTAATTAATTAATTAATAATAAATTTTAATAAACTAATTAAATAATATAAACTCAAATATTATATATATTAATTTTAAAATTTTAATATAAATTTTGGTGTGATTAGCATTATCTAAATTATGTTGTGACGGATATGATACGATATCGTGGAATACACGGTGGTGATTTTGGATAGGATGATGTTGTGACACACTAAAGTGAATTTGTCTTTTCTGACAGTCCCAGCTGGCAAAATTTTACCCAATTAAATTACAGAATGTGTACTTTGGTAATTTTGTCTTGTTCTGGTTCAGAATTGGATGTAATTCATCCTTAATAAAAAAAGTCTTTTGGGGAAACATGTACATATCCACACACACCCAAAAAAAAAAAAAAAAAAAAAAAAAAAGGCTCATGAGAATTATTTTGATATTTGGATAACGACCGTTTTTAGCATTTCATATCCCACCAACTTATTTGATCTCTCCACTTTATTTTAAGATTAAGATTGAGATTATATTAATTTGAATATGGCTTTTTCAGCTTTATTCGCTTATTGAAAGGTTAAAATCAATATAAGTATTCCATTAGAAATATATATTTTGTCTAAACCTTCGTGTATATTACATGCCAAATTAAATAGTTGGTTAATCTCAACGTAATAAAACGTCATGCTTTTGACACCAAATGTTTTATTCTTGTAACTATTTGATATGTATGCTAAAATGATTAACGAGTGATGCGTGTTGTTTTTGTAGCTTGGCAAGTTTATATACTTTTTTTTCGAGAAATGATGTTGACATTTTTCGTGTAATTATGTTTATGTTAAATCTTTTTGAAGATAGATAAGTTAATCATGGATCATACACACGAGAATGTACTAATTATGTCCTTTCATCAACTGAACACGATTTGACAAGAACTCAATTGTTGTACAATGTCGTTCAAAAAAATAAAAAGATTCTGGCTTTAACTTTTTCATACTTCGAGCTTTTTCTTTCATATATTTCCTTCTAAGTTTTTTATTTTTTATTATTTATTTTTTATTTTCATGATGATGTTTGTGATAGTGTCTTTTGTTTATAATGATATAGTACTTATCAGTTTCCATAGTTAAATAATGATCAATTTGGCTGGTGTTCACTAACAAACATATGAATGATTATAAATGAGAACTTTTCAGGACCAAGTTTCACTAATAAGTTTAATTACGCTAACTGTATCTAATGCAAAATCCAAATTGTATACACATGAGGGGCGCACGAACTTGGTTATCGAAAAACGGTTTTCCTTTTCTTGATGAATAGTACATAGCTAGGAGAAGAAACGTCAAAAAGAGTAAGGAACGTTGCCACCCATTTTCCATGGAGGCATGGACACTGTTGTGCGGTCTAAAATCCTAAGGTCGCATAAGGGTTAAGTTCGACCTCTTCCGTGATGGTTATATGCGACCTCTTCAGGTTATATGCGACCTCCTCCGTGATGGTTATATGCGACCTCTTCAGGTTATATGCGATCTCTTCAGGTTATATGCGATCTCCTCCGTGATGGTTATGTGCGATCTCTTCTTTAGGTTATCTGCGACCTTCTCCGTGTAGTCTTTTTTTGCATAAGTATGTGCGTCTCTTTCTGTATAGGTGGTGGGTGACCTCTTCCGAAAGAAAAGAGAAACAAGTATATGCTATGTCAAACAGGAAACCTACAAGGAAAGGGAAACAGAAGTCTCCTATTTATGATCAACTAGTTATCCGTTTTGAATGGTTATCCAATTATGTTGTTACTTAATTTACGTTACCCAATTGTATAGTTACCCGTTTATACAATTAGGATCCTAGGGACATAGGGTTACCTTTACCTATATAAAGGGGACTCAATGTTCCGAAGATAATCAAGTTTTGGGGATATTCCAATCACTTTCGGTTTTTTCAATTTCCAGACGAGACATTGTAACCATGAGTGTTCGTAATTCTTCATAAAATAGTGAAAAAACAGTGGACGTAGGCTCATCTTTTTCAGGGCTGAACCACTATAAAATTCTCTCTCTTTATTTGCTTTGATTATTAACTCAATTAGCACAAGCCACATCTCTTAATTTTTCTAAATTTATTGTTGATAAAACCTCCATCAACAATTGGCACTAGAAGGAGGGTTATTCCGGCAGAAAAATTTGTCAAATTCCACTTTTTCAATAATGGCAAACACTAGAAACACTACCAGAGTCACCGGAACTAGCCAAAACTAACCTCAAAGTACTGCTGCCACACAGGCAGCCCCTGCTCCGGATTAGCCTACTATGACAGTAACAGAGAACCTTTCCCAGAGACAGGATCGTATGGAGGAAACGCGCGTGAACCTTCAGCAAGTCACTAACCAGAACAATGACATCCTGCGATGACTCGCTGAAGGGCAGATGGTGACCCCACCACAACATGAACGTCCCAAAGAACGTCCTGCTCAATTACCTAAGAAAGGAATACAGATCCTAGAGACGAGAAGACGCAGCCAGCCAAGAACTCAGCAAGAGCGTCATGAAGATCGCACCTCTAACGGGAAAGGCAAGGTCGCAAACGTACTTCTAGAATCTGGTACGGAGAGTTCAAGTACGAACCGTGATCGTATACAACCTTCTCGTAAATCCACCAATAGCCAGGATCGCTTGAGCGGCGAACAAGGACGACCATCGAGAAGCGTCTTCGAAAGAATCAGCAGGGAGTCAAGACAAGATCCTGCAGACTTAAGACAGTATTTGGAGCGACGACGTGGTCATGATCGATCTGTATCGCATCACAACGCCCAAAGTTGGTCTCGTCGGACTATGTCACTGGATTCCTCTCATAGGTCACAGAAGACTCTACTTGATCAGCCCGCCATGAAACAGGATAACGAACGAAGGTCGCTTTTACCGCCAGCAAGGAATGATGCTTTCCCTTTGAACGTCGATGTTCATAATTTAAGGATCGCATTAGATAAACTTGCTAGCTGGGATGATGAGCTCGCTGATGGATATCGTCAATCGCCATTCAGCGAGGAGGTTCGAGCTGCAGCACTTCCCACTAGATTCAGATTTCCCACCATTAACACTTTTGATGGGAATACTGATCCACAGGACCATATGGATCACTTCAGTGACTTAATGGAACTTCATCGGGTTAGTGATCATGCACGCTGCAGATGTTTCGCTGTAACACTCTCAGGAGCAGCGAAGAAATGGTTTCGAGGACTTAAATCCGGTTCAATTTCATCCTGGCAATAATTACAGACGGCGTTCTTAAGACAGTTTCAGGCCGCAAAGAATTTCACTGTTCCACTTGTTAGTTTGTCCGCAATCCGGTAAGGTCCAGAGGAGACTCTACGGTCTTATCTCAATCGGTTCACTTCAGAGCTGGCGAAGGTCAACAACCCACCTGAAGGAGGAGTTCTTACTCTTATGATGGCTGGAGTGCGACCAGAAACAAAACTCTGGGAGGAATTGCTTGAGCAAGAGTGTAGAACTCTCGAAGATTTCTACCGAAGAGTTGGTCGGAATCTGAGGTTAGAATCTTCACGCGAGAATATCCAGAAGACTAAAAAAGGAGGAAGGACAGATTCGCTAAAGATGCGGTCATTACCAATAATAGCGATAATAAGAAAAACAAGAGGAATAATGAACAGACAAATGAGAATCAGCCTAGACCTAAAAGGTAGGAGATTTCAAAAGTTCCCATGAGGTTTAATAATCACACTGAATTAAACGCGCCCATAGATCATATCTATGCGGTCACAAACCAGAAGGAGCGATTCCGACAACTAGAACCAATGAAGCGGGACAGGGCAAAGCGCGACCCCAACAAGTTTTTCCGATATCACAATGATATTGGGCATGATACTAATAATTGCTTTGCCCTGAAAGATGAAATTGAAAGGCTGATTAGAGAGGGACGATTACGGCAGTACACCAGGCAGAGCGACGAAAGGCGAGAAGAAGACCAACAGCGACCTCCAGAAATTCAACGTGAGGTGTGGACTATTTTTAGAGGACCGCATGTTAGAGGAGATTCCAAGCGAGCACAGGATAGATATGCGCGAGAAGCTCGACAGCAGCCATTAACCAATGTCATGCATCTTGATCAGCGACCACGTAAGCTTCAACGAGTGCCGGAAATGGATATTACCTTTACGGAGCAAGATGCAAGGGAAGTCCATTATCCGCATAATGACGCGCTGGTCGTAAAAATTAACTGTGGAAGCACACAGTTGTGGCGAGTATTGGT
>JXTB01000135.1:173811-186665 GCA_002914805.1 Parasponia andersonii
TGTCGTATTACGCAATTTCTCTCCTCGAACAGAAAAGTAACTAAGCAAAATGTTCGTTGTTCGAAGTGATATATTGCTATGTTTTATTTTGACATAGAACTTTTGAAATATAGTTAGTTTGCATCACTCGTATTAACTATTTTCTTAAGCGACCTAACCCATCCTAATGCTTAAAACTCGTTTTAAGTTAGTCGGATTTAAATCGCTAAAAGCGTACTGATTGATCACTTATGATTGACTACTTAGTTAAAATTACTGTTGTTTCTTTTCATTATTTTGCAGGAGCATATAAGGAAAAATGATATTTATTAAAAAAAAAAAAAAAGAGTCGTCCATACAGAAGGGGGACAAAGCCCGCATTGTTCTAAGAAAAAGAATACAATTCATGTGGAAGGGCTCGCGCCATCATCCCCAGCTTTGGTCGTATCCTCTCTCCAACTCTGCACAAGTTCGACCACATCCTTGCCAAGGATGGAGAAGTCAAAATCTGGATGCTCGCAGAATATGTTGAAGATGATGGTAGAGAGGCGATATCACTAGCTTTATCTTCGAGTTCTTTGACCTCGGTCGCCTTGAACTCCTCGATAGCTTTGTGAACCGCCTCGGTGGTCACTTCTCTCATACGGTCCGGATACTCAGAAACGACCTTCTCGAGCTCTTTGACTTTCTCCTCGAGATTTTCCTTGGCGAGTCTCTCCTTGGCCAGGTCCTCGAATATCTGCTGCTTTTCTGAGTGGAAGGCCGTTCTTTCCTCCTCCCGAGCCTTTTCCGAGTTCTCGAATGCTTGAGTTATCTCATCGACTTTCTCAGCATTCTCTAAGCATTCGAGAATTGGATCGTGCATTAGGACAGCTGCAGCCGCAGTCTAAAAAAAAAAAATGTAAATCTCCAAGTTAACATCAAAAGAGTATTCGTGGAGAAGATTGAGAAGCTTACATTGGCCAGCATCCTCATTGCAGATCCGAAAGTGACCTTGGCAGAACGTCGCTTCATTCGCTCCCAACCTTCTTCAGATGTGAAGCGGTCGATAAAGACTGCGCTCATACCAGCCTTCTCTAGTAATTGGTTGAGGAGTTCGAAGAGCTCGTCGCCTTAATCTGCCAAGGTCGATTCCGAAAAGGTGGCAGCCTCGGTAGGGGGTTCAGGAGTGCTCGCTGGCTGAGATGGTTGTGGAGGGGGCGAGCTCACTGGGACATCCTCAAAGGCGACTTTTCTCTTCTTCAAGCAGTCGACCTTCTCCTTCCCTTTCGATGGCGGAGTACTCTCGGGTGTCTTGGTTTTTGCCATTGACCCGAGAGTTGAAGGAGGTGCTCGCAGACCGCTACCAATGACCATCTCTGTACAGAATATGTCAGTGAGCGAGGAAACATAGTATAAAGGTAATTAGAATGAGCGTGTGATTACCTTCTTCTTGTGGAGCTGGTTGAGGAGCTGGTGGTGACACAGTCTCTGGAGATGAAGGCTCTGAGCGTGGATGTGTGGCCGGTGCCTTTCTTTTTCTAATCCTGGAGGACGAGGCACCTAAGTCTGTCCTCTTCCTTGGCTTCTTCTTCGAGCTCGATGGCCTGGAAGAGAGAACTGGTAGGTCTAGGAATGCGGCACCCTTCGGAATCAGACCCCAAGCGACTAGGTTATTCGTTGTGCCTAGTACTTTCTAGTTAAATTCTTCAACTGGAAGGTCGTTGATCTTATATACTCTTGCGAGCTGATCCCTGGAGAGTCTGGGTCGATCCCTATTATCTGCGATGACATTGGAATATGATCAGTATAAGAACAAATATATAAACAAGGGAATAAATTAGAAGACTACCTACCGGGATTCTGAAAGAAGCCGTTAGCTGCATAGTCAGAATGGAAAAATGGATTTTTCCATTTTCCCATGTTGTTGCGAACCCCGTAGATTGTTTTTATTGCTTGATTCGACTATTTGCTCTCATAGAAGAAGCCGAGATCTGACGGATTTGATTTTACTTGGTAAAACTAAGCAAATTCTTCAGGTGAAGGAGTTTCTAAACCTAGTTTATGGTATAATATATACAAACCTACCATATATCTATAGGTATTAGGGGTCAATTGAAAAGGGACGACCCCGTAGTAGTCAATGATTGATTTTATATACGGATGGAGTGGGAGATGCACGCCACATTTGAGGACTGCCTCAGAAAAGGAAGCGAGTCGATGAGGGGGAGTGTGTGGTCGGTTAAATTCCATTGGTAAACGAAGGGGGATGGTGATCTTATAGCTGCTCGTAATTTTTCTGAGTTTGTTCGATGTGCAGCTCGTCCGAACATTGGTACATGACCAGTTCCCTTCTATGTATTGGTAGCCAGATGAAAATGCAGGGGCATCCCTTATGTGTCTGGGCCACTGATCCTGGGGAAGATCGCCTATTCGAGGACTACTCTGTCTGGCCCCTGTTATTTCTATCTCGGGTTCCGGCTCAAGATAATCTTCGAGATTAATAGAGCTAACACTCGAGTTAGATTCTCCAGAAAAAGCATTTCCTTCCCTAAATTCCTCACTACTAGACATCTGAAAAAAATATGCAGGGATTCAGACATCGAGGATTTTCACTATGCTAGCACTTTGGGTATTCATCCTAAGATTGTACTAAGCAAGCAAGCTCATTCCTAAATGGTTTACGGATTCGTAAAAATGTTCGAGCAGTTCATTAGTAAATGTTCGAGCAGTCCATCAGTAAATATTCGAGCAATTCATTGGGAATAAAATAGGGTATCAGACCCTAAAAATTCTTTTCATGGGTTCATTTCTGATTGTTATCTAGTAATTCTACCCTACGGACTGAAAAAGAAGGAGTGTAAAAGAAAAAAAATTCTCATTTCACTTCGGTGAAATGAGTATTTATTCCTAAAGATAGAAATCATTTTCAAGAATAGAAGAAATAAGAGAAGAAATAAACTGACCTTTCTTCAGAAGCGGAAGATTTGAGACGATTTGAACTTCGTCGGAGAAGAAGCTGTGATTTGTACGAGCTGAGAGATGAAACGGCGCTAGGGTTCTTTGGAGTTTTGATGTTTTCTGAGATAGAAACAGTAAAATGAAACAGGACGGGATGGTTTTTGATATTTATAATCCAGGTACCGTTAAATCACAGCCGTAGATCAGGGAGTTTGAATTTTAAATCTGAAGGCTGAAGATTGCGCGGGATTTGATTCTATCTGAAAAGTCAGAATTGTTTAAAATTTGAAAAGATTTGGTTTTAAAAGAGTGACGATTGATATCATTAGACTTCCTCGAATTTCGCTCTTTCTTAGAAAAGGCTACACGTGTTCCGTTCTGACAGAAAAGAGATATGCGTGATCTTGGGAGATGGGATTTGAAATCTGGCGGATCTTCGACTATTCAGACCTCGAGTTTAGGTTATGACATCACATTTTTAAGGTCACATGGTAATTGGAAGCTCCATTTCGTCCTAAAGAACTAATGGAGCTGGGGGGCAATTGTTGTGCGGTCTAAAATCCTAAGGTCGCATAAGGGTTAAATTCGACCTCCTCCATGATGGTTATATGTGACCTCTTCAGGTTATATGCGACCTCTTCAGGTTATATGTGACCTCCTCCGTGATGGTTATGTGCGATCTCTTCTTTAGGTTATCTGCGACCTTCTCCGTGTAGTCTCTTTTTGCATAAGTATGTGCGTCTCTTTCTGTATAGGTGGTGGGTGACCTCTTCCGAAAGAAAAGGGAAACAAGTATATGCTATGTCAAACAGAAAACCTACAAGGAAAGGTAAACAGAAGTCTCCTATTTATGATCAACTAGTTATCCGTTTTGAATGGTTATCCAGTTATGTTGTTACTTAATTTACGTTACCCAATTGTATAGTTACCCGTTTATACAATTCGGATCCTAGGGACATAGGGTTACCTTTACCTATATAAAGGGGACTCAATGTTCCGAAGATAATCAAGTTTTGGGGGTATTCCAATTACTTTCGGTTTTTCCAATTTCCAGACGAGACATTGTAACCTTGAGTGTTCGTAATTCTTCATAAAATAGTGAAAAAACAGTGAACGTAGGCTCATCTTTTTCGGGGCTGAACCACTATAAAATCCTCTCTCTTTATTTGCTTTGATTATTAACTCAATTAGCACAAGCCACATCTCTTAATTTTTCTAAATTTGTTGTTGATAAAACCTCCATCAATAGACACTAACCTGGCCTGCGCTCAACAAGAAAAAAACACAGTAGTTCAAGAGAAAAAAACAACCGGACAACAGAAAAAAAAAACTATTATCTCATGATGCCTCGTTAAATCCTGAGAGGTAAAATCCAATAGAAAAAACCTAACAATGTGTTTTGAGATGTGACAAAATTTTTATAATTTATTACTAACTGTTATTGGAGGTTTTGTCAACAACGAATTTAGGAAATTTGCAAGATGTGGTTTGTATGTGAAAAGAGTTGATAAATCAAAGCAAATAAGGAGACAAGAATTTTATAGTGGTTCAGCCCAAAAAAGATGAGCCTACGTCTACTGTTCTTTACTATTTTCTGGAGAATTACAAGAGTTTCTTTAAGTCTCAAGATGAAAATAGAGAGAGAATTACAGAATGTAGCAAAGTGTTTTTTTTTATAACAATACTGAGCTCCCTTCATATAGGTGAGGGTGGCTCAATGTTTCCCAATTGTGAAAATGGGTAAGTGTGTAATCAGAAAATACAATTCAAGTAACAATATAATTGCGTAATAACTTAAATGGACTGATTAGTCGATCTCCATTCAGAAACTTGTTTCCCTTTCTTTGTAGATTACCAATTTGATGAAGCTTGATCTAGTTTCCTTTTCATACTGGTCGTACTTTACTCATTCAGAGGAGGTCGCACTTCGATCAAAAAAATTCACATGCGTGACGCGTTCAACTCGGTTGCTAATTTTCCATTTTTGGCATAGACTAACATATAGATTTTAGACTGTACAACACTAACTAAAATATTAAGTTACAAAATGATGTGATAATTATATAACATAAGGTCAGTTAAAAAACTCTGACGTGCCAAAATTATATTAGACAAAAGAGGATTTTGATACCCCAAGATAATTGTCATTTTCTTATTAGAAGATTGTCACTTTCATGCCACATCATCAATAATTGGTACCATATCATAGCCACCTATCAAGATGTCATTAAACCCATCTTAACAAGCTGCCAAACAAAAGAAAAGCTAATCTATTACATAATAGAGGTAAAGCTAATTCACTTAGTAATGGAGATGTCACTCAGCTGTTGTCACCACATTTCTAAACCCTTCAAACAGTACTCATAGGGGCTGCTCAATGAGTCTGCTCATTGAGGTTGCTCATTTTTACCTGCGTCATTCACTACAAATGATGCGAGAAGGCTAGCTCGAAGGGGTTATTTGCGAGCAGGGCCACCATGAGTAGTGTTGATAGAGGTTTTATCAACAATAAATTTAGAAAAAATTAAGAGATGTGACTTGTACGAATTGAGTTATTAATCAAAGCAAATAAAGAGAGAGGATTTTATAGTGGTTCAGCCCCGAAAAAGATGAGCCTACGTCCACTGTTTTTCACTATTTTATGGAGAATTACAAGCACTCAAAGTTACAATATCTCGTCTGGAAATCTCTCTCAAATTGGGAGTCAGAATTTCGAAGTCTGAAAATTGGAAAAAATTGGAATCCCCCGTCTGAAACATTGAGTTTCCTTTATATAGGTAAGGGTAACCCAATATTCCTAATTATGAAAACGGGTAACTATACAATCGGATAATACAATTCGAGTAACAACATAATTGGGTAACCACTCAAAACGGGTAACTGGTCGATCAAAAATAGGAGACTTCTGTTTCCCTTTCCTGGCAGGTTTCCTGTTTGACGAAGCAGAAACTTGTTTCCTTTTCTTTCAGAAGAGGTCGCTCACAATCTATACAGAGAAGGTCGCACATAACTTATGCAAAAGAGGTCGCACATGTAACCTAAGCGGAGGAGGTCGCACATAATTTTCACGGAGGAGGTCGAACTTAACCCCTACTCATGCGACCTGACATAGGATTTTAGACCGCACAACAATTGCCCCCCAGCTCCATTAGTTCTTTAGGACAAAATGGAGCTTCCTTTTAACGTGCGATCTTAAAAAATGCGATGTCATGACCTAGAATTGAGATCTTTGAAGAGTTGAAGAGTCGCCAGATTTCAAATACCATCTCTCAAAATCACGCGTATCTTTTTCTGACAGACGGAAACACGTGTAGCCTTTTCTAAGAAAGATAGCAGAACTCGAGGAAGCCTAAGGACATCAACCGTCATTTTTAAACCAAATCTTTTCAAAATTTAAAAAATTCTGATTTATCTTTGGAAAAAATCAGATCCTGCGTAAACTTCGGCCTTCAAATCTAAAATCAAATTCCTTGATCTACGGCTGTGATTTAACGGTGCTTGGAGTATAAATATCGGAAACCAATCCATTTCTGTTCTATTTCACTGTTTCCATCTTTTCTCAGAAAATACCGAAGTTTCAGAGAACCCTAAAGCATCGTTTCGTCCTTCAGCTCGCACAATCACAGTTTCTTCTCCGACGAAGTTCAAACCATCTCAATCCCTCCGCTTCTGAAGAAAGGTTAGTTCATTTCTTCTTATTTTTTTTCTGTTCTTGAAAAAATAATTTCAATTTTTAGGAATAGGAACTCATCCCACATTGAAGTGAAATGGGAATTATTTTTATCCCCCTTTTTCAGTCCATAGAGTAGACTTACCAGATACAAACTCGTGAAAAGAATTTCTAGGGTCTGATACCCTATTTTATTTTCTGACGAACTGCTCGAACATTTATTTTCTGACGAACTGCTCGAACAATTTTTAATGAATCCGTAGTCCTCTTAGGAATAAATTGATGAGCTTGCTTGTTAGTATAATCCTAGGATGAATACCCAAATTATTGGCATAGTGAGAATCCTCGATGCCTAAATCCCTGCGTATTTCTTTTCAGATGTCTAGTAGTGATGAATTTAGGGAAGGGAATGCATTTTCCAGAGATTCTGACTCGAGTGTTAGTTCCATAAACCTTGAAGATTACCTTGAGCCGGAACCCGAAGTAGAAATAACAAGGGTCAGGCGAAGTAGTCCTCGCATAGGCGATCTCCCACAAGACCAGTGGCCTCAACATATCAGGGACGCCCTTGCATTTTCATCAGGCTATCAATATGTAGAGGGGAATTGGTCATGTACCAATATAAGAACGAGCTGCACATCGAAAAAACTCAGCAAAATCGTGAGCAGCTATAAGATCGCCATACCCCTTCGCCTACCTATGGAATTTAACCAACCATATACTCCCCCACATGGACTCGCCTCTTTTTCTGAGGCAGTCCTCAAGTGTGGCGTGCATCTCCCACTCCATCCGTATATAAAATCGATTATTGACTACTATGGGGTCATCCCTTTTCAATTGACCCCTAATACCTATAGATATATGGTAGGTTTGTATATATTGTACCATAAATTAGGTTTAGAAACCCCTTCACCTGAAGAATTCGCTTGGTTCTACCAAGTGAAATAAAAGCTGTCAGATCTTGGCTTCTTCTATGCGAGAAAATGGTCGAACTAGGCAATAAAAACGATCTACAGGGTTCGCAACAACATGGGAAAGTGGAAAAATCCATTTTTCCATTTTGACTATGCGGCTAACGGCTTCTTTCAGAATCCCGGTAGGTAGTCTTCCAATTTATCGCCTTTTTTCTGTGTTTACTTTTATACTGATCGCATTCGAATGTCATCGCAGATAACAGGGATCGACCCGGACTCTCCAGGGAATAGCTCACAAGGGTATATAAAATCAACGACCTTCCAATTGAGCAATTTAATTGGAAGGTACTAGGTACTTCGAATAACCTGGTCGCTTGTGGTCTGCTTCCAAAGGGAGCCGCGTTCCCAGACCCCCCAGTTCTTTCGTCTAAGCCATCGAGCTCGAAGAAGAAGCCAAGGAAAAAGACGGATTTAGGTGCCTCGTCTTCAAGAATTAGAAAACAAAAAGCATCAGCCACCCTTCCAACCTCAGAACCTTCATCTTCAGAGACATTGTCACCACCAGCTCCTCAACCAGCTCCACAAGAAGAAGGTAATCACACATGCATTCTAATTACCCTTATATTATATCTGCTTGCTCACTAACATATCTGTACAGAGATGGTCAGCGGTAGCGGCTTGCGAGCACCACCTTCAACTCTTAGGTCGATGGCAAAAACCAAAACACCCGAGAGTACTCCGCCATTGAAAGGGAAGGAGAAGGTCGACAGCTCCAAGAAAATAAAAGTTGCCTTCGAGGGCTTCCCGGCAAGCTCGCCTCCACCACAGCCTCAGCCAACGAGTCATCCTGAACCACCAACTAAGGCTGCCACTTCTTCGGAACCGATCCTGGCAGATAAGGGTGAAGAGCTCTTCACGCTCCTCAACCAATTACCAGAGAAGGCTGGTATGAGCACAGCCTTCATTGACCGCTTCACATCTGAGGAAGGCTGGGAGTGGATGAAGCGACGATCTGCCAAGGTCGCTTTTGGATCTGCGATGAGGATGCTGGCCAATGTAAGTATTTTTCTATCCTCTCCTCGAATGTATTCTCTTGGTGTTAACAATTAGATTTTTCAGACTGCGGCTGCTGCTGTCCTGATGCACGACCCGGTTCTCGAATGCTTGGAGAAGGCTGAAAAAGTTGAAGAGATAATGCAAGCGTTCGAGAACTCGGAGAAGGCTCGGGAGGAGGAGAGAACGACCTTCAACTTGGAGAGGCAGCAGATGTTCGAGGACCTGGCCAAGGAGAGACTCGAGAAGGAGAATCTCGAGGAGAAAGTCAAAGAGCTCGAGAAAGCCATTTCTGAGCATTCGGATCGCATGAGGGAAACGACCACTGAGGTGGTTCACAAAGCTATTGAGGAGTTCAAGGCGACTGAAGTCAAAGAACTCGAAGATAAAGCTAGTGATATCGCCTTGTCGACCATCATTTTCAATATTTTCTGTGAGCATCCAGATTTTGACTTCTCCATCCTTGGCGAGGATGTGGTCGAAGTCATGCAAAGCTGGAGGGAGGATAATGCCAAAGCTGGAGATGGCAGCGCGAGTCCTACTGCATAACTTTGCTCTCTTCTTTTATTATTTTTAGAACAATGCGGGCTTGGTCCCCCTTCCTTTCTGCATGTACGGATGATTTCTTTTTAATAAATATTATCATTTTTTCCTGTCATATGCTCCTGCAAAATAATGAAAACACAACAGTAATTTTAACTAAATAGTCAATCACAGTGATTGATCAGTACACTTTTAGCGATTTGAATCTGACTAACTTAAAACGAGTTTTAAGCGTTAGGATAGGTTAGGTCGCTTAAGAAAACAGTCAATACGAGTGATGCAAACTCTAACTGTGTTTCAAAAGTTCCATGTCAAAATAAAATATAGAAATATATCACTTCGAACAACGATTGTTTGGCTTAGTTACTTTTTTGTTCGAGGAGGGAAATTGCGTAATACGACATGCTGAGGCATGAAGCGAGGAGAAAATCCTAAGATTTTAAGGAGATTCAGATACTTCGACGATCTAAAACCCTGTCCCCTCTAAATGGATGTTTGCATAGTCCCTTAGGGAACAAGTAGGAGATAACATTCTGATCCCACTACCCTCTGAGTTTTATGGTGTCTGAAAACTGCCATAAAACTATAAATGACGGTTGAAAACGAGCTGAAGTAATAGCCGAAGAAGTATTATTGACGAATGACGATCAACGAATGACGATCAACGAATGACGATCAACGAATGACGAACAATGAATAAGTAATCTTTATTGATGAATGACGAAAACATGAAGATATTCATGAAAGTTAACTAATAAAAGCGACGAAGCTGTCCTACACTTTAGGCATGCTCGATCTTTTGTCCACCAGTTCGAGCTAACTTATATATCCCAGGTCAAATGATGGCAATAATAATAAATTCTCAAGTTCCGAAGAACGAGGTCTTGTCGACGAACAAGTGCCAATAAATCTTCGTTCGACTTTAGGGTTATAAAATCGATCAGTGAACTGTTGATATGATGCCAGACTGCTCGCGCCTTTCTTTTAAGAGATCGAGCTCCAGTGACATGATTTTTGAATTAATCCCGAAGATTAGATTTCAGAAAAGCGACCAATGAAGCTCGCACAGGTTCCTGAATCTCCATTCCAATCTCGTCTTGGAGGACATGTCGAATAATAAATCCTCCAGATCTTTAATGGGTCCAGTTCTGACCGTCTATTTTTCGAGGATTGAAGTCTTCACTGGTCGTATCGATTGACGCTTTAACTGATGGTTCAACAGACGGTCTGATGACCCGACTGATGCTTTGCTCGCTACCTCGACTGACGCTTTGATCGCTTCCTCGACTGACGTTTTGTTCGCTGCCTCGACTGACATTTTGCTCGCTGCCTCGTCTGACGCTTTGCCCAATGCCTCGACTGATACTTTGATCGCTTCCTCGACTGACGCTTTACCCGCTGTCTCGACTGACGCTCCCTCTGGCAGGTGGACCATCATTGTGCGGGACGTCGCATCCTTTGCTGCGAGTTTCAGCGAGTTGTTATAACAAGTCCTCGCATCATATTGGTTTCCTCGCACCTCGCCTACCCTGTGTTGGGTCGGGAACTTCATAGTGAGATGGTAGATCGAGGTGACGGCTCAAAATTCCCTCAGTATCGGTCTTTCCAGCACAGCATTGAAAGCAGAGGGGCAATCTACCACAAAAAACTGGGTCATTACCGTTGAAACCCTAGGATAGGTTCCAACGCTGACCATCAATTCAATCATGCCCATAGGCATCAGGCTGTCACCAGTGAAACCATAGAGTGGAGTGACGGTAGGCTTCAAGTTTCTCTCATTCAACCCTATCTTCTTAAAGGTGTCGAAGTACAGGATGTCCACAGCACTCCCGTTATCAACTAATACTCGCCACAACTGTGTGCTTCCACAGTTAATTTTTATGACCAACACGTCATTATGTGGATAATGGACTTCCCTTGCGTCCTGTTCTGTGAAGGTAATGTCCATGTCCAGTACTCGCTGAAGCTTGCGTGGTCACTGTTCAAGATGTATGACGTTAGTTAATGGCTGTTTCGAGCTTCTCGTGCATACCTGTCTTGAGCCCTTTTCGAATCTCCACCAACATGCAGTCCTCCGAAGATAGTTCGGACTTCGCGCTGAATTTCTGGAGGTCGCTGTTGGTTCTCTTCTCGCCTTTCGTCATTCTGCCTGGTGTACTGCCGCAGTCGCCCCTCTTTAATCAGCCTTTCAATTTCATCCTTCAGGGCAAAGCAATCATTAGTATCATGCCCAATATCATTGTGATACCGGCAGAACTCGTTGGGGTCGCACTTTGCCATGTCCCGCTTCATCGGTCCCGGTTGACGGTATCGCTCCTTTTAATTTATGACCGCATAGATATGATCTATGGGAGCGTTTAACTCGGTGTGATTGTTGAACCGCATGGGAGTTCTTGAAATCTCCTGTTTTTTGGGTCTAGGCTGATTCTCCGTCGGCTGTTCGTTATTCCTTTTGTTTTTGTTATTACTGTTATTGTGGGTAATGACCGCGTCTTTAGTCACATCTTTCCTTCCTCCAGTCTTTTGAAGATTCTCTCGTGAAGATTCTACTCTCAGATGCCGACCAACCCTTCGGTAGAAGTCTTCTAGGGTTCTACATTCTCGTTCAAGCAATTCCTCCCAAAGTTTAGTTTTTGGTCGCACCCCGGCCATCATGAGAGTTAGAACTCCTCCCTCAGGTGGGTTATTGACCTTTGCTAACTCTGAGGTGAATCGATTGAGATAAGATCGTAGAGTCTCCTCTGGACCTTGCCGGATTGCAGAAAAGCTAACAAGTGGAACTGTGAAATTCTTGGCAGCTTGAAACTGTTTCAAGAACGCCATCTGAAGTTGTTGCCAGGACGAGATCGAGGCGGATTTGATTCCTCGAAACCACTTCTTTGCTGCTCCTGAGAGAGTTATAGCAAAACATCTACAACGTGCATGATCATTGACACGATGTAGTTCCATCAAGTCACTGAAGTGATCCATATGGTCCTGTGGATTAGTTTTCCCATCAAAAGTGTTAATGGTGGGAAGTCTGAATCCAGTGGGAAGGGCTACAGCTCGAACCTCCTCGCTGAATGGCGATTGACGATACCCATCAGCGAGCTCATCTTCCTAACCAGCAAGCGCATCTAATGCAATCTTTAGATTATAAACATCGACGCTCGGAGGGAAAGCATTATCTCTTGCTGGCGGCAAGGGTGGTCTTTGATCGTTATCTCGATGCATGGCGGGTTGGTTAGGTAGAGTCTTCTGCGACCTGTGAGAAGAATTCAGCGAAATAGTGCGACGAGACCGGCTTTGGTCATTATGATGCGATATGGATCGATCATGGCTACGTCGTCGCTCCAAGAATTGTCTTAGGTCCGCAGGATCTTGTCTCGACTCTCTGCTGATCCTTTCGAAGATGCTTCTCGATAGTCTTTTTTGTTCATTGCTCAAACGATCTTGACTATTAGTGGATCTACGAGAAGGTTGTCCACGATCACGGTTAGTACTTGAACTCTCCGTACCAGATTCTGGGGGCAAGTTTGCGACCTTGCCTTTTCCTTTGGAGGTGCGGTCTTCATGACGCTCCTGCTGGGTTCTTGGCTGGTCGCACCTTCTTGTCTCTAAGATCTGTATTCCTTTCTCAGGTAGTTGAGCAGGACGTTCTTTGGGACGTTCGTGTTGTGGTGGGGTCACCATCTGCCCTTCAGCAAGTCATCGCAGGGTGTCATTGATCTGGTTAGTGACTTGCTGAAGGTTCACCAGTGTCTCCTCCATACGAT
>JXTB01000135.1:186736-226527 GCA_002914805.1 Parasponia andersonii
GAGGATTTTATAGTGGTTCAGCCCCGAAAAAGATGAGCCTACGTCCACTGTTTTTCACTATTTTATGGAGAATTACAAGTACTCAAAGTTACAATGTTTCGTCTGGAAATCTTTCTCAAATTGGGAGTCAGAATTTCGAAGTCTGAAAATTGGAAAAAATTGGAATCCCCTGTCTGAAACATTGAGTTCCCTTTATATAGGTAAGGGTAACCCAATGTTCCTAATTGTGAAAACGGGTAACTATACAATCGGGTAATACAATTCGAGTAACAACATAATTGGGTAACCACTCAAAACGGGTAACTGGTCGATCAAAAATAGGAGACTTCTGTTTCCCTTTCCTTGCAGGTTTCCTGTTTGACGAAGCAGAGACTTGTTTACTTTTCTTTCGGAAGAGGTTGCTCACAATCTATACAGAGAAGGTCGCACATAACTTATGCAAAAGAGGTCACACATAACTACACGGAGGAGGTCGCATATAACCTAAGTGGAGGAGGTCGCACATAACTTACACAGAGGAGGTCGAACTTAACCTCTACTCATGCGACCTGATATAGGATTTTAGACCGCACAACAAGTAGTATCTACAATTATTGAGAAAATAATTATAGCACAATAAATGAGATAACGGGGGATAAACTCGACCACTCCTGACAACCTCATATTATTTCCTAATTACTCTCACCTGCTCGCTACAGTAATATCACTGCAATTATTCCTTAAACATTATATATAGATCCTAAAAATAAGAGAAGCACATTAGAGAGAGAGAGAGGAAAAAAAACCTAAGAGATTATTGTAAACCAAATCTTACACCAAGAAATCACACCATTTTTTCTCTCCCAATTATAAGTATGAGGTATTGCATTCCCAAGATAGGAGCCCAAAAGACTACATTCATGCATTGGGATGGTCAATTGATGATACAAAGTGTAGATCTCATTTGGTCTCAACTTGTAGATGAACCACAACCAAAAGTCAACCCAAAGACTTTAATTCAAATGCTTCTTAGGGGGCAATCCAAGTATTTCTTTACATTTATTGTATTAAGCAATCCAAAGAGTTGGTGCCACTTCTAGGAGACTAAGTTTCATGGCTATATGTCAACGAGAGGTGTATCCCTAAACTCATTCTTTTGTTATTTAATTTTCTTATATGTTGTATGCTAAGTTTGGGGAAAGGGTAAACCTTGTTGGATTGTGCTTGTGTTTGTTTGCTTATTATTGTGTGTCTATTTTTTTAGTTGTGTGATTGTGTGTTTGAATAGGTAGAGGTATTTTGTACTTTCTTTCATGATTACCTTGTTCCAATGATAGGAACTTTGAGTGAATTTATACATAACTTATTGAAAAAAATGGATATTGGCTTAGTCTTATGGATAATTCTTGTGTTAGTTATATTTTTATTGTGAAAGTTTATATTTAAGCACAATACCTTGATCCTTGATTTTTGTGTGAATCTAGAGAATATTTATATAAATATGACATTTTGATAATCTTAGAAGAGCTAGAATTTATTTGATAATCTATTGAGGCAAAATCCTAGGTGACATTTTGCCAAGGAAAGGATTTAGGTAATATTTGGACCGTTTGAGCCTTTCAAGCTAACCATGATATATTTTATCCCTAGTATACTCATGTTATGCTTTGTAAAGCTTTTTTTTTTTCAACCATACTTACATTAGCCTAAATCAAATAATATTATTCAACCTTTATCTCTAGAGCATATTGATTATTTTTATTGAAGCATTTTGAGTTATGCTAAGTTAGGGGACGATGGGTGAAGTAAAATTGAAAAAAAAAAAGAGTTATGCACTTGTTCATGAAAGAAAGAAACAAGTTTTGGAGTATGCATTTCAACAAAAACAAAAAAAAAAATGAAATAAATGTAGGGCTAAGTGTTGAGAAGAAAGAAAAATTGCGAGTTAGTGGTGTGTTACTTGGTGTGCAAAATAATAGCCCTACATGAGTCCTAGACATAATATGCTTAAGGATGATTTAAGCTTACTTTATCTAATTTATCATACCTTCATCTAAGCCAACATTACAAGACTAATAAAGACCTTTGATCATTGGTATTGTGTTTATCTACATTAGTAGAAAGACATTTGAAAAACAAACTTATGGAATATGATTATTACCTTTGAGATTTTGCGCTTAATATATATTTGCATAAACTTATTTGGATTTAACACAATGATAGATGAAAGGCATGCACACACAGAGAAAATCCAATTTGAAAGGGACTTTCTCTTGACTTATTCTTAAAACCTAACCAATATTTTTAATTTTTTTTAAGTTATGTTATTATATGAGCATTGAGGAACCAATTAGAAATCATCAATGTCAGTATATTACCTCATGTGTATTTTTAGGTATTTTTCTTTTTCTTCTGCCCGAGGACTAGTAAAATCTTAAGTTTGAAGGTGTGTTACCTCTATAAAAATAGAGTTATCTATGCTAATTGTTTTTCTATGTTTTTTTTTTAAATTAAATTATTTCAATTGTTTTTCTTGTTGTTTTGATATTTTGCTTGTTTGTGTATATAAGAAAAGGAAACAAGGGTGTTTGATGTAAATTAAGTTGAATCTATGCCTCAGAAATGAGTTTTCCAAACTATTAAGATCGAATTTGAATCCGATACGGTTGTAACATAATGAAAATAAGGTAAATCGGAGCTCAAACGAAGAAATGGTGCACTCGGGAAGCCAAAAGTTGCACCACAGTGCCAACTCTTATGAAGTTTTGGCGTCGCAGTGCCAAAAGTAGGGTCATGACCCCAGCCCCTGTATCTTAAGCCAATAATAGATGACCAAGATCAACTTTTTGATGATCCAATGGTCCAGATTTGGCCTGCCTTAAGTTTGCAAGAGCTACCTCTTTAAAAGTGAGAAAGAAAGGGAGAGTGGCAGCCATGGAAAGAGAGAAAGAAGAAGAAGATGAAGATGAAGACATGCTCTAACCTACTCAGTTTCTTGATTTCTTCTTAGCTTTTTCTCTTCATTTTTTTGTGAGTTTTTCTTTGTATTTTTAATATTTAGAGAGTATTTTTGTTGAGAGCAAATTTTTGAGAGAGGATTTAAGAGAGCAAGAACCAAATTTGGTAGAGGAGATTGACAACTTTTATGAATACCTTCAAACTCTTCAAAGAAGGGGAATTCTAAAATTCTTTTCTCTTTGATATTTGTATTTCTTAATTCTATGATATTAAAATGTAATTGGTCTCAATTTATATTATGAACTAAATATTTTTTTGTCTAGTTTTACTATGTGAACTAACCTAGTATCTTGTGTGCTGTTTATTTCTCTCTTCTATTATTAATCAAATCTGTCGTTGAGTTATTTGTTTTACCTTATACTTATTGTTTCTATTTAATTGATCAGTAAATACATTGTTGAGTGAAATTTCTATGAAGATGGAAAAAGGATTAGAAATTTGGACTTAAATAAAACAACATAAGATTACCTAGTATATGGTAAGTTTACATATGATAGAAATATACTTATGTGACTTGTGCAACCATTTTTGAGATCTTAAACTTAGTGCACCTAGTTCAATTCATATTACGGGCAATGTATTATCTTGTCTAGGTAGATCCATTTTGTACTTATAAAAGGTTCCTTGGTTACATTAGATTCTTGGTTGACATCTCTAGTGGACTAATTAATTTAAGAGAGAAATTATGAAATAATATAACAAGAGAATGGTTGGAAAATTAGTAAACCTAGACATTTTTCTTATTGATTTATCTTTTATTTACTTTGTATGCTAGTTTAGTTGTTTTGTTTTATTTATTCAAAATCTATATTTCAGTTGTTTGGATAAAGTTAGAATTGAGATAATTCTAATACTTGGCATTAAATTAGAAATTAATTCATATGGGTTCAATACTCTTAACTCTTAAATCTATACTTATGACTGTGTGCACTTGCATAAGAGTGTGTGAATTTATAGTTGTACATTCTAACTAATAAATTATAGTATCTCACGCAACAAGGATTGGAAACCATCCATCCCAGATTCAAGAAGAAACTCTTGCTTGTGATGTTTGAGCCTAACAAGTACCTAGTGAAAGCCTTTATTCAGAAGGCACTCATGTCGATGAAAGGTGGCATCGTTCGAGAAAAGAGCCAATAGAAAAGGCAGATCAACATTCGAATCTAAATGACTTCTATGTACAGCAAATCAACCAAGAAGAAGCTATTAATGATGTTCGAACTGCAGTTGATTCAATTAAAATCCTATTAAAAGATTTGACAAGACGAGAAGCTCACCAAAACTACTAGAATCATCAAGGCATCGTCTTATATTCCCTAACCATATTCGAGGCTAGTTGAATACAAGAAAGATACCCGAGGGCTCGCACATGCAAAGTTCAATAGAACAAGAAAATACCATGCCAAATCCTAGCTAGTTCGCTAGGATGAAAATTGGAAGCTTACTGTTGATGGAGGTTTTTTCAACAATAAATTTAGAAAAAATTATGAGATATGGCTTGTGTGATTCGGGTTATTAACCAAAGTAAATAAAGAGACACAGGATTTTATAGTAGTTCAGCCCCGAAAAAGATGAGCTTACATCCACTGTTTTTCACTATTTTATGGAGAATTACAAGCACTCAAAGTTACAATGTCTCGTCTGGAAATCTCTCTCAAATTGGAAGTCAGAATTTTGAAATCAGAAAATTGGAATATTGCACATCCCTCGTCTGAAACATTGAGCTCCCTTTATATAGATGAGGGTAACTCAATGTTCCTAATTGTGAAAACGGGTAACTATACAATCGGGTAATAGAATTTGAGTAACAACATAATTGGGTAACCACTTAAAACGGGTAACTGGTCGATCATGAAAGAGAGACTTCTGTTTCCCTTTCCTTGCAGGTTACCTGTTTGACGAAGCAGAGACTTGTTTCCTTTTCTTTGCAGGTTACCTATTTGATGAAGCAGAGACTTGTTTCCTTTTCTTTCGGAGGAGGTCGCACATAACTTATACAGAGGAGGTCGCACATAACTTACGCGGAGGAGGTCACACGTAACTTATGCGGAGGAGGTCACACGTAACTTATGCGGAGGAGGTCGCATGTAACTTATGCGGGGGAGGTCGCACGTAACTCCTACTCATACAACCTGACATAGGATTTTAGACCGCACAACAATTGCCCCCCAGCTCCATTAGTTCCTGAGGACAAAATGTAGCTTCCTTTTAACGTAGGTGAGTGAGAACTTAAAAAATGCAATGTCACGACCTAGATTTGAGATCTTTATAAGGTCGAAGAGTCGCCAGATCTCAAATCTCACCTTTCTCAAAATCATGCGTACCTTTTTCTGACAGACGAAAATACGTGTTGCCTTTTCTAAGATAGATAACAGAACTCGAGGAGAGTCAAAGATATCGATGATGCCAACCATCGTTTTTAAACCAAATCTTTTCAAATTTTGAAAGATTCTGATCTATCTTCGGAAAAAATCAAATCCCACATGAACTTCGGCCTTTAGATTTGAAAATCAAATACCTTGATCTACGGCTGTGATTTAACGGTACTTAGGGTATAAATATCGACAATCAATCCATTTCTGTTCCATTACACTATTTCCATTTTTCCTAAGAATCCCAAAGTTTCAGAGAACCCTACATCGCCATTTTGTCCTTCAGCTCGCACAATTCCAGTACCTTCTCCGACAGAGTTCAAACCATATCTCAATCCCTCCACTTCCAAAGAAAGGTTAGTTCATTTCTTCTCTTATTTTTCTATCTGTTCTTGGAAAAACAATTTCAATTTCTAGGAATAGAAACATATCAGGACGAGTCGAAATGGATATTATTTTTCTCCCTTTTCCGGTTCATAAAGTAGACTTCTCTAGCTAATGATCAGAGAAACCCGTGAGAAGAATTTCTAGGGTTTGATACCCTATTTTATTTTCCGACGAACTACTCGAACTTTTTTTATGAATCCGTAGACCTCTTAGGAGTAAATCGATGAGCTTGCTTCTTAGTACAATCCTAGGATGAATTCCCAAAGTACTGGCATAGTGAAAATCCTCGATGCTCGCATAGGACTAAATCCCTCTGTATTTCTTTTCAGATATCTAGTAGTGAGGAATTTAGGGAAGGGAATGCATTTTCTGGAGAATCTGACTCGAGTGTTAGCTCCATTAACCTTGAAGACTACCTTGAGCCGGAATCCGAGGTAGAAATAATAAGGGTTAGGCAAAGTAGTCCTCGCATAGGCGATCTCCCCCAGGACCAGTGGCCTCGACATATCAGGGATGCCCCTGCATTTTCATCGGGCTATCAATACGTAGAGGGGAATTGGTCATGCACTAATATAAAGATAAGCTGTACATCGAACAAACTCAGCAAAATCGTGAGCAGCTATAAGATCGCCATACCCCTTTGCCTACCTATGGAATTTAACCGACCACACACTTCACCACATGGACTCGCTTCTTTTTCTAAAGCAGTCCTCAAGTGTGGCGTGCATGTCCCACTCCATCCGTACATAAAATCAATTATTGACTTCTATGGGGTCGTCCTTTTTCAACTGACCCCTAATACCTATAGATATATGGTAGGTTTGTATATACTGTACCATAAATTAGGTTTAGAGACCCCTTCTCCTGAAGAACTCGCTTGGTTTTACCAAGTAAAATCAAACCCGTCAGATCTTGGCTTCTTCTATGCGAGCAAATGGTCGAACCAGGCAATAAAAACGATCTATGGGGTTCGCAATAACATGGGAAAATGGAAAAATCCATTTTTCCACTTTGACTATTTGGCTAACGGCTTCTTTCAAAATCCCGGTAGGTAGTCTTCCAATTTATCGGCTCTCTATTTTGTTACTTTTATACTGATCACATTCGAATGTCATCGCAGATAATAGGGATCGACCCGAACTCTCCAGGGAACAACTCGCAAGGGTATATAAAATCAACGACCTTCCAATTGAGGAATTTAACTGGAAGGTACTAGGTACTTCAAATAACCTGGTCGCTTGCGGTCTACTTCCAAAGGGAGCGGCATTCCCAGATGCCCCGGTCCTTTCGTCTAAACCATCGAGCTCAAAGAAGAAGCTAAGGAAAAGGACGGATTTAAGTGCCTCATCTTCTAGAACTAGAAAACGAAAAGCACCAGCCACCCTTCCAACCTCAGAGCCATCCTCTCCAGAGACAACATCACCACCAGCTCCTCAACCAGCTCCACAAGAAGAAGGTAATCATATATATGCATTCTAATTACCTTTATATATATGCATTCTAATTACCTTTATATTATCTCTCCTCGCTCACTGACATATCTGTACAGAGATGGTTATCGGTAGCGGCTTACGAGCACCAACCTCGACTCTCGGGTCCATGGCAAAAACCAAGACACCTGAGAGTACTCCATCATCGAAAGGGAAAGAGAAGGTTGACAGCTCCAAGAAAAGAAAATTTGCCTTCGAGGACTTCCCATCAAGCTCGCCTCCACTATAGCCTCAGCCAACGAGCCATCCCGAACCACCTAGGGAGGATGCCACTTCTTCGCGCTCCTCGACCAATTACCAGAGAAGGCTGGTATGAGCGCAGCCTTCATTGATCGCTTCACGACTGAGGAAGGCTGGGAGCGGATGAAGCGACGATCTGCCAAGGTCACTTTCGGTTCCGCGATGAGGATGCTGGCCAATGTAAGTACTTTTCTATTCTCTCCTCAAATGTATTCTCCAGGTACTAATGACTAGATTTTTTAGACCGCGGCTACTGCTATCCTGATGCACGACCCGGTTCTCGAATGCTTGGAGAAGGCAGAAAAAGTTGAAGAAATAACCCAAGCATTCGAGAATTCGGAGAAAGCTCGGGAGGAGTAGAAAACGACCTTCAACTTGGAGAGGCAGCAGATGCTTGAAGACCTGGCCAAGGAGAGACTCGAGAAGGAGAATCTCGAGGTGAAAGTCAAAGAGCTCGAGAAGACCATCTCTGAGCATCCGGATCGCATGAGGGAAGCGACCACTGAGGCGGTTCATAAAGCTATTGAGGAGTTCAAGACGACTGAAGTCAAAGAGCTC
Organism: Parasponia andersonii; assembly: GCA_002914805.1. NCBI lineage: Eukaryota > Viridiplantae > Streptophyta > Magnoliopsida > Rosales > Cannabaceae > Trema > Trema andersonii. The sequence continues at coordinate 194,781 of JXTB01000135.1, forward strand.
GAAGATAAAGCTAGTGATATCGCCTCGTCGACCATCATTTTCAATATTTTCTGCGAGCATCCGGATTTTGACTTCTCCATCCATGGTGAGGACGTGGTTGAGCTCGTCCAAAGTTGGAGGGAGGATACTGCCAAAGTTGGAGATGGCGGCGCAAGCCCTTCCACATAGCACCTGTATAAAATATTTTTAGAACAATATGTACGAGTGAATAAATTTTAATAAATATTATAATTTCCCTCAGATGTTCCTGCAAGATAACATAATAATAATTTTAACCAAGTAGTCGATCACTAAGTGACTGATTAGTACGTTTTTAGCGATTTGAATCCAACTAACTTAGAACGAGTTTTAAGTGTTAGGATAGGTTAGGTCGCTTAAGAAAACAGTATACGAGTGATGCAAACTCAACTGTTTCAAAAGTTCCATGTCAAAATAGGATATAGCAATATATCACATCGAACAATAAACGTTTGGCTTAGTTACTTTTTTTTTTATTCGAGGAGGGAAATTGCATAATACGACATGCTAAGGCATGAAGCGAGGAGAAAATCCTAGGATTTTAAGGAATTTCAGATACTTCGACGATCTAAAACTCCATCTCCTCTAAATGGACATTTGCATAGTCCCTTAGGAAACAAGTAGGAGATAACAATCTGATCCTACTACCCCCCGAGTTTTATGGTGTCCGAAAACTGCCATAAAACTATAAAAAGATTAACGGAAACAAGTAGGAGATAAAATTCTGATCCTACTGCCCCCCAAGTTTCATGGTGTCTGAAAACTACCGAAGGTGAATCAAACAAAGTTGAAGTAATAGCCGAAGAAATATTATTGACGAACAACATCGAATGATGAAATAACGAAGATACAGTAGGCCATTGAAGATAAACAAGAAGATTCATTGATAATAACGACGAAGTTGTTCTGCATTCCAAGCATGCTCGATCTTTTGTCCACCGATGCGAGCTAAGTTATATGTCCCAGGTCGAATGACGTTATCAATAACATAAGGCCCTTCCCAAGAAGGCCCAAAAACACCAGCACCATGTTCTTTATTATTGGGTAGAACTCGTTGAAGGACAAGATCTCCAACTTCAAAATGTCTACCTTTAACTTTGGAGTTATAATGTCGAGCAGTGCGTCGTTGATATGATGCAATCCGGAGCTGAGATTGTTCACGTCGTTCTTCTAAAAGATCGAGTTCAATTCTCAGTAATACATCATTCTGATTTTGCTCATAAACAGATCGACGCAGGGAGCCTACACCAATTTAAACAGGGATCATCGCTTCATATCCATAAGCCAAAGAGAACGGACTCTCTCCAGTATGGTTTGTTGTGTGGTGCGATAAGCCCATAAAACTTCTGGAAGTACTTCTGGCCAGGCCCCTTTATGCTCCTCCAGTTTTGTCTTTATATTCTGCTTGAGTATTTTGTTTATCGCTTCGACCTGCCCATTGGCTTGCGGATGAACAATAGCAGAGAAACTCTTCTTGATGCCCAAGTTGTTGCAGAAGTCACGGAACTCGTCACAGTCGAATTGTTTTCCATTATCAGAAATTATGGTATGCAGTATACCATAACGACAGATTATAGATTTGTAAACAAAATCTATCATCTTCTTCGCGGAAATGGTGCTCAAGGCCTCGACTTCTGTCTATTTTGTAAAATAATCGACTGTGACCACCGCATACTTCAAACCACCTCGCGCTAATAGCAGCATCCCGATAATATCAATTCCCCAAATAACAAATGGCCATGGACTAGTCATTGTAGTTAAAGGAACATGTGGTTTTCTAGGAATAGTCACAAATCGTTGGCATTTATCACACCTTCTAGCAAATTCCAATGTATCCTTCTTCATAGTCGGCCAAAAATACCCTTGTCAAGAATCTTGTTTGCAAGTGCCTGCCCCCCAGAATGATTTCCACATATTCCTTCGTGAATTTCCCTCATAATATAGCGTGCTTTTTCATCATTGACACACAATAATAATGGCGAGCTGAAACTCCTTCGATAAAGCTTTTCATCCTGGATGATATAGCGGGCTGCCTTCATGCAGAGTCGCTTTGCATCGTATTTGTTCTCAGGAAGATCGCCATTTTGTATATATTGCATTATGGGATCCATCCATGATGGTTTTTCATCAACTGGCATAGCTACTTAGGGTTCGGCCCCGATGCTTGGCGATATAAGAAATTCAACAGGAATTACCTTCAACAACTCTACATCTTTCGTCGAAGCGAGCTTAGCAAGTACATCTGCCCGGGAATTTTCAAGGCGAGGAAGGAGCTGAATGTTATAAGCAACGAATGTTGAGAACAATTACTGCACCTTTTGCAAATAAGCCATCATTCTCTCTCCTCTCACTTGATAGTCGCCCTTAACCTGACAAACGACCAGTTGGGAGTCGCTGTAGACTTCAATTATCTCGACCTTCATTACCTGTGCGAGCTTTAGCCCAGCTATCAGTGCTTCATACTCTGCCTCATTGTTTGACGCTGGGAATTTGAAGCGAAGCGGACAATGAATGTTGTGTCCTTCAGGACTGATTAAAACTAGGCCCGCACCTGCTCCATTTTCATTCGACGACCCATCAACATATAGCTTCCACAACTTTGATGTATCTGAAGTGGGTTTTTCGAGTACACCCGTGGGAAGATCGACATCATATGTAAGTTCTACAACAAAATCTGTGAGGGTCTGACCCTTTATGGCAGTGCGAGATTGAAAATTGATGTCAAATTGACTCAATTTAAGAACTCACTTAAGCAGCCGTCCTGATGACTCAGGTTTCTGTAAGACCTATTTCAACGGGAAATTCGTGAAAACCCTGATGGAGTGAGCATGGAAGTAAGGTCGAAGCTTTCTTGATGCGATGACGAGTGCTAGCATCAATTTCTCCATCTCTGGATATCTGGTTTCGGTATCAAGTAATCTTTTACTTACATAATAGACAGGTCGCTGAATATTTCCTTCCTCGCGAATTAATGCAGCACTCGTCGCATACTTGGAAACAACGAGATATAAGCATAATTCCTCTCCTGAATTTGGCTTCGACAAGAGTGGAGGAGAGCCCAAGTGCTTTTTCAATTCTTGGAACGCCTGCTCGCATTCTTTCGTCCATTCGAACCTCTTTGATCCTTTCAATACTTCAAAGAAAGGTTTGCATTTATCGGTTGATCTGGATACAAACCGACTCAGTGCCGCTACTCTTCCTGCTAAGCTTTACACATCCTTGGGATTACGAGGGGATTGCATATCAATCAACGCTTGTATCTTCTGAGGATTTGCTTCGATTCCTCGCTGATTGACCATAAATCCCAGAAATTTTCTAGACCCTACTCCGAACGTAAACTTCTGGGGATTTAGCTTCATCTGGTATCTTCAGAGGATTTTGAACATTTCATCAAGGTGCTTAATGTGATCTTCGGCCTTCTCCGACTTCACCAGCATGTCATCGACGTATACCTCTATTGTTTTGCCAATTTGTTTTGCAAACATCATATTGACAAGACGTTGGTAGGTCGCTCATGCGTTGATAAGTCCGAAGGGCATCTTTTTATAATAGTATAATCCTTGATCCGTGATGAATGAAGTATGCTCCTCATCTAACTCGTATATCGGGATTTGATTATATCCAGAATACACGTCCATGATACTTAAAAGTTCATGCCCTGATGTCGCATCCACAAGCTGGTCGATTCTTGGAAGTGGGAAGCTGTCTTTCGGGCATGCTTTGTTGAGAACGGTGAAATCGATGCACATTCTCCACTTCCCATTGGGTTTCTTCACCAAAACCGGATTTGCAAGCCATTTAAGATAAAAAGACTCTCTTATGAACCCAATTTCGAGCAGCTTCTCCACCTCTTCTTTTAACGCGATGTAGCGTTCTGGATTCATAGCCCTTCTATTCTGCCGTACAGGCTTCTTTGTCAGATCTATGTTAAGACGGTGGGATATGATCCTTGAATCAATCCCTACCATGTCCGAATATTGCCATACGAAGACATCTAAGTTAGACTTCATAAAAGCGACCAATAAAGCTCGCACAGGTCCTTGATCCTCCGTTCCAATCTTTAAAGTCTTGGAAGACATGTCGAATGATAAGTCCTCCAGATCTTTAATGGGTCTAGTTCTGACCTCTTTGTCTATTTCTCGAGGATCAAAGTCTTCGCTGGTCGTTTCTATTGACGCGTTCATTGTCGACTCGACTGACGCTTTGTCTGATGACTTGACTGACGCTTTGTCTGACGACTCGACTGACGCTTTGCTCGCTTCCTCGACTGACGCTTTGTCTGTTGCCTCCACTGACGCTTTGCTCGCTACCTCGATTAGCGCTTCCTCTGGCAGGTGGATCATCATTGTGCGGGACGTCGCATCCTTTGCTGCGAGTTTTAATGAGTTGTTATAACAAGTCCTCGCATCATATTGGTTTCCTCGCACCTCGCCTACCCCGTGTTGGGTCGGGAACTTCATAGTGAGATGGTAGATCGAGGTGACGGCTCGAAGTTCCCTCAGTGTCGGTCTTCCCAACACAGCATTGAAAGCAGAGGGGCAATCTACCACCAAAAACTGGGTCATTACCGTTGAAACCCTAGGATAGGTTCCAACGCTAACCATCAATTCAATCATGCCCATAGGCATCAGGCTGTCACCAGTGAAACCATAGAGTGGAGTGGCGGTAGGCTTCAAGTTGCTCTCATTCAACCCCATCTTTTTAAAGGCGTCGAAGTACAGGATGTCCACAGCACTCACGTTATCAACCAATACTCGCCATAATTGTGTGCTTCCACATTTAATTTTTATGACCAACGCGTCATTATGCGGATAATGGACTTCCCTTGCGTCCTGTTCTGTGAAGGTAATGTCCATGTCCAGTACTCGCTGAAGCTTACGTGGTCGCTGCTCAAGATGCATGACATTAGTTAATGGGTATTGTCGAGCTTCTCGTGCATACCTGTCTTGAGCTCTTTTCGAATCTCCACCAACATGCGGTCCTCCGAAGATAGTTCGAACTTCGCGCTGGATTTCTAGAGGTCGCTGTTGGTTCTCTTCTCGCCTTTCATCGTTCTGCCTGGTGTACTGCCGCAATCACCCTCTTTAATCAGCCTTTCAATTTCATCCTTCAGGGCAAAGCAATCATTAGTATCATGCCCAATATCATTGTGATACCAGCAGAACTTGTTGGGGTCGTGCTTTGCCCTATCCAGCTTCATCGGTTCCAGTTGACGGTATCGCTCTTTTTGGTTTGTGACTGTATAGATATGATCTATGGGAGCGTTTAACTCGGTGTGATTATTGAACCGCATGGGAGCTCTTGAAATCTCCTGTTTTTTGGCTCTAGGCTGATTCTCCATCGGCTGTTCATTATTCCTTTTGTTTTTGTTATTACCGTTATTGTTGGTAATAACCGCATCTTTAGTCGCATCTTTCCTTCCTTCTTTCTTTGTCTTTTGAAGATTCTCGCACGAAGATTCTACTCTCAGATGATGAACAACCCTTCGGTAGAAGTCTTCTAGAGTTCTACATTCTCGCTCAAGCAATTCTTCTCCAAGTTTAGTTTCTAGTCGCACCCCGGCCATCATGAGAGTTAGAACTCCTCCCTCAGGTGGGTTATTGACCTTTGCTAACTCTGAGGTGAATCGATTGAGATAAGATCGTAGAGTCTCCTCTGGACCTTGCCGGATTGCAGACAAGCTAACAAGTGGAACTGTGAAATTCTTGGCAGCTTGAAACTGTCTCAAGAACGCCATCTGAAGCTGTTGCCAGGACGAGATCGAGCCGGATTTGATTCCTCAGAACCACTTCTTTGCTGCTCCCGAGAGAGTTACAGCAAAACATCTGCAATGTGCATGATCATTGACACGATGTAGTTCCATCAAGTCACTGAAGTGATCCATATGTTCCTGTTGATCAGTTTTCCCATCAAAAGTGTTAATGGTGGGAAGTTTGAATCCAGTGGGAAGGGCTGTAGCTCGAACCTCCTTACTGAATGGCGATTGATGATACCCATCAGCAAGCTCATCGTCCTAACCAGCAAGTGTGTCTAATGCGATCCTTAAATTGTGAACATCGACATTTGGAGGGAAAGCATTATCTCTTACTGGCGGCAAAGGTAGTCTTTAATCGTTATCTCGATGCACGGCGGGTTGGTCAGGCTGAGTCTTCTGTGACCTGTGAGAGGAATCCAGCGAAATAGTGCTACGAGACTGGCTCTGGTCATTATGATGCGATATGGATCGATCATGGCTACGTCATTGCTCCAAGTATTGTCTTAGGTCTGTAGGTTCTTGTCTCGACTCTCTGCTGATCCTTTCAAAGACGTTTCTCGATTGTCTTTTTCGTTCGCTGCTCAAGCGATCTTGACTATTAGTGGATTTACGAGAAGGTTGTCCACGATCACGGTTAGTACTTGAACTCTCCGTACCAGATTCTGGAGGCAAGTTTGTGACCTTGCCTTTTCCTTTGGAGATGCGATCTTCATGACGCTCTTGCTGGGTTCTTGGCTGGTCGCGTTTTCTTGTCTCTAGGATCTGTATTCCTCTCTCAGATAGTTGAGCAGGACGTTCTTTGGGACGTTCGTACTGTGGTGGGGTCACCATCTGCCCTTCAGCAAGTCGTCGCAGGGTGTCATTGATCTGGTTAGTGACTTGCTGAAGGTTCACCAGTGTCTCCTTCATACGATCCTGTCTCTGAGAAAGGTTTTCTACTGCAGTTATAGTAGGCTGATCCTGAGCGGGGTCTGCCTGTGTAGCAGCAGTGCTTTGGGGTTGGTTTTGGCTAGTTCCGGTGACTCTGGTAGTGTTTCTGGTGTTTGCCATTATTAAGAAGGTGAAATTTGACAAACTATTTTAGCCGGAATAGCCCTCCTTCTAGTGTCAATTGTTGATGGAGGTTTTGTCAACAATAAATTTAGAAATAATTAAGAGATGTGGCTTGTGTGATTCGGGTTATTAACCAAAGCGAATAAAGAGACACAGGATTTTATAGTGGTTCAGCCCCGAAAAAGATGAGCTTACATCCACTGTTTTTCACTATTTTATGGAGAATTACAAGCACTCAAAGTTACAATGTCTCGTCTGGATATCTCTCTCAAATTGGAAGTCAAAATTTTGAAATCAGAAAATTGGAATATTCCCCCTCCCCATCTGAAACATTGAGCTCCCTTTATATAGATGAGGGTAACTCAATGTTCCTAATTGTGAAAACAGGTAACTATACAATCGGCTAATAGAATTTGAGTAACAACATAATTGGGTAACCACTTAAAACGGGTAACTGGTCGATCATGAAAGAGAGACTTCTGTTTCCCTTTCCTTGCAAGTTGCCTGTTTGACGAAGCAGAGACTTGTTTCCTTTTCTTTGCAGGTTACATGTTTGACGAAGCATAGACTTGTTTCCTTTTCTTTCGGAGGAGGTCGCACATAACTTATGCAGAGGAGGTCGCACATAACTTATGCAGAGGAGGTCGCACGTAACTTATGCAGGGGAGGTCGCACGTAACTTATGCAGGGGAGGTCATACGTAACTCCTACTCATGCGACCTAACATAGGATTTTAGACCGCACAACACTTACCAACTAAACCTGAATGGAAGAATCCATCAGTGACATGACAAAATAATCTGGCCCAAGCTGGAGGAAGTGTATTTGAATAAATTGGTCACACAAGGAGCGACCTGGATTATGTTAAGGTAGGCGAACTACGAAATCAATTAAATCAAAGATGAGCTAATACAGCTCAAACGACGAGTAGCAGGAGTTCGATTGCTATGATCGCTGATAAAAAAAAAAGCCTATAGTAGACAATTAGAACGCATAAGATTTGAGCTGAATCGTTTAATTACTTGAGAATAATATCAAGTAGAAGGGTATTATTCACCCTTTTCCAAAGAAAATTAAGAAGCACCCATACCGAATCAATTCAAGATACCATCATGTTGGAATTCATTGGAATAAACTCCAAAAAATATTTTTATAAAATCATTTTTAAGAACACCATAGATTTGTAAAATCTAGAAACACAACGAAATTGGTCATTTAAAATTTTTTTCTTTACAAAACATTTCAGATCGTGATCTAATATAAATTAACTCTTGATCTAGGCAAGAACAATACCCAGATTCGCTCCATAAACTTCTTGTCTTTCTATCTATTCTCGAAAGCTGTTTGATTGATCCACTGAGTGGTCACCTTTTTGATTCCCAACAAAGAGATCCACAGATGAACAAGAAGACAATCCTCTCGAACTGATTTCTTCGGGATGGCCAAACACCAAGGATGATGAATCTCCTAGTGTGGCTGATTTCCTCTGCTCTCCCTCTCTCTCTATTATGTGTGGAACACTCTCCTCTCAGGGGTGTTTCACGTGTGTCTCGTAATATACAGTTAGAGAACTTTTCTATTAACTATAAAGAGATTAGTAAACCCTAATGAGCTTGTTAGACTTAACTGAACATCAAATAACTATTGGACTTTAATTTGAGCTAGACAAGGGACCATATCCATAATGTCCAATCTCTAGTGGATTATATGCCCACAATCATAATTAACTCATAATTATGATTGAGTCTTGTCCATTAATATTAGGGTACACCACTATATGCCCAATATTGAACTCTTAGACTAAATGTCAATTATTTTCAGTGAAGTTTATTATCAAATAATTAGCTTGATCTATTTAGCGTATACTATACCTGTAGACATATCCCTAATGTAATGTCATACTAGTAAGGTGAAATTATCATACTACCCCCTAGTAAATATTTACCTTTGAGTTACCATTTTCATCTAATGGGTAATATTAGACTACGGTGTTTGTATCTGCTTATACCAATACAGTCAAATTCATATAGTGAAAACTGGGGCCCTAGTTTATATTATCCAAGTACTTGAAAAAACTTAAAGTGACATTATATGCATGGCGTCCATCATGAAAAATGTTCTACATATTTCATATACCTTATCTTTTAAAATACAAAAAGACAAAGCACATGAAAATAAGTTCATCAATCACTAGGATTAAGGTTTTCTACAATAATGCTAGAATAGATAATGCTGGAATAGTGAAATTAGAAATTTAAGTTATGACACTTAACGTTAAATTCTAATTCACTTGGTCCTGTTTGATGCTATTATAACTTTCTTATAACATACTAATATTTCTATTCGAAGACTCACTTCGGTAGTTAGAGACTTCATTATGAAAATAGACAACACTGCATTCTATGGCATAGTAAAGTATTCCATTTTCAATATGCAAAATATGAACAATTTAATTTAGACATAATGAAATAAAGAATATAATGTCTCCCACATTTGAACTCATCATATGAATAATTCTTTATTACTCATTATATATCTCAGAATCTTTAGATGTTTGTATAAGATAAACACACACAACATATGTATATCAATGGGAAATAAATGAAATAGAAATTCATAACATAGAATTTATTAACAACAAATAGATAATAAATTGTTTATAATGTTAAAATAATAAACTGCTTGATAGAACATTATTCTAATACAACCATTACGACATATAAAGGAAAGACTGATCCATAAGATCACCTTGACTTGTTCAACATGATGGTATTTGGACCAAACACTTAGAAAAAATCATACATACATGCAAACATGGAAAACATATGATCACGTCACAAATGCAGCAGAAAAATTAGCAGATTTAGATTTTAAAATTTTTACATGAAAATAATTTTCATAACTATAGAATATGCATATGTCAATTACAGAATTATGTATAACATAAATTAAATCTCGATACAAAAACCCTAGAGATAAGATTAGGGTTTACCTCTTGTAGTGTGCTCCTCTTTGATTTCCTTATAGATAATGATCAAATCTTCAACCCTAGATCTTCTTTTCAATGCTCTTGCTCTTAGTTGATAAGGTGAGTGGGCACCAAGTTGAATCCTTTGTTGGAGAATGATCAACAACACCTTCTTAATCTTTTGGAACACCAGGACGTGAAATGAAACTGTGAGATTGCAAGAACATTTTCTCTTTTCTCTTAAACTAAGGTGGCCGAATTCTCTTTCTCTCTCCCTATGCCTTATGCCCGTGACACTATATGTGTTGTTGTGCAGTTTTTTCTCTCATGTATCTTATATATATAAGGCTCAAAATTGTTAATCTCAGTCCAACTAGGACTGGGTGACTGATTCAAATTAATGAAGTCTTTTCCCAAGTGCAGGAGTGTCAAAGTAATAAATTACTCGGTAAGACTGAGGTCGATCCACAGGAAGGTTAGTGAATAATACAAGATCATAACACATATATTACTGGAATAAAGATGATAGAAGAAATTATGTTGTAGGATGATTATGACAATATGAAAAAAAAAGTGACAAAAATATAACAATATAAAGTTGCAAAATTAAATAGTTGCTAAGATTAGGGGATCCACTCTTGGGTACATCAAATAAGTATAACCTAAGACCTTTTATCACTCGATTAGAATCTACACACAACGGAGGTTCCAATCGGAAGATTAATCATTAAAGGTTCATTTTTAGTTATTTATGTGATTAGATTATTTTTCTTAATTACCTTCTTTGATAACGCCAACACTTGCAAATGTGGTCAAGCATTCATGGTGCCACCTTATGTCTACAAAAAATCAAAATTCCTTCCTAGCACAACCGGTACAAAAGGAATTAAGTATTTATTGTGCCAAAGGTTGACTACAATGAATCAAAACCCACCACTTAACAAGGAGGGTATTAAGATTGATTAAGAAAATTAAATAGCACATATATAACAATGATTAAAGGATATAAACAACGAAGTCTACCTAGAATTTAGATTATACCTATCTTTCCCCCAAAAGATTCACCTTTTCACCTTAGCAACATGCAAGATTAAGTAAACATGATGAAGAAGAATAACAAGTATGAAAACAATATGAACATAACTATAAACATAAAACTCTTACTACTTTGAAGGCAAAGCAAGATTAAAATATCATGAATAACAAGAGGAGAATAAAAGAGAGTGATCTAGTTTACAAAACCAAGATACCTCCTAAGCCTAGCTTAAGCATCTATTTATAGGAAAATTTAGAGATACGAAGTCAAATTTGTAAACTAAGGATAAGAGCAAGTTGGAACCTTGTTTTGGCAGATTCAGTCTCTCTCAAAGATGTATCTGACACTTCATGAATTTGGACGAAAAATGTCTTGATCAAAGAAGAAAACTTGAATCTTTATCTCTTAGAAGTCGTATGCCACCAAAATTGCATCCATTGGAGATGTATTTCTTGACTTATAGCAAAATTGGTGAAGTTAGGTTCTGCTGAGTCAAAATCGATTGCTGATCTTATCATGTGGAAAGATCCGATATTTTTACCCATATTTCGGCTTCTTTTGAATTTTTTCAAAGAAAAAATCATCTAGATAATTTTGTGTACGTGTCCATAGCATCAAGAATCACTCCATGTGAGATTGTAATGAGGTCAGAATGGGCCAAACAATAAAGAGTGTCGGGCTGAACGTGAGTGCAGTCTAATTTATAATGTTGTTCATTTGAGACCCATTTCAAAATAATCTGGGCAGATCTTGTGAATTGGAATTAGTGAATAATTGAGTCTAGAATCCATGAGTTCAAGAATTGGATCAAAATCCCATATAGTTTAGAATCTGTACCTATTTTACAAAACCTGCGTAGAAACAAATATTTAGCACAAATTAGAGGTAATTCTTGCTTTTATGCCTATGTCTACAAAAGTGCTTTAAGTTAGGGAATTTAATGAAACTCTAAGTGTATAATGATGATCTAATCCCCATAATAAATGTACACAATTAGACGTTCATCATTGGGCTCGTTCTCTAATTTGGGCTTTGGGTGTATTTTTATAAATATGTCCAACTCATGTAACTTATTTGTAAAAAAATTATTTTCTATGTAGAATCATTATTTTACATAGTTTCATGAAACTAATTTCACAAATAATATCAGCCAATTAATGAGCTTTGTTGAGTTAGATAAGGGACTTAATGGATTCAAATAATCTAAAGCTCCAATAGTATAATAAATACGTAATAATTCTTACTATAGTATTTATATAAATACTATTAGTAAAGGGGATACTCCACTAAATGTCTAATACTACATTCTTAGATTAAATGTCATACCTTTTGTAGAGGTTTAATCAACTAGTATTGATTAACTGATCCATCTAGCATATTATATACCATATATAGAATCTCTACATAATACCATAGTTAGATAGGTGAAATTACCGTAACACTCCTCCAACACATATTTATCTTTAAGTTACTATTTTTCTATCAAGGAATAATGTTGTCGATAATTTTGTTCTCAATAGCTATTTAGACAAATTATCAACCAATTCACAAAGTGAATACTAAGATCTTAAATTTAATTATTCCATGAATCTTGAAGACCTTAAAGTGACATTAATGTATAGTGTCCTTAACTATTTAGTGTTTCCATTAATTCATAAGTTATAACCTCTAATATGCCAGAGTTCGCCTCTAATTTCACTGAGTCTAGTCTTTTAACAAATCAAAAAAGCAGGACCTATGAAAGCAAGTATAATCAAATATTAAGGATTAAGAACTACATGCTATTTTTGTTGTACTAGTATTTCTATTAGAAGTCAGACACTTCAATGATTTAAGATACATTATTCCCGTTGAGATAGACAAATACTAAAATCTTTAGTAAATAAAGTATTCCATCTTTATTTACAGATTGTGAACTAATTAATTTAGACTTAGATAAAGAAATAAGTCTCCTCATAATTAACACTTAATCACGTTTGTTTCTTAATACACAAATAAAGTTATAGAATCTTTTTGAGACAAATAAACTATTCAACTGAGATAATTTAATCTAGAAAATATCATAATTACATGTAAGAGAAAGTTGTTTATACTAAAATGGTAAAATTAGAAATCGGCTTTTTAGGGCAAATATCCTAACAATCTCCCACTTGTCCAAAAAGTAGTTACTCATATTAACATACTAAAATCCCAAAAATTTCCAAATGACCAAAATTAATAAAAGCAAAATTAAATGTTCAACTAATAACTTAAAAAACTAAGAAAAGAAATGAAGATTATAAGCTCTCTCTTCATCATTTTCTTGACAGACTTCTTTTTCATCCTCTAGAAAGTCTCCACTTCTGCTAATGAAGGTAATATTAGTAGATTATCTATAAAGAAGGTAGCCCTTCTCTTTCTTCAGGTAACCAAAGCAGAAAACACTTTTCTAAGTTCTTATCAACTTCGTCTCCCACTTTCCTGCACAGGTATACTTTACAACCCCACACCTTTAGATGCTATAAGCTTTCTCTATATAGTCCATCTATATCTAAAATAGTGTCGAAGTAACTTTATCTGATGGAATGAAGTTGAGGATATACAAAGCCTTCTTCAAAGCATAATCCCAATATCTTTTTGACGACAACGACTTTTTGTACATCAGCTTTATGGTATGCTTGAGTTTAATGTTGTGCTTCTCAGCAGTTGCTATATGACTATGCTCATAGATAGTTGCATATTCATAAGGAATAGTAAGATCAACTAGTGTTGGCCTCAGCAGGTCACGTAGAGAATCCATATCTATGTGTTCAACTTCATTCTTAAACTTCTTGTCCCTAGTTTCTGTTGCATCTGCACCTTTCTATCAAAAAGTGATAAACAATATCTAGAGCCTCATTGTACTTCTTCAGAAGATATACTTAACCGAAGTCTGAATATTCATCAACAAAAGTGATAAACAATATATGCTTGCTGTAGGAAACCACCTCCATTGGTTCACAAATATGCACATGTATGCACTCCAAACATGCCTCAGCTTTCTCATAACGAGTAGCAAGATGACACTTATACTTTACAGGCTTCTTGCAATCTTCGTAGTTTATGTCATTGCTGATATCTACTTCATGAAAGTGACTTAGCTCCATAAGTCTACAAATTTCTGAGTAGGGAATGTGTCCGAGTCGCTTGCACTAAATGATGGTGTTATACTCCTTTCTAATGTCTTTCACTGTCTCTTGGAGTGTACTAATGCTCATCATTGAAGATGATGTACTTTATGGCTTTACAGTTAAAATATAAAGTCCATTCTATATTTTTCCCACACAGTACAATAGATTGTTGTAGAAGACATGTAACTTCTTGTCAAACATGAAGCGGTAGCCTTCTTTATATATCTTCGATACTGAGAGAGCATTCATACTAAACTCTAGTGCATAGTAGCAATCTTTTACAATCATGGAGCTATCATTGATCTTCAGGTTAAGCATCGCTCATGCCTTTAATTTGAACTCTTCGATTGTCTATGACTTCCACACAATGACCAACATTAGACAATTGATTTGGTTCAATAAACCATTTCATGCCATTGCAAATATTAACACTAGATCCTAAGTCCACTAGCTAGAGATCTCGCATATCCTTAGGAGAAAGAGATTTTCTTGACTTTTCAGGTGATCTAACTACTAGAGAAGATCCTAACTTCTTTTCAGTAGAGGTATCCTCAGGTTGAATATCATTGAATCTCATTGAATGCTATGATGTCTCTATAGATGTCCTTACTTTATTTCGTGTACTGTACTCCTTTCTCTTTTTCCTCTTTCTGGAAACTATATCCATCTTATGAATAAGTATTTCCTCAAAAATTAGAAAATGATAAAATTCCCAATCAGACAAAAGTCATAAAATAAATTCAATTTATAATCGAATTTAATGAATTCAATTCACAATTAAATTCTATAAGTTTAATTCTCAATTAAACATATAGGAAAAAATAATCGAATACAAACATCTTTGTTTCGATTTAATTTTGCAGTAAGATAATAAACGCCTTAATAAGGGTGTTCATTATCTTGAGTGAGATAATAAATACCTCAATAAGAGTATTAATTATCAAGAATGAACTTTGACAAAATCATCAACTCTTGTGATTTAAAATCAACAGACAATTCGTGTAAGATCTTGTAGTACACATAGAGTAAAACAAGAAACATAAATGTAATGACATATAATCAAACAAGAAGATTATGTGTTATGCTCTTATTGGTCATTTAGAAACTAAGGATAAACTATGGATAAGTATGCAAATTATGATCCTCTTAGTACTCAACTAAGTTTGGTAGTTTATCTGAATATAAAAGAATTTAGAACACTTAACATTAAATCTATCAAGATAAAATACTTGTGAAGAATTCTTAAGATTGTCACAAATATTCAAGGTATTTTGTCCTACCATAGATTACAAGTTACCTACGGGTAATCATATGAATCTATAAGTCAAATGTGAACAATTCACTTTAGACAAAAAGACAAATATCTCATATTCTAGTTTGCTAATTACCTAGCTTATCGGTCTATAGAATTACAAACATAGCTTTTATGGGAGATTAATAGCATCCTATGTTGAGTGTGTAATTATCATTTCAATTTACAAGCTTTCTTATACAATACAGTCTCCTACGGGAGATCAGTACGTAAAGTCTACTTGCAAATTTATCCTAAGAGATTCAATACTAGTAATACCCAGATGAAAACATTCCTACGGGAGCTCAACAAGATTCTTAGGTGAGGCACATCTTTAGTATTGAACCAATTATGGAGACTATGGATATCTCATACCTGCTCCCACTCAATCTTTTTTTAAAATTTTAGGGATTCCTGATTTTACCCAATTTTCTAACTTGCTTAGTAACAACAAAATCAATTATGTATATCTAATTATGTGACTTAGAGAGAATGAGCTAATTTAAGACATTATGACATACTATTCTAGATGTGGTGCTATGATCAAATAATTATTGTTTAAAGCCAAATTGCTAACACTATATTATATATCTCATGTATATAAAAGTAGACAATAAAATCATACAAGACATAACGATCAAGTAAGAAGGTCTGTGGATTGTAAATCATTTAAGCAAAACTTTTGCAGAAGAGAATTCAATTATTTGATTAAAACAATCTTTCAACCAAGTCCTGTATAAAAGATTAGTATTGAAAAATCTAACTAAGAAACTTTAGCTGCTAAATTATTCAACGAATAATTTTAAAGATTCTTAGTAGTAAAATTTAATCAAAATAAATTCTAAGTGTATTTATAAAAATAAGTAAACAATTATAAAAACATTTTGTATAAAAGTTTTACAAATAATTATAAATGTAAGTCATGAATATTAACAACTTTCATTAATTTTCTCAAAATTAATCATTTCAAAACCAAAGAATGGTTTAAATAATTTTGGATTAAAATTTAACAAAAATTTAAAATCCTCGCACTCAATATGATAATCATATTAAATGTGTCTTGTAATAATATAATTATCTCATAATTATTAAAATCCATCTTATCACATAAAATATTACTATAATTATCTCATAATTATCAATATTTTATGTCAAATACCACCACACCAAAATATTACCATAATTATGACATAATTATAATATTTTATTAATTAAAATTAAACCACTTTAGTCTCATTAAAAACAAGCTCCAATTTTCTTACAAATCATGAAAATAAATAATTATCCTTATAGTATTATTATCCTTTTTAATTTATATAATTAATCTCATTAACTAATAATAATTAATTATTATTTATTAATCATATTAATAATTATTAAATAGTAAAAATAAATCACATTAAGAATTATTAAATAATAATTTAAAAAATTAATTAAATTCAATAATTAATATTTTCTAGTAAAACATATTATCCTATATGTAAGAATTAAGTTCATAACTAATTCCTATCTAAATTTAAAAACATCAAATATTTTTAAATTATAGACTTATTAGGATAATTTAAATAATTAGAAAATAAATTACATTTATTATCTAATTATTAATTAATTAAAGAATTAATTAATTTATGTAATCTTATCTTAGTCTCATTAAGATATTATCTTTAACTCATTAAGATCTAAAGGTTAATAAAAGATAATTATTTTTAATTATAGAAATACTATATCTATAATTGTGTTTAGAAAAGATTAATTGCAATATACTAAATTAGGAAAGAATTAAACTCTTTTAATTATTCCTAATTAATTAGAAACTTATAACTCATATAATGTTTCTAATTTATCTAGTGTATATCTAATTATAATCAAATAATTCTAATAATTAAATAAAGATCATATCTAAATTTAATTATAATAGAAATCTAATCATTATTAAATTTCTATAATTAATCAAAATTATTTTATTATAAAAGGATATAACTTTATAATTAATTAATCATAATTAATTAATTAACTAATTAATTAATCTCATTAATTAGTTGTCTAATTAATCTCATTAGTTAGTAGATTTACTAATCAAATCAGCTATCTCTAACTATTTTCTAATTACTATAATTCGAATAATTACTAGATAAATAGTTACTACAATTAATTATTGAATATTAATCTAATTAAATTCGAATATTTTCTAGATAAATAGTTACTACAGTTAACTATTGAATATTAATCTAATTAAATTCAAATCTTTTCTATCCTAATTAGTCTCATTAATTACAAATTTGAATAATCTATGTATAGGAATTATTTAAATCTAATCTGATTAGAATTTAGTTTCAAATTTAAATTCAAAACAATATCCTAATTTAAATAAAATTTAAATTAAAGATAATTACCAAATTTAAATTATTCATATTTGAATAGTTATTGTCTATTTAAATTTAAAATATAATCACATTAAATATCAAATTAATTTGAATAGTTGTTATCTATTTAAATTTAAAATTTAAATAGAAAGAGATAGAAAATGTTATCTAATTTCAAGAATTAGTAGATATCCTATTCAAATTCAAATTAACTATTAGATTTATTAGGATAATATCTAACCATATATAATATCATTATATATCTAAATTAATTTGAATAACCATTATCTATTTAAATTCAAAATTTAAATACTAGAGATAATATAGGAAATCTTATCTAATTTCAAAAATTAGTAGATATTCTATTTGAATTCAAATTAATAACTAAATAATATCCTAATTATCTAATAAATTTAAATTTGTATTATCTATTCAAATTCAAAATTCAAAGATAATATAGGAAATCTTATTTATTTCATAAATAGTAAAAATCCTATGCAAATTTAAATTAACTATTAAAGAATATCCTATTTATTTCATTAATTCAAATTTAACATTATCCTAAAGTAAATCAAATTTAAAATAGGATGATTCAAAAATAGATAACTATCCTAATCTAATTTGAATAGTTTCATATTTCTAAAAATTTGAATTCAAATTAAATAATTATCCAATTAATTAACTAGTTAATTAATTTGGAAAATAGTGGCAGAAACACCACCATCGTTAACCAGCAGGCCGTCACCTCTCGAGGAAGGCGACGAGAGGTGGAGCAATGGGCGGTAAAAGGGGCGAAGCCACCTAGGCGTGGTATGGGGTGAGCGCAGGAGGTGTGCTAGCCCTGCAGGCAAGCCACGCGCAGGCCACTTGCAGGCGCAGCACTAGCTGCTTGGTAGCGCACTAGGGGCTACGCTATAGGCACGCACCAAGCGCACACACTGGGTACGCATAGTGTGCTGGCTATACATGGAGCGCGCACAAGTGCTGCACGAGCCGTGCATTGGCTGTGCAAGGGTGCACCGCGTGCTGGTGTGCTATGCATGCAACCATGCACACAGGCCGCCTGAGGCAGCCTGAACGTGTGTGTGGCCATGCTGGCCACGCCTAGCACCCACACTGGCAGGCCGCGCACGAGACTAGGGCACGCCGGAATTTTTTTTTTATTCTAAAAAATTAAAACGACATCAAAAATTCTGAAAAAAATTCAGATTTTCAATTTCATTGAAAACATGTTCATGAATCTATCAACATAAAATTCAAGAACACATAAACCTAATTTCGCTAGAGTCACAATCCACATGTTTTCTCACCATGCAAAAATCAATAATACACGTAATTAAATATCATTTATCATCATGAATCATTTAACTATCATAGACAAAAATTGCTCAAACTCAATCACATAACCTAAATCAATATTATGCTATACATATGAACCTATACTCTTGATACCAATTGATGGTATTTGCACCTAACACTTAAGAAAAATCATACATGCATGCAAATATGGAAAAACATATGACCACATCATGAATGCAGAAGAAAAATTAGTAGATTTAAGTTTTAAAATTTTTACATGAAAATAGTTTTCATAACAATAGAATATGCATATATCAATTACGGGATCATGTATAACATAAATCAAATCTAGATACAATAATCCTAGAGATGAGATTAGGGTTTACCTCTTGTAGCGTGCTCTTCCTTGATCTCTTTGTGGATGGTGATCAAATCTCCAACCCTAGATTTTCTTGTCTATACTCTTGCTTTTGGTTGATAAAGTGAGTGGTCACCAAGTTGAATCCTTTATTGGAGAACGATCAAGAATACCTTCTTGATCTTTCGGAACACCAGGATGTGAGATGAGACTTTGAGATTGTAAGAAAATTTTTCTCTCTTCTCCTAACTTAAGGTGGCCGAATTCTCTCTTTCTCTCCCTGTGTCTTATATGTGTGACACTGCATGTGTTACTGTGCAGTTTTTTCTCTCATGTATATTATATATATAAGGCCCAAAACTGCTAATTCCAGTCCAATTATGTCCAACTTGGGTGTAATTTTATAAATATGTCCAACTCATGTAACCCTTTTATAAAAATACTAACTTCTGTGTAGAATCATTATTTTATACAGTTTCATGAAATTAATTTCACAGATACCACCAACCAATTAATAAGCTTTGTTGAGTTAGACAAGGAACCTAATGGATCCAAATAATCTAAGCTCCAATAGTATAATAAATACATAGTAACTCTCATTATGGAATTTATATAAATACTATTAGTAAAGGAGACACTCCACTAAAGGCCCAATACTGCACTCTTAGATTAAATATCATGCCTTTTACAGAAATTTAATCAACTAGCCTTGATTAACCGATCCATCTAACATATTCTATGCCACATGTAGAATCTCTATATAATGCCGTAATTAGATAGGTGAAATTACCGTAATACCCCTCCAACACATATTTACCTTTAGGTTACCATCTTTCTATTAAGAAATAATGTTGTCGATAATTTTATTCTCAATAGCCATTTAGACAAAATTATCAACTAATTCACAAAGCGAATACTAAGATCTTAGATTTAATTATTCTATGAATCTTGAAAGACCTCAAAGTGACATTAATGTATAGTATCCTTAACTATTTGGTGTTCCCATCAATTCATAAGCCATAATCTTCAATATATTAGAGTTCGCCTCTAATTTCTCTAAGGCTAGTCTTTTAACAAATCAAAAGGCTACAACCTATGAAGGCAAGTCAAGTCAAACATCAAGGATTAAAATCTACATACTAAGAGCTAGTTTATGATAATATAAGAATTGAGTTACGACATTCCAATTCTTTATATTACTTGGTACAGTTTAATACACATAACCTATTTATATTGTACTAGTGTTTTTATTAGAAGTCAGACACTTCAATGATTTGAGACACATCATTCCTTTTGAAATAAACAAACACTATAATCTTTAGAAAATAAAGTATTCCATCTTTATTTACAGATTGTGAACTAATTAATTTAGACTTAGATAAAGAAGCAAGTCTCCTTATAATTAACACTTGATGAAATAAAGTCATGAAATCTTTTTCAAATAAATAAACTATTCAACTGAGATAGTTTAATTTAGCAAATGTCATAATTGCATATAAGAGAAAATTGTTTATACTAAAAGGGTAAAATTAGAAATCTTCTTTTTAGGGCAAATATCCTAACACAACAAATTGATGGACTTGAATAGGGTCTAATCGCAAGCTCGATGCAAGTGTTTTTTGCAGTAACACTTGCAAAGGGAGCAAAGAAATTATTCAACAATTAACCTAAAGAATCTATCGCATCCTAGAAGTAGTTTTCATAAGATTTCATTCGTCAATTTCAAGCCTTAAGAACTTATTCAAATCCTTGTTTAACTCATGCTAATATAAAGCAAAGAAAAAGCAAGTCTCTTTGCTCTTATCTCGAGAGATTTAACAAGGAAGCTGCTAAAGAAACCAAAGTCCCAGAAGGTCGAACCCTAATGGCTTTAGCTAGAGGTGTTCATCCAAAACACTCCACTTTGGAGACATCTACAAAAAGTCCATCGCATCAAGATAGAGGATTTCTACCAAAGAGCAGAAAAATATATGCGTATCGAAAACGCACAAGAAACTGGAAGCTCATCCAAATCCGATGAACCAATAAGTAAAAAGTAAATAAACAAAAGCAAAATGGAGATAGCAAG
Organism: Parasponia andersonii; assembly: GCA_002914805.1. NCBI lineage: Eukaryota > Viridiplantae > Streptophyta > Magnoliopsida > Rosales > Cannabaceae > Trema > Trema andersonii. Next base: position 216,139 of record JXTB01000135.1, read on the forward strand.
CAAATTTTTTCTTCAAAGCAAGAAAAGAAAAAATATCAAGGAGAAGAAAAGAATACCTCCTCAGACCCTGAAGTTCACCTACTATATGGAACTCAATGAGAGTAGAGAGACCATCCTCTTCACTACTGAGGATCGGGTTCCCTACCGAAGACCTTTACCGATAGTGAAAGGGCGTGGAATAAGGAGAAATTATAATAAGTACTACCGATTCTGTCAGGATAATAGATACGAAACCAATGATTGCTATTACTAGAAGGATGAAACTAAAGAATTAATCCTTCAAGGTTACCTTGGTAGATATCAAGAAAGAAGAAATTATATTCAAAGAGAAGAGAAAGAAAAATAGACGAATTCACCTGTTCAAGATAATCATGCTGAAAATCTACGAGGAGAAATTCATACAATTTTTAGAGGGCCACACATTGAAGCAATGTCGAGGACCAACTAGAAAAAGTATGTTAACAATGTTTCAGAAGTTCCTCAAATTGAAACTCTCCACATAGAGAAACGACCAACTAAAAGTCAACGTATTGAGAGCGAGCCTATAATTTTCACAGAAGATGATGTTTAAAGAGTTTATCAACCTCATAATGACCCTCTGGTTGTAACTGTCCAAATTAGAAACATGCTAATCCATATGACCTTGATCGATAATGGTAGTTCTATCGACATACTATACATGGATGCATTATAGAAGACGGGAGTTGACTTGAGGCACCTGAAGCCAACTATAGCCAAACTCTATGGTTTGATAGGTAACTGCCAATAGGAATGATAGAGCTCTCTCTCACTATTGGCTAGCAAAATCGTCAATCCATGGTCATGGTTGAATTTCTCATTGTAGATAGTCCGTCAAACTTCAATGCTATGTTAGGATGACAATCGCTAAAAGATTTGAGAGTAGTAACTTCAATTTATCATTTAGCGATGAAATTTCCTACATCTGCAGGAATAGGGGTCCTACGAGGCGAACAAAAAAAAGCTCACAAATGTTGCATCTAGTCAATTCAAACAACAGAGAAAAAGGTCAAAATTTATGAGCAGATATATAGGCTCTGGAACACTTGATGAAAACTTGGATCCATGAGTGATCAAAGAAGAAATGACAACTGGACCAGTTGAAGAACATATAGAAGTCTCGTTTGATGAGCAGGAAACATCCAAGAAGCTCAAAATTGGAAGGAACTTAGATGAGAAACTTCGAGAAGAACTCTAACGCTTACTCATTAGAAACTTGGATGTGTTTTCTTGTGTAATGTCCCCTAATTCTACACACGTATGTAATGATATTTGTATAAATATTTAGTAAGATCGGGAGACACTACTCGACTTAGAACTGATAAAATAATTGAAAATTAAACTTTTTGGAGAGGAAGGAAAAAAAAACTCCACTCATAATTATACATAGTATAATGTATATGTATATACATACTCGTAAAGTGGGCCTCTGATAAAAATAAACATAATATATACACACTCAAAATAGGTACAAAATTCTCTATCGGGAAACCACAGCATCAAAATGCTTATATACACAAGCCGCAGTCAGAATGACCAGCTCCTCCAAACTCATATAGCAATATTACCTTTTGCAATGTAAGAATATTTATGAGTATGAAACTCAGTAAGTAACATATGTAGATGCAGAATGCACATGACAGAGATTAGATAATCATATGATTGGGATCCCAGTGTATATTGTATTACCTGATAAGACCGTGAATTGTATATTGAGCCACTAAGAGTTCATATAACAGAGCACAAGCCGTCGTATAGAGGTCTTGAACCCTAGAGAATCCCCTCTATATACAGCAAAGGTCTACCTCATACCGCTATCAAAGTGTTCTCGAATGAACCATAGTTTCCCTGAAGAGACCAGAGTGTTCGCAAAGGAACCATATCACATATTTGGGTGCTAGCCCGCTACACCCTATCTATAAATACTCGTCAAGTAATATATATATATATATATATATATATATATATATCACATTTCATGTTTTATGCAAAGTAGAATGACAGATACTATTGATGGAGGTTTTGCCAACAATAAATTTTAGAAAAAAATTATGAGATGTGGCTTATGTGAATAGGGTTATTAATCAAAGCAGATAAAGAGGCAAAGATTTTATAGTGGTTCAGCCCCAAAAAAGATGAGCTTACGTCCACTGTTTTTCACTATTTTCTGGAGAATTACAAGAACTCAAAATTACAATATGTTGTCTGGAAAAAAAATACTTACGAATTCTCTAGCTTCTCTAGATTCGGAAAAGTCCCCCTTACTGAAACATTGAGCTCCCTTTATATAGATGAAGGCAGCACAATGTTCCCAATTGTGAGAATGGTTAACTATACAATCGGGCAATACAATTTGAGTAACAACATAATTGGGTAATCACTTAAATTTGGTAACTGGTTGAACTTGAAAGAGAAACTTTTGTTTCCCTTTCCTTGTAGGTTACCCGTTTGATGAAGTAGAGACTAGTGTCCTTTTCTTTCGGGTCGCATATAACCTATTCGGAGGAGGTCGCACATAACTCCTGCAGTAGAAGTCGCACATAACCTATTTGGAGGAGGTTGCACATAACTCCTGCGGTGAAGGTCGCACATAACTTATGCAGTGGAGGTCGCATGCAACCCTTTCGGATGAGGTCGCATGTAACTTATGCGGATGAGATCGCACGTAACTTATGCGACCTAACATAGGATTTTAGACTGCACAATAATTGCCCCCCGGCTCCATAGTTTTTTAGGACAAAATAGAGCTTACTTTTAATGTAACTGTGCGAACTTAAAAAATGCGATATCACAACCTAGACTTGAGATCCTTGAAGAGTCGCCAGATCTCAAATTTCACCTTCCTTAAGATCACGAGCACTTTTTTTTGACAGATGAAAATACGTGTCGCCTTTTCTAAGAAAAATAGCAGAACTCGAGGAGACTAAAGGATATCAATGATGCCAACCATCGTTTTTAAACCGAATCTTTTCAAATTTCGAAAGATACTGATTTAATTTCGGAAAAAAAAATCAAATCCCGCGTGAACTTCGACATTTGGATCTGAAAATCAAGTACCTTGATCTATGGCTGTGATTTAGAGATACTCGAGATCCGCTTCTGCTTCATTACAGACTCGTTTTTCATCTCTCTCAAATTCTGAAATATTTCAAACCCTACAGCGCCGTTTCATTCTTCAGCTCGCACAGTTCCAGTATTTTCTCCGACGGAGTTCAGACCATATCTCCATCCCTCTGCTTTCGAAGAAAGGTTAGTTTGTTTCTTCTCTCCTATTGTTTTTCATCTATTCTTGAAAAACTTAGGTTCAATTTCTAGGAATAGAAACACATCCCATATTCGACCGAATTGGAATGGGAATTTTTCCAGATCCCCCTTTACCGGTTCATAGAATAGACTTACTAGATAATGATCAAGGAAAAACTCGTGAAAAAGAGTTTCTAGGGTCTGATACCCTATTTACCTATTTTTTGATGAGCTTGCCTATTAGTAACACTAAAAATCCTTGATGCTCACATGGGACTAAATCCATCCGTATTTCTTTTCAAATGTCTAGTAGTGAGGATTTTAGAGAAGGGAATGCATTTTCTGGAGAATCTGACTCCAGTGTTAGCTCTATTAACCTCAAAGACTAACTCGAACCAGAACCCGAGGTAGAGATAACAGGGGTCAGGCCAAATAGTCCTCGCATAGGCGACCTCCCTCAAGACCAGTGGCCTCGACACATTAGGGATGCCTCTGCCTTCTCATCAGGATATCAATACGTAGAGGGGAATTGGTCATGTACCAACATAAGGATGAGCTGCACATCGAACAAGCTCAGCAAAATTGTGTGTAGCTATAAGATCGCCATCCCTCTTCGCCTGCCCATGGAATTCAACCGACCACATACACCACCACGCAGAATTGCTTCTTTTTCTGAAGCAGTTCTCAAGTGCGGTGTCCACCTCCCACTTCATCCGTACATAAAATCACTTATTGACTACTATGGGGTCGTCGCTTTTCAATTGACCCCTAATGCATATAGATACATGGTAGGTTTGTACATACCTTACCACAAGCTAGGCTTAGAGACCTCTTCTCCTGAAGAGTTCACTTAATTTTACCAAGTGAAATCAAACCTGTCAGATCTTGGCTGCTTTTATACAAGCAAATGGTCGAACCAGGCAATAAAAACGATCTACGGGGTTCGCAACAACATGGAAAAATGGAAAAATCCATTTTTCCACTTTGACTATGCAGATAACGGCTTCTTTCAAAATCTCGATAGGTGGTTTTCCAATTTATCACCTTTTTCAACTTTGTTATTTTTATCCTGATCGCACTCGCATGTCATCGCAGACAACAGGGAATGACATGGACTTTCTAGGGAACAGCTCGCAAGGGTGTACAAAATCAACGACTTTCCAATCGAGGAATTTGATTGGAAGGTACTTGGAACTTCTAGGAACCTGGTCGCTTGCGGTATGCTTCCAAAGGGAGCCGTGTTCCCTGATCCCTCTGTCCGTTCATCCAAACCTTCGAGCTCGAAGAAAAAGAAGCCAAGGAAAAAGACGGATACAGGTGCCTCGTCTTCCAGACTTAGGAAACGAAAAGCACCTGCCACCCCTCCAGCTTCGAAACCTTCCTCTCCAGAAACAGCGTCACCACCAGCTCCTCAACTAGCTCCTCAACAAGAATAAGGTAATCGTATATATATATTTTCTAATTATCAATGTATTATATCACCTTGCTCACTAACGTATCTGTATAGAGATGGTCATCGGTAGCGGCTTGCGAGCACCACCCTCTACTCTTGGGTCCATGGCAAAAACCAAGACACCCGAGAGCACTCTGCCATCGAAAGGGAAAGAGAAGGTCGACAACTCTAAAAAACGAAAAGTTGCCTTCGAGGACATCCTGGCAAGCTCGCCTCCTCCACAGCCTCAGACATCGAGCCACTCTGAACTACCCAAAGAAGCTGCCACCTCTTCGGAATCGATCCTGGCAGATAAGGATGAGGAGCTCTTTGCGCTCCTCAATCAATTACCAGAGAAGGCTAGTATCATTGCAGACTTCATTGATCGCTTCACATCCGAGGAAGGCTGGAAGCAGATGAAGGGACGATCTGCCAAGGTCACTTTTGGTTCTGCCATGAGGATGCTGGCCAATGTAAGTACTTTTTTATTCTCCTCAAATGTACTATTTCTTGGTATTAATGATTATATTTTTCAGACCACGGCTACTGCTGTCCTGATGCACGACCCGATCATCGAATGCTTAGAGAAAGCTGAAAAAGTTGAAGAGATAACCCAAGCATTCGAGAACTCGAAAAAAGCTCGGGAAGAGGAGAAAAAAGCATTTGACTTGGAGAAGCAGCAGCTGCTTGAAGGCCTGGCCAAGGAGAAGCTTGAAAAGGAGAACCTCGAGGAGAAAGTCAAAGAGCTTGAGAAAACCATCTCTGAGCATCCGGATCGCATGAGGGAGGCAACCACAGAGGCAGTTCACAAAGCTATCGAAGAGTTCAAGGCGACTGAAGTCAAAGAGCTCGAAGATAAAGCTAGTGACATTGCTTCGTCGACCTTCATTTTTAATATCTTCTGCGAGCATCCGGACTTTGACTTCTCCATTCTTGGCGAGAACGTGGTCGAGCTTGTCCAGAGTTGGAGGGAGGATACTGCCAAAGCTGGAGATGGCAGCGCGAGCACTTCCGCATAACACTTGTATTTTTTTAATTTTTAGAACAATGCGGGCTTGGTCCCCCTTCCTTTCTGCTCATGTACGGATGACTTCTTTTAATAAATATTATTATTTTTTCTGTCAGATGCTCCTGCAAAATAATGAAAACACAACAATAATTTTAACCAAGTAATCAATCACTAAGTGACTGATCAGTACGCTTTTAGCGATTTGAATCCAACTAACTTAAAACGAGTTTTAAGTATTAGGATAGGTTAGGTCACTTAAGAAAACAGTCAATAAGAGTGATGCAAACTCAACTGTGTTTCAAAAGTTCCATGTCAAAATAGGATATAGCAATATATCACATCGGACAATAAACATTTGGCTTAGTTACTTTTTTGTTCGAGGAGGGAAATTGCGTAATACGACATGCTGAGGCATGAAGCGAGGAGAAAATCCTAGGATTTTAAGGAGTTTCAGATACCTCGAAGATCTAAAACCCCATCTCCTCTAAATGGACATTTTGCATAGTCCCTTAGGAAACAAGTAGGAGATAACATTCTGATCCCACTACCCCCTGAGTTTTATGGTGTCCGAAAACTGCCATAAAACTATAAAAAGATGAACGGAAACAAGTAGGAGATAAAATTCTGATCCTACTGCCCCCCGAGTTTCATGGTGTCTAAAAACTGCCATAAAGATGAATCAAACGAAGTTGAAGTAATAGCCGAAAAAATATTATTGACGAACAACGTCGAATGACGAAATAACGAAGATACAGTAGGCCGTTGAAGATAAACATGAAGATTCATTGATAATAACGACGAAGTTGTTCTGCATTCCAAGCATGCTCGATCTTTTGTCCACCGATGCGAGCTAGGTTATATGTCCCAGGTCGAATGACGTTATCAAAAACATAAAGCTCTTCCCAGGAAGGCCCAAATACACCAGCGCCATGTTCTTTATTATTAGGTAGAAATCTTCGAATGACAAGATCACCAACTTCAAAATGTCTACCTTTGACTTTGGAGTTATAATGTCGAGCAGTACGTTGTTGGTATGATGCAATTCGAAGTTGAGATTGTTTACGTCGTTCTTCTAAAAGATCGAGTTCAAATCTCAGTAATACGTCATTCTGATTTTGCTCATAAACAGATCGCCGTAGAGAGCCCGCACCAATTTCAACTAGGATCATCGCTTCATATCCATAAGCCAAAGAAAATGGACTCTCTCCAGTAGTGGTTCGTTGTGTGGTGCAATAAGCCCAAAAAACTTCTGGAAGTACTTCTGGCTAAGCTCCTTTATGCTCCTCCAGCTTTGTCTTTATATTTTGTTTGAGTATTTTGTTTATCACTTCGACCTGCCCATTGGCTTGCGGATGAACAATAGCATAGAAACTCTTCTTGATACCCAAGTTGTTGCAGAAGTCATGGAACTCATCACAGTCGAATTGTTTCCTATTATCAGAAATTATAGTATGCGGTATACCATAATGACAGATTATAGATTTGTAAACAAAATATCATCTTCCTTGCGGAAATGGTGCTCAAGGCCTCAGCTTCCGTCTATTTTGTAAAATAATCGACTGCGACCACCGCATACTTCAAACCTCCTCGTGCCAATGGAAGCATCCCGATAATATCAATTCCCCAAACAGCAAATGGCCATGGACTAGTCATTGTAGTTAAAGGAACATGTGGTTTTCTAGGAATAGTCGCAAAGCGTTGACATTTATCACACCTCCTAACAAATTCCAATGTATCATTCTTCATAGTCGGCAAAAAATACCCTTGTCGAAGAACCTTATTTGCAAGTACCTGCCCCCCATAATTATTTCCACATATTCCTTCGTGAATTTCCCTCATAATATAGCGTGCTTTTTTATCATTGACACATAATAATAATGGCGAGCTGAAACTCCTTTGATAAAGCTTTTCATCCTGGATGATATAGCGGGCTGCCTTCATGCGGAGTCGCCTTGCATCGTCTTTGTTCTCAGGAAGATCGTCATTTTGTATATATCGTATTATGGGATCCATCCACGATAGTTTTTCATCAACTAGCATAGCTACTTGGGGCGACCTCGATGCTTGGCGATATAAGAAATTCAACAGGAACTACCTTCAACAACTCTGTATCTTTCGTCGAAGCGAGCTTAGCAAGTGCATCCGCCTGGGTATTTTCAATGCGAGGAAGAAGCTGAATGTTATAAGCAGCGAATGTTAAGAACAATTACTGCACCTTCTGCAAATAAGCCATCATTCTCTCTCCTCTCGATTGATAATCGCCCTTAACCTGACAAACGACTAGCTGGGAGTCGCTATACACTTCAATTATCTTGACCTTCATTTCCTATGCGAGCTTTAGCACAGCTATCAGCGTTTCATACTCAGCCTCATTATTTGACGCTGGGAATTTGAAGCGAAGCGCACAATGAATAGTGTGCCCTTCAGGACTGATTAAAACTAGTCCTGCACCTGCTCCATTTTCATTCGATGACCCATCAACATAAAGTTTCCACAACCTTGATGTATCTGAAGCGGGTTTTTCGAGTACTCCCGTGGGAAGATCGACATCGTATGTAAATTCTACAATAAAATCTGCGAGGGCCTGACCCTTTATGGCAGTGCGAGGTTGAAAATTGATGTCAAATTGACTCAATTCAACAGCCCACTTAAGTAGCCGTCCTGATGCCTCCGGTTTCTGTAGGACCTATTTCAACGGAAAATTCATGAAAACCCTGATGGAGTGGGCATGGAAGTAAGGTCGAAGCTTTCTTGATGCGATGATGATGATGCGATGACGAGCGCTAGCGCCAATTTTTCCTTCTCTGGATATCTGGTTTCAGCATCAAGTATTCTTTTACTTACATAATAGATAGGTCACAGAATATTTCCCTCCTCGCAAATTAATGCAGCACTCGTCGCATACTTGGAAACAGCGAGATATAAGCATAATTCTTCTCCTAGGTTTGGCTTCGACAAGAGTGGAGGAGAACCCAAGTGCTTTTTCAACTCTTGGAACGCCTGCTAGCATTTTTCTGTCCATTTGAACCTCTTTGATCCTTTTAATACTTCAAAGAAAGGTTGGCATTTATTGGTTAATCTGGATACAAACCGACTCAGTGCAACTACTCTTCCTGCTAGGCTTTGCACATCCTTGGGTTTACGAGGAGATTGCATATCAATCAACGCTTGTATCTTCTGAGGATTTGCTTCGATTCCTCGCTGATTGACCATAAAACCCAGAAATTTTCCAGATCCTACCCCGAACGCACACTTCTGGGGATTCAGCTTCATTTGATATTTCTAGAGAATTTTGAACATCTCATCAAGGTGCTTGATGTGATCTTTGGCCTTCTCCGACTTCACCAGCATGTCGTCGATGTATACCTCTATTGTCTTGCCAATTTGTTTTGCAAACATCATATTGACAAGACGCTGGTAGGTCGCTCCTGTGTTGATAAGTCCGAAGGGCATCTTTTTATAACAGTATAACCCTCGATCACTAATGAACGAGGTATGCTCCTCATCTAGCTCGTACATGGGGATTTGATTATATCCAGAATACGCGTCCATGAAATTTGAAAGTTCATGCCCCGATGTCGCATCTACAAGCTGGTCAATCCTCGGAAGTGGGAAGCTGTCCTTCGGGCATGCTTTGTTGAGATCGGTGAAATCGATACACATTCTCCACTTCCCATTGGGTTTCTTTACCAAAACCGGGTTTGCAAGCCAGTCAGGATAAAAAGACTCTCTTATGAACCCAATTTCGAGCAGCTTATCCACCTCTTCTTTTAACACGATGTAGCACTCTGGATTCATAGCTCTTCTTTTCTGCCGTACAGGCTTCTTTGTCAGATCTATGTTAAGACAGTGGCATATGATCCTTGAATCAATCCCTACCATGTTTGAATGTCGCCATGTGAAGACATCCAAGTTAGATTTCAGAAAAGCGACCAATGAAGTTCGCACAGGTCCTTGAACCTCCGTTCCAATCTTTAAGGTCTTGGAAGACATGTCGAATGATAAGTCCTCCAGATCTTCAATGGGTCCAGTTCTGACCTCTTCGTCTATTTCTCGAGGATCAAAGTCTTCGCTGGTCGTTTCGATTGACGCTTTCACTGACGGTTCGACTGAAACTTTATCTGATGACTCGACTGGAGCTTCGACTGATGCTTTGCCTGCTACTTCGACAGACGCTTTACCCGCTGCTTCGACTGACACTTTGCCCGCTGCTTCGACTGACGCTTTGCCCGCTGCCTCGACTGACGCTTTGCCCACTGCCTCGACTGACGCTTCCTCCGGCAGGTGGACCATCATTGTGCAGAACATCGCATCCTTTGCTGCGAGTTTCAGCGAGTTGTTATAACAAGTCCTCGCATCATATTGGTTTCCTCGCACCTCGCCTACCCCGTGTTGGGTCGGGAACTTCATAATGAGATGGTAGATCGAAGTGACGGCTCGAAGTTCCCTCAGTATCGGTCTTCCCAGCACAGCATTGAAAGCAGAGGGGCAATCTACCACTAAAAACTGGGTCATTATCGTTGAAACCCTAGGATAGGTTCCAACGCTGACCATCAATTCAATCATGCCCATAGGCATCAGGCTGTCACCAGTGAAACCATAGAGTGGAGTGACGGTAGGCTTCAAGTCGCTCTCATTCAACCCCATCTTCTTAAAGGCGTCGAAGTACAGGATGTCCACAGTACTC
>JXTB01000135.1:226616-238718 GCA_002914805.1 Parasponia andersonii
AAGGCAAAGTAATTATTGGTATCATGCCCAATATCATTGTGATACCAGCAAAACTTGTTGGGGTCGCGCTTTGTCCTGTCCCGCTTCATCGGTTCCAATTGACGGTATTGCTCCTTCTGGTTTGTGACAACATAGATATGATCTATGGGCGCGTTTAACTCAGCGTGATTGTTAAACCGCATGGAAGCTCTTGAAATCTCCTGCCTCTTGGGTCTAGGCTGATTTTCTGTCGGTTGTTCATTATTCCTTTTGTTTTTCTTATTACCGTTATTGTTGGTAATGGCCGCGTCTTTAGTCTCATCTTTCCTTCCTTCTTTCTTTGTCTTTTGAAGATTCTCGCACGAAGATTCTACCCTCAGATGCCAACTAACCCTTCGGTAGAAGTCTTCAAGAGTTCTATATTCTCGCTCAAGTGATTCCTCCTAGAGTTTAGTTTCTGGTCGCACCCTGGCCATAATGAGAGTTAGAACTCCTCCCTCAGGTGGGTTGTTGACCTTTGCTAACTCTGAGTTGAATCGATTGAGATAAGATCGTAGAGTCTCCTCTGGACCTTGTCGGATTGCAACAGTGAAATTCTTTGCAACTTGAAACTGTCTCAAGAACGCCGTCTGAAGTTGTTGCCAGGACGAGATTGAGCCAGATTTAAGTCCTCGGAACCACTTCTTTGTTGCTCCTGAGAGAGTTATAGCAAAACATCTGCAACGCGCATGATCATTGACACGATGAAGTTCCATCAGGTCGCTGAAGTGATCCATATGGTCCTGTGGATCAGTTTTCCCATCAAAAGTGTTTATGGTGAGAAGTCTGAATCCAGTAGGTAGGGCAGCAGCTCGGACTTTCTCACTGAATGGCAATTGACGATACCCATCAGTGAGCTCATCGTCCCAACCAGTAAGTGCGTCTAATGCGATCCTTAAATTATGAACATCGACGTTCGGAAGGAGAGCATTATCTCTCGCTGGTGGCAAAGGCGGCCTTTGATCGTTATCCTGATGCATGGCGGGCTGGTCAGGTAGAGTCTTCTGCGACCTGTGAGAGCAATCCAGCGAAATAGTGCGACGAGACCGGCTTTGGTCGTTATGATGCGATACAGATCGATCATGGCTACGTCGTCACTCCAAATACTGTCTTAGGTCTGCAGGATCTTGTCTCGACTCTCTGCTGATTCTTTCGAAGATACTTCTTGATAGTCTTTTTTATTTGCTACTCAAGCAATCTTGATTATTAGTGGATTTACGAGAAGGTTGTCCACGATCACGGTTAGTACTTGAACTTTCCGTACCAGATTCTGGAGGCAAGTTTGCGACTTTGCCTTTTCCTTTGGAGATGCGATCTTCATGATGCTCTTGCTAGGTTCTTGGCTGGTCGCGTCTTCTTGTCTCTAGGATCTATATTCCTTTCTCAGGTAGTTGAGCAGGACGTTCTTTGGGACGTTCATGCTGTGGTGGGGTCACCATCTGCCCTTCAGCAAGTCATCGTAGGGTGTCATTGATCTGGTTAGTGACTTGCTGAAGGTTCACCAGTGTCTCCTCCATGCGATCCTGTCTCTGGGAAAGGTTTTCTGTTGCGGTCATAGTAGGCTGATCCTGAGCAGGGTCTACCTGTGTAGCAGCAGTGCTTTGGGATTGGTTTTGGCTAGTTTCGGTGACTCTGGTAGTATTTCTGGTGTTTGCCATTATTAAAAAAGTGAAATTTGACAAACTGTTTTGCCAAAATAGCCCTACTTCTAGCGCCAATTATTGATAGAAGTTTTATCAACAATAAATTTTAGAAAAAAATTATGAGATGTGGCTTGTGTGAATAGGGTTATTAATCAAAGCAGATAAAGAGGCAAAGATTTTATAGTAGTTCAGCCCCGAAAAAGATGAGCTTACGTCTACTGTTTTTCACTATTTTCTGGAGAATTACAAGAACTCAAAATTACAATGTGTTGTCCGGAAAGAAAATACTTAAGAATTCTTTAGCTTCTCTAGATTCGGAAAAGTCTCCCTTACTGAAACATTGAACTCCCTTTATATAGATGAAGGTAGCTCAATGTTCCCAATTATGAGAATGGGTAACTATACAATCGGGTAATACAATTTGAGTAACAACATAATTGGGTAATCACTTAAATTGGGTAACTGGTTGAACTTGAAAGAGAAACTTTTGTTTCCCTTTCCTTGTAGGTTACCCGTTTGATGAAGCAGAGACTACTCTCCTTTTCTTTCGGGTCGCACATAACCTATTTGGAGGAGGTCATACATAACTCCTACGGTGAAGGTCGCACATAACTTATGCGGTGGAGGTCGCATGCAACCCTTTCGGATGAGGTCGCATGCAACTTATGCGGATGAGGTCGCACGTAACTTATGCGACCTGACATAGGATTTTAGACCGCACAACAGATGCATACGTACACATATCTACATATTCGATAAATTTACAGAAATAAAGAATTTCTTACATTGCAAGTATGACGTTACTTACCTCGATTCCGAGTTTTCTTCTTCTTTTTTTTTTTTTCAAATTTCTACTTGTGAAATGCTCTTTGCTCAAGGTATAATCGACGTATTCCTAACATTTAGCCAATGACGGATTCTTTTGATTACTAAACATATTGTACTACATGAATTGATACTTTTAATTTACATAACAAAATGATAATGCTTATTTATAATTTAAATAAAACATTTAGATTTACAAAGTCAAACAAGCCCAAAGTTTCCTATCAATAATTCTAAAATAACCAATAATTTTTGAGGGAATTCACAAAGTATATACTATCACATGTACAAGGAAAAATCAAAATAAGTATAATGATTAGTAAAGATTAATACCTGAACCCACTAACTCTTATGAATAACATAAAAATTAAGTACTTTATAACTCGCATAAAATAAAAGATATGTTTAATAACAAATGACAAATACTTGATATAAATTCAAACGTATAGAATCTTCCAAACTAAATCAAATATTATGATAGTAAAGATCTATCTTAGTTAGCTTGGCCATATATCTAATACTTGACCTTTTTAATTTAAAAGAATATATATAAGTCTTTAACAAACCATCAAACAGAACCATAAATTAAATTAAGCCTTAACTTTATCACAATAATTAAAATAGAATAAGGACAATTAGTAGTGCATAGCATAAAACTCCCTACTATTCACAAATTTCAATATATAAATATTGATATGAACTGTAGAAAATTAAGAGAAATGGTCAAAATCGTAAGTGGAAACTTTCTTGAAGTATGGTCATATATATATATATATATATATATATATATATATATATATATATATATATATATATATATATTCTTAGTTAGAAAGAATAACCTTTTCTTCAAGTGCTTTAAATAAGAGAAGAGATTTTAGTACTTCATCCATAAGTAAATCCATTCATCTACAAACAGAGTAGAGAGAAGTGAGGAGCAATGAGAGGAGTGAGCTAACGGTGAAGAGAGTGAATAACAATCAAACAAAGGAGAGCAATATATGTTGATCTTGAAATTATAGCCGACTTTGAATAAGTCGGTGTTAACCCTTTTTTTATGTCCTTTTTCCTTTTTTAAGGTAAACTACATAAATTATAATACATACACATCAAATAGTAATTAGACTAAACTAATGTAATAATAACAATAATAATTCTACATGTTTATTATGTAGAAACTAAGATATTGATAAGAATAAGCAAATTAGTAATTAACATATTCACACATACTAAGAAGACAGAAAATTAAAACAATTAATTGGCTCAAACATTAGTCTTTTGTAAATTAATTTTATTAATTAAATATAATGTCTATTAATCAAAATTGAATAATTGACTTAATAAGTCAAATTTGTATCAAGTGCATTTCCAGAGTATTTCACTATAAATTATCTTAAAATGCAATAAGTGACTGATTTAAATTAATGAAGTCTCTTCCCAAGTGTAGGAGTGTTAAAGTAATAAATTATTCGATGAGACCAGGGTCAATCCGTAGAAAGGTTAGTGATTACTACAAGACCATAATACATATATTACAATAATAAAAATGATGGGAAAAAGTATGTTGTAGGATGATTATGACAATATGAAACAAAGTGATAGAAATATAACAATATGAGGTTGCAGAATTAAACAATTGCTAAGATTAGGGGATCCACTCTTAGGTATATCACATAAGTATAACCTAAGTTCTTTTATCACTCAATTGAAATTCATACACAATGGAGGTTCTAATCAGAAGATTAATCATTAAAGGTCCATTACTAGTTATTTATGTGATTAGATTAGTTTTCTTAATTACCTTTTTTGATAACGCCAACACTTGCAAATGTGGTCAAGTATTCATGGTGCCACCTTATGTCTACAACAAATCAAAATACTTCCTAGTACAACCGGTACAAAAGGAATTAAGTATCTATTGTGTCAAAGGTTGACTACAATGAATCAAGACCCACCACTTAATAAGGAGGGTATTACAATTGATTAAGAAAATTAAGTAGCACATGTATAACAGTGATTAAAAGATATAAACAATAAAGTCCACCTAGAGTTTAGATTATACCTATCTTTCTCCTAAGAGATTCACCCTTTCACCTTAGCAACATACAAGATTAAGTAAACAGGATGAAGAAAAACAACAAGTATGAACACAATATGAACATAACTTTAAACACAAAACTATTACTATTTTGAAGGCAAAGCAAGATTACAATAACGTGAATAAAAAGAGGAGAATAAAAGAGAGTGATCTTATTCTCAAAACTAAGATGCTTCCTAAGTCTAGCTTAAGCATCTATTTATAGGAAAACTTAGAGATACAAAGTCAGAATTTGTAGACTAAATATAAGAGCAAGTTGGCAACTTGTTTTGGCAGATTCAGTCCCTCCCAAAGATATATCTGAAACTCCATAAATTTGGACAAAAACTGTCTTAATCAAAGATGAGAACTTGAATCGTTATCTCTTATGAGTCGTATGCCACTAAAATTGCATCTATTGGAGATGTATTTCTTGACTTATAGCAAAAATAGTGAAGATAAGTTTTGCTGAGTCAAAATTAGTTGCTGATTTTATTATTTGGAAAAATCTGATATTTTTATCCAGATTTTTGCTTTTTTTGAATTTTCTCAAAGAACAAATTATCTATATATTTTTGTGTAAGTATCCATAGCATCAAGAATCACTCTATTTGAGATTTTAATGATGCCAGAATGGGCCAAATATTGAAGGATGTCGGGCTGAATGTGAATGCAGTATAATTTACAATATTATCCATTTAAGACCCATTTTGAAATAATTTGGATAGATTTTGTAAATTGGGTTTAGTAAATAATTGAGTCTAGAATCTATAAATTCAAGAATTGGATCAAAATCCCATGTAGTTTAGAATCTGTGCCCATTTTACGAAACTTGCGCAGAAACGAATATTTAGCACAAATTAGGGGTAATTATTGCTTTTATGCCTATGTCCACAAAAGTACTTTAAATTAGGGAATTTAATGAAACTCTAAGTGTATAATAATGATCTAATCTCATAATAAATATACACAATTAGACGTTCATCAATAAGAGTTAATAATCATAAATAATTTAAGATTAAAACTTAAAGGAATATGCAGACATGACACTAATATGAATGAAAATGCTATATAATCACGTTAATATTGGTTCTTTATTTATATGAGGAATTAGGTATCATTAAAGATTTCGAGATGTCACAGCCTGGAACCATACTAATATGATTGGGATCGATCAAAATGTTATGTGCCATAGATTAAACATCAACCTTGATCCTAAAACTATTTGACAAAAAAGAAGGGCACTTGATGCAGAAAAATATCTTGCACTAAAAGAAGAAGTTGAGAAGATAGGTTTCATTCGTGAATCTATATACCCGAGCTGGGTATCAAACCCAGTTCTAGTCAAGAAACCCACATGCAAGTATAGAACTTATATTGACTTCACAAATATGAATAAAGTTTGCCCAAAGGATGGCTTCCTTTTGCCATGAATAGATCAGCTCATTGACACGACAGCATGCAACAAGCTATTAAGCTTTTGGGATGCCTACTGAGGATATAATCAAATCCTAATGTATAAACTAGATGAGGAACATACATCTTTTATAACTGATCGAGGACTATATTGTTCCTTTTGGCTTGTAGAAGGCTAGAACAACATACCAGCGACTTGTTAATAAAATGTTGATCGATCAAACTGGAACTAGGATGAAAATTTATATTGATGACATGCTCATGAAGTCTAGACAAGTAGTTAACCGTATTAAGCATCTCGAGGAGACATTCAACACACTAAAAAGATATCAAATGAAGTTAAACCCACCTAAATGTGCTTTTGGTGTAGCTTCTTATAAATTCCTGAGTTTTATGGTAAATGAGCGAGGAGTACAAGCAAATCTTGAAAAGATTCAAGCTTTGCTCGATATGAAGTCTCCTCGCAATCAAAAGTACAAAGTCTAATAGGAAGATGGTTAATCTAAATCGATTCATCTCAAGGGATACTAACAAGTGTTTGCCATTCTTCGACACTTTGAAAGGAGCCAAAAAATTCGAATGGACAGAAAATTGTGAGTGAGCCTTCCAAGGACTAAAAGCACATATGGGTAAACCTCTCATACTTTACAAGCTAATAGAAAACAAAGTTCTTTACCCATATCTAGCAATATTAGAACATGCCATAAGTTCAGCCTTAATCCAAGAAGAAAATGGGATCAAAGATTTTATTTACTACTTAAGTAAAAGACTGCTCGAAGCCAAATTTTGGTATCCTGAAGTGGAAAAATTGGCATATGCATTGGTCGTTAGCTCAAGAAAGTTAAGATCCTATTTCGACACTCATTCCATCGAGGTGCAGACAAACTATCTGCTAAAGCAGGTTATGCAAAAACTTGAATAATCAGGACGGCTACTCAAATTGGTAATCAAGCTAAGTTAGTTTGAGGTTTAATTCAAACCAAGAGTTGTAGTCAAAGGGAAAGCAATAGCTAACTTTATCACTAAATTCACATACCGATCAGAAGTAGTTGAAGAACAACCTAATAACCTGCTTGAATGGAAATTATACATGGATGAGGCGTTAAACAAATGAGGATCTCAAGCTAGAAGCCTAGAAGAACACAAGATCCACTATGCTTTTCACTTTAGTTTTCGAGCTACCAATAATAATGTCTAGTATAAAGCTCTGCTCGCTGGTTAATGATTAGCAAAAGAAGTAAAACTCAAAGCCATTATAATTTTCAGTGATTCTCAACTTGTGGTTAGGCAAATCAATGGAGAATGTCAAGCTCAAGGTGAAAAAATAATAACCTACTTGGCAAAAGCCAAGGAGTTCCTCACTGTTGTGCGGTCTAAAATCCTAAGGTCGCATAAGGGTTAAGTTCGACCTCCTCCGTGATGGTTATGTGCAATCTCTTCCATAGGTTATCTGCGACCTTCTCCGTGTAGTCTCTTTTTGCATAAGTATGTTCGTCTCTTTCTGTATAGGTGGTGGGTGACCTCTTTCGAAAGAAAAGGGAAACAAGTATATGCTATGTCAAACAGGAAACCTACAAGGAAAGGAAAACAAAAGTCTCCTATTTATGATCAACTAGTTATCCGTTTTGAATGGTTATCCAATTATGTTGTTACTTAATTTACGTTACCCAATTGGATAGTTACCTATTTATACAATTAGGATCCTAGGGACATAGGGTTACCTTTACCTATATAAAGGGGACTCAATGTTCCAAAGATGATCAAGTTTTGGGGGTATTCCAATTACTTTCGGTTTTTCCAACTTCCAGACGAGACATTGTAACCTTGAGTGTTCGTAATTCTTCATAAAATAGTGAAAAAACAGTGGACGTAGGCTCATCTTTTTCGGGGCTGAACCACTATAAAATCCTCTCTCTTTATTTGCTTTGATTATTAACTCAATTAGCACAAGCCACATCTCTTAATTTTTTCTAAATTTATTGTTGATAAAACCTCCATCAACAATTGGCGCTAGAAGGAGGGCTATTCTGGCAGAAAAGTTTGTCAAATTCCACTTTTTCAATAATGGCAAACACTAGAAACACTACCAGAGTCACCGGAACTAGCCAAAACCAACCTCAAAGTACTGCTGCCACACAGGCAGCCCCTGCTCCAGATCAGCTTACTATGACAGTAACAGAGAACATTTCCCAGAGACAGGATCGTATGGAGGAAACGCTCATGAACCTTCAGCAAGTCACTAACCAGATTAATGACACCCTGCGACGACTTGCTGAAGGGCAGATGGTGACCCCACCACAACATGAACGTCCCAAAGAACGTCCTACTCAATTACCTGAGAAAGGAATATAGATCCTAGAGACGAGAAGACGCGGCCAACCAAGAACTCAGCAAGAGCATCATGAAGATCGCACCTCCAACAGGAAAGGCAAGGTCACAAACGTGCCTCCGGAATCTGGTACGGAGAGTTCAAGTACGAACCGTGATCGTATACAACCTTCTCGTATAGCCAGGATCGCTTGAGCGGCGAACAAGGACGACCATCGAGAAGCATCTTCGAAAGAATCAGTAGGGAGTCAAGACAAGATCCTGCAGACTTAAGACAGTATTTGGAGCGACGACGTGGTCATGATCGATCTATATCGCATCACAACGACCAAAGCCGGTCTCGTCGCACTATGTCACTGGATTCCTCTCATAGGTCGCAGAAGACTCTACTTGATCAGCCCGCCATGAAACAGGATAACGAACGAAGGTCACTTTTTCCACCAGCAAGGAATGATGCTTTCCCTCTGAACGTCGATGTTCACAATTTAAGGATCAAGTTACCGTAAATTTTTTCAATAATTTTATTAGTTAAAGGGCCTTTAAATTGTGGGTCTAACGATGTCTTGATATAATCATTTGTTAACTTATGAAATCTGGAATTCTCTTAGGATGGTTTTGTTAGTTGTCAAAGTGGCCGAACCTTAAGTTTTTATGAATTCCAAATTGCATGAAAATTTTTCAATTACTCGTGATTTAAGTGATGCTTACGTATGAATGACTTTATGATATCATGAGGATATTGATGTTCATAAATTATAAAATTGTTCAGAATCGCCCAAAGGTTGATTAGTTAATTTTAAAAATTATGGGCGTGATTGTGGTTAATTAATATACTTAGTTAGATATGTTTAGTAGATCCAAAGATTGCAAATATGTCTAATTAGTGTATATTAAATTATCGATTATGTACCTATATATATTTTTAGCATCGTAATATTTATTATTATATATTGTTGTTTCACCCAACTAAGAACTTCAATATACACTTACTGTTTAAGTCAATTATTTATTTGAACTGAATCTTATTAAAGTTTACGACTCAAAGTGTTAATTTGTGAGCAACTTTACATATTTTTGTAGTATCTATTTCCATTTCTCTGGCTGGGACGATGAGCTCGCTGATGGGTATCGTCAGTCGCTATTTAGCGAGGAGGTTCGAGCTGCAGCCCTTCCCACTGGATTCAGACTTCCCACCATTAACACTTTTGATGGGAAGACTGATCCACAGGACCATATGGATCACTTCAGTGACTTGATGGAACTTCATCGGGATAGTGATCATGCACGCTGCAGATGTTTCGCTGTAACACTCTCAGGAGCAGCGAAGAAATGGTTTCGAGGACTTAAATCCGATTCAATTTCATCCTGGCAACAATTACAGACGGCGTACTTAAGACAGTTTCAGGCCGCAAAGAATTTCACTGTTCCGCTTGTTAGTTTGTCCGCAATCCGGCAAGGTCTATCTCCACGGTCTTATCTCAATCGGTTCACTTCAGAGCTAGCGAAGGTCAACAACCCACCTGAAGGAGGAGTTCTTACTCTTATGATGGCTGGAGTGCGACTAGAAACAAAATTCTGGGAGGAATTGCTTGAGCGAGAGTGTAGAACTCTCGAAGACTTCTACCGAAGAGTTGGTCGGCATCTGAGGCTAGAATCTTCACGCGAGAATCTCCAGAAGACTAAAAAAGGAGGAAGGACAGATTCGGCTAAAGATGCGGTCATTACCAATAATAGCGGTAATAAGAAAAACAAGAGGAATAATGAACAGACAAATGAGAATCAGCCTAGACCTAAAAGGCAGGAGATTTCAAAAGCTCCTATGAGGTTTAATAATCACACTGAATTAAACGCGCCCATAGATCATATCTATGCGGTCACAAACCAGAAGGAGCGATTCTGACAACCAGAACCAATGAAGCGGGACAAGGCAAAGCATGACCCCAACAAGTTTTGCCGATATCACAATGATATTCGGCATGATACTAATAATTGCTTTGCCCTGAAAAATGAAATTGAAAGGCTGATTAGAGAGGGACGATTACGGTAGTACACCAGGCAGAGCGACGAAAGGCGAGAAGAAGACCAACAGCGACCTCCAGAAATTCAACGTGAGGTGCGAACTATTTTTGGAGGACCGCATATTGGAGGAGATTCCAAGCGAGCACAGAATAGATATACGCGAGAAGCTCGACAGCAGCCGTTAACCAACGTCATGCATCTTGATCAGTGAACACGCAAGCTTCAACGAGTGCCGGAAATGGATATTACCTTCATGGAGCAAGATGCAAGGGAAGTCCATTATCCGCATAATGACGCGCTGGTCGTAAAAATTAACTGTGGAAGCACACAGTTGTGGCGAGTATTGGTCGACAACGGAAGTGCTGTGGACATCTTATACTTCGATGCCTTCAAAAAGACGGGGTTGAATGAGAGCGACCTGAAGCCTGCCGCCACTCCACTCTATGGTTTTACTGGTGACAGCCTGATGCCTATGGGCAAGATTGAACTGATGGTCAGCGTTGGGACCTTTCCAAGAGTTTCATCGATAATGACCCAGTTTTTGGTGGTAGATT
Organism: Parasponia andersonii; assembly: GCA_002914805.1. Taxonomy (NCBI): domain Eukaryota; kingdom Viridiplantae; phylum Streptophyta; class Magnoliopsida; order Rosales; family Cannabaceae; genus Trema; species Trema andersonii. The sequence goes on from JXTB01000135.1 coordinate 237,497, forward strand.
GCCCATCTGCCTTCAACGCTGTGCTAGGAAGACCAACATTAAGGGAACTTCGAGCTGTCATCTCGATCTATCATCTAACAATGAAGTTCCCGACCCAACATGGGGTAGGCGAGGTGCGAGGAAATCAGTATGATGCGAGGACTTGCTATAACAACTCGCTGAAACTCGCAGCAAAGGATATGATGTCCCGCACAATGATGGTCCACCTACCAGAAGAAGCGATCGAAGCGTCAGTCGTGACAGCAGATGAAGCGTCAGCCGTGGATGAAGCGTCAGTCGTGGCAGCGGATGAAGCGTCAGTCGTTGCAGCGGATAAAATGTCTGCTGAGGTAGCGAGCAAAGCTCCAGTCGGATCGTCAGATAAAGCGTCAGTCGAATCATCAGTGAAAGTATCAATCGAAACAACCAGTGAAGACTTCGATCCTCGAGAAATTGACGAAGTCAGAACTGGACCCATTGAAGACCTGGAAGATTTATCATTCGATCTTTCTTCCAGGACTTTGAAGATTGGAACAGAGGTTCAAGGACCTGTACGAGCTTCATTGATCGCTTTTCTGAGGTCTAATTTGGATGTCTTTGCATGGCAGCATTCGGATATGCTAGGGATTGATTCAAGGATCATATCCCACCATCTTAATGTAGATCCGTCAAAAAAGCCTGTACGACAAAAGAGAAGGGCCATGAATCCAGAACGCTACGTCGCGTTAAAGGAAGAGGTGGAGAAATTGCTCGAAATTGGGTTCATAAGAGAGTCTTTTTACCCTGACTGGCTTGCAAATCCGGTCTTGGTGAAAAAGCCTAATGGGAAGTGGAGGACCTATATTAATTTCACCGATCTCAACAAGGCATGTCCTAAAGACAGCTTCCCTCTTCCGAGAATTGATCAGCTTGTAGATGCGACGTCGGGGCATGAACTTTTAAGCTTCATGGATGCGTATTCAAGATACAACCAAATCCCCATGTACGAGCTAGATGAAGAACACACCTCGTTCATCACTGATCGAGGGTTATACTACTATAAAAAGATGCCCTTCGAACTTATCAATGCGGGAGCGACCTACCAACGTCTTGTCAATATGATGTTTGCAAAACAAATTGGCAAGACAATGGAGGTATACGTCGATGATATGCTAGTCAAGTCGGAGAAAGCTGAAGATCACATCAAGCACCTTGACGAGATGTTCAAAATCCTCCGGAGATACCAGATGAAGCTAAATCCCCA
>JXTB01000135.1:256389-283153 GCA_002914805.1 Parasponia andersonii
CCTCTCTTTATTTGCCTTGATTATTAGTTCAATTTACACTAGCCACATCTCTTAATTATTTATAAATTTATTGTTGATAAAACCTCCATCAACACTTGTTAATGTAAATAACCTTATATAGTCACGCGAGATAGTGTATATTAAGAAAAAATTGATCATTCGATTGATTTCACTAGTTAATTTGATTCGATTTTATAATCCAAAAATTTTATTCAATATAACTAAAAAACTCAAAGGTTTTTTTTTCCCGCTAAAATCAAACAAAGACAATTTTTTATATATATATAATCGAAAAGCCATGGTTTTGTTTTGCTAAAATTAAAAAAGAGTTTTTTTTTTTTTTTTTTGTGATGATAACCCATTTTGAAATCAACAGTCAGTTAATAATAATGCCTAGAACTTTCTGTCACCTTCGGAAGAGATTTCGCCAATGATTTAGAAGTCGTCTTTTAAGTGGAAGAAACAGAAAACTGCTACAATTTAATAGAAGTGAACGTACATGTGGTTCAAGTTCAACGACTTTTTTTTCACTCAAAAAAAAAAAAAAAAAACAAAGACAACGTAAGTTTGTTGTCGTTTAGTTCTTAAACGTCGTTCAATAAATTAAACGACAATTGATTCACATTTTAAATTTGTTGTCTTAATATTCATGATCGACTTCCTTTTTTTTTTTAATTTCATAATGTTATTCAAACGCCATGCTTTTGCCTTTTGCTCACAAGTCCTTTCTTTTTTTTTTTTTAAGGAAATTTCACAAGTCAAGTCAAGATTCATATGCCGTTTTCTTGGGAAAAAGAAGAACAAGAAGAAGAAGATTTTTGGCTTTTTTTTTTTTTTTTTTTTAAGGAAAAAGTTTGGCTTTTATGTCGCGTTTAAATAGACAATGTGCTCATTTTTATATCAATACTACGTCGTTGGTGTACATAAGTATATGCCATTTATTTTAAGATTTTGATGTCGTTTGGAACAGATATCTCCTCTGCCTGAATGTATATCGAGAAGCCATTTTGTTGCCTTTGTTGCCCAATTTATAGATATATGTTATAAATTGTTACGTCGTTAATCAAATATTACCGAATAAAATTAACTTTTTTAAATAATTTTATGAGCTGATCATGCGAAAATGATGAAAATAATATAAAATATTTTTACTTATTTTAGTTATCTTTCGATAACTTACGTCTAAAGAACCATACTTAAAAAATAAATACTATTAATAAAGTCTAAATGAATACAAACATTAATTTGACTTATATAATAAAAATATTCTCTCATTTACTAAGAATTACTTAAATATTCTCTCATTTACTAAGAATTACTTAAATATTCTTACACAATTGAGTCCATCTAAAACTTAATATAATAAGATATTTATGATTAAAAAACACACCATTCATGACCTAAAAGCATATAATAGACAAATACTGAAAAATTTAATCAGATCAAATATTTAATCTCATGTTGTACTATAACCAAATAAACTAGTCATATTACAATACAAAGGTTGCCCACAAATTTTGTTCTTTCATAAATTATTATTTTCTATACAATATACATGCATAAATAATCTGATTACATTCTTAACCAAAAAATCAAGGAAGGTGCCTATGGAAAGTATCATGTTAACGAACATGAAGATTTATTTAGGTAAGCATTTTGTCATTTTCTACCTCTTAATCTTTTTTCTATCCTAAGCTCCGAGATCTAACACCTGCAAAATGTTAACCGAAGATATAATGCTCGGATTAGGATGAAACTCTCTCTGCGTGTGCATGTGTTTGATTTTTTTTTTTTTTTTTTTCCATTTTTCTCATCACTCTCAAAGTATGTTATCATTTTAATAGTGGAAAATGGATATTTGCTTGTTGGGTGTTACGCTATAAGATCAGACTTTATCCTAATAGATTTATACTCGGGATGTCATTATGCCATACAACATAAAACAAACAGGAAAATTGAAGAAATAATATACTAGAGAAAATGAAATAAAAAGTTTGGAGGAGTTTATTGCCACTCCGATATCTGCTCTTCTCACATTTTTTGTTAATAATTATTTTTATTACAAATTTAATCACAAATAAAATTACTTTTTAGTATACATTGTTTTAAAGAATCTTATGCACAAATCTCTCTCGACTATTTTTTATTTAAAAAAAACTCTTCACACCCTTTATCAAACACATATTGTGTGGTATCTTAATCTTTAATTTGTAACCTTATGGTTTATTACAGAAAAAAAAAACTTTGCATTTGACCTAATTAAATCTATGTTCTTGTCTTATCTAAGAGGTTTTTGTACCATTTAAATAGAGATGGAGGACTTAGAAAGAATGTTAACAAAATGGTGAGTGTTTTTCATTTATTATCTCACTGTATATTTTGCCTTGTCGTTGGCAATTGGAATCGCATACCTTACATGGTTATTAACCATAATATAACAATATCCATTTGAATCATTAAAAATTAATTTTAAGAAAATTACGTGGATGACCAATATTTAAAATTTATTTAAGTAGATGCCTATATTTTAAAATTTATAGCTAAATATCATTATTGAATTAGCTTACTTTTAAAGATATATGTAACCCTAATATAACAACATTTTTTTTAATTCGTATATCTCTACCTTCCAAGTTGTTGCCAAATGAGATAGAGGTGGAGTAATTTATAGATGTAGCTGTGATGGAAGCTATTAGTCTATTGCTAATATTGCCTCTAGAAATTAATGTTGATGTAGTAAAAGTAAAAGGGAAATTCTAAGTTTTTGAATGGCTAAACAAAGGTGTGAATCACAGAACAAATGAGTATAAAAGAGGGACTGGGTAATGTGCAGGGCAGTGCACAAGAAAAAGGAGAAGGAAAAGGGTTGATGTGGGTGGAAAAAGAAAAAGAGAAAATGAATTAAGGGATTAGTATCCGAATAATAAGAAGTATAATAAGCAATATATAAGTTTTAATTTTTAATTTAGAATGTGATTTTAAAAAAAGAGTATGGAAAGAGTAGATAGAAGAAGGGCAACAGAGCGTAAAAAGTTTCGATGCTCTAATGGTTTATGCTTACTTTTCCAACACAATTTGCATAAAAGCCATTATTTGTAATCAGCTAGTGTCATTTTGTTTTTTCTCATTTGGATTTTGTTTTGCTACGGAGTTAATTCCAATATTTCGGTCTGGTCGCACTATAGGTACCCACTCCTACTTTTTTTTTTTTTTTTTAAGTGGAGCTTAACTAATGACCACTATTTACTATAAATTTAAAGGAAAATAACACACACCTTACAAATTTAAAAGAAAATAATACACACACATTCTACTAAGATTTGAACCCATGATCCCCCAAACTCACACATACATCTCTCAAGTTTTGGACCAACTGAGCTAGCCCCAGTTGGCAGGTACCCACTCCTACTTTAAGCATATACAGTACATGAAAATATTTTCTATCTCACAAAGAAGCTTTCGAAAAATATCCTAAGATATATATTATAGAATAGATAATTGGTGTGACATTAGCCCTATATGAATAAGTTTAAAAAAAATTGAAACTAAGACAAAATTAACCAAACACTAATATGTAAAAGGTGGATTTCAGAGTAACAAATGATTTGATAAATAAACTTCAAATTATGTAAGGGACACTCTAGATAAGTTGTTGTACAACAAAGATGTACATTGTTTCCTTCTTTTCAAAGTTAAAAAAATATAGGTTAATCAAATTATCAAAAGCTAAAGGAAAGTTGATGTAGAACAATTTATTCATAGCAATATCTCTATATTTCCGTCTTATACCCCAAAAGTACAAAAATAAAAGCATAATGGGCTTCTGTTAAACTTTGATTAATGGCTAAAAATACTCAGTTTTATTCAACCCAAAAAAAAAAAAAAAAACTTCAGTCCTATTTATTTATTTCTGTCTCTCTATTTTTTTTTGGGGGGGATTAAAAGTCTTAGTTTGAAGAAATTGGAAAAAGGAACATTATAAAGACCATATTCCTCTGGGCTATTTTCTTTCTATTTTTCTTATCTCAAATCATGTTAAAACAAAACCTACAAACTAAGCTCTCTTTGGATTTGTTTATCAGTTGTTAAAACCAAGTTTTTTTTTGAGACAAATATTAAGCACTACCTAATTTTTATTAATATTATTTTATTTCTCTTTTACGGGTTTCATTCCTTGTAGTTGAGAGTCGAGACTTTAGAAATTAGACTAGAGAGTCTCTCCTTAAGTGCCTCTTTCCGGTACTAAACATTTGTAGAGACATAACATACTATTTTCTCTGCCTCATTGAGCCCTCTTTCTACGCTAAAATTCCATAAACAGAGTAATTTTCTTATATTTCCTTCTTCGTTATCCCACTCCTTTGACTCCATTAACTCATACTTGTTCTACCCATGAAAGCTCAACTCTGCTAAAAATAAAAGGTACCCTTTTCCTCTCTCCATGTATATGTACTATATATCTATTTGTTTGTACTTGTTTCTTTGTTCTCGTTTCGATGTGCTTCATATCATAATGTAAAGGTTGATAATAGATGTGAATCAGAGTCTAACATGAAAACCCATTTGCCCAGGCTTTGTTTCTCACGTGGCTTTTTGACATTTTCAAGCTCTTCCATGGAGGTTAGTCAATACTAAATCTCCACTCTTGGTTCTTTACTTCTTTGCATACTTGTTTTAACGTTTAAACAACTTATGCATTGTACTTTGTGTTTGTAAATCTATTGGGTCAGAATGTGAATTGTAGTTTGTTTTTTCTGGGTCTGAAACTTTACATGATAATCTTTAATGTAAACCTTGGTTTCTGACTTTTCGATTTTGAATACTACTGTTTTGGTTCACAATCGTAGAGTATGTTTAATTTCATTTTATGGTTTTGTTGATTCTAATTGCATTTTGTGTTATTATGTTCTTTGTTCTTTCAACGCGGTTAAAAGCTTTTCCTTTACCTTGTATATCAAGTGGATCTGCTTTTGGTTATCTTGTTTCGGTTTGGTGGTCTTGAACTTGATATAGTTTGTGTTTTAGATGGTTCTTGTTTTGGGTCTTTTCCTTTTTCTTGATGAGTTATCTCAATTTCGTTCTCATAAGCATATGCATAGTTTTGTTACTTCGTTGGAGGGTGAGACATGATTTTGTTTATTTATTCCTTTTTTTTTTTTTTTGAAATCTCTCCATGACAAGAAATTATCGATGGGTTTTGTGTTAACATTTAGTAGTGATCAGGGTTTCAAGATTTCTTTGCAATACTGGGGATTACAGATTTGATCAGTTTCGATTAGCTAGGGAAGAGACCACATCCAGAGGACTCTTTTTTAATTTCGAGGTTTTTGGTTGATGGGATGCTCTTTCTATGTGTTGCTCCTCTCTGTTGGGCAACCAATTGAGGAATTACATTTGACATGTTTGTTTTCTGCTTATAAGAAAACATGTAGTGAACAGAAATCTTACAATTTGATGCTGACTATGTCTAATGTACTGTTCTTAAACCTTGGAATTTCAACCCTTTGCCAAATGCCATTATCTCTATGTTGGTATTTGAAACGAATCAATAATTTCTGGATTTCATTAGTTCTTGTTACATGAATTTTACAAGCCAAGTATGGGAGATTGGATTAGTGAAAATTGGTTATCCCTCCCTTTCCAAAACCTGTTATGCATTTTTGTCGTCTATTTTCTCAAAATCAATATGGTATGCAATATATTTGAAACTTATGTGCTTGAGTATCACCATTTCTAACTGTTTACTCATTTCATATTCCCCCAAAAAATGCTCTTTATTCTTTGGCAGGTGGAGTCAGTAGAGCTGGATCACAATGGTAACTGCATTAGAGAGACATCCATTGAGAGTTTAATTTCTCCAGGTTCTCCTGATTCAAGCAATATATTTGGAGATCCATTGTTGAATCCTCGAATTGGTGATGAGTACCAAGTCAACATTCCTGACATGATAACAGAATATGAGCGTCTTAAGCTCTTGGCTAACCCTATTGATTCGCGAACTGTCAATACTTCGCATTCCTTTCTAATGGGTTTACCCATCCCAATTACGTGGTTCCATGACGAAGATGAAGGGCTGGGATCGTTAAGAAACTCTGATGACACAATTGATACAAACATGTCTTTTGAAGCTAGAAATGGGAAAAAGGACCGAGCTTGGTTTAGGAAGAAAAGTTCAGAAGTCAATGCTGAATTGGATGGTAGCAAAAGCTATTATCCAATTCCCGGTTTACCAACTGACCCCTGGAGTGATTCTGAAGTCGATAGTTTTCTCCTTGGTTTATATATATTCGGAAAGAACTTTTTTGAGATCAAAAGATTCATGGGGAACAAAGACATGGGGGAAGTTCTATCCTTTTACTATGGGAAGTTTTATAGGTCTGGTGCGTACCGCAGATGGTCGGGTAGCCGGAAGATTAGAAGAAAAAAATGTGTTACTGGACGGAAAATCTTTACTGGATGGAGGCAACAGGAGTTGTTGTCTCGTTTGTCTCCGCATGTCCCGGAGGAATCTCAAAATTCATTGCTTGAGGTACTTCATAGTTCAGGACTATTTGTCTGCTTCTGTTTTTCCTTTCCCTTTTTTATTTACTTTCAGATTGACCATTTTTGTTTAGTAATGATTCAATGAACTCATGTTTGTACATGCAAATAGATATTTATTTTGAGCAATGATTGATGCCTGCATTATAATTTTGTTCCTCTGTATGGTTTCCTTATTGCATAAGTTAAATTATATACTCTTTGTATGCCTTATATTTTATTGTTATTTCTGATATAATTGACAGATAAATACTGTCTCCAGTTCCTTATTCTTCTGATCGGTTTGCAGGGCTATAAGTCATTTGCAGAGGGGAGAATTTCATTGGAAGAATATGTCTCCTCTTTAAAGTCTAAGGTCAGCATTCCTGTACTTGTGGAAGCGGTAGGAATTGGTACGGGAAAACAGGATCTCACAGGCTTTGCCATGGACCCTGGAAAGAGCAATCATGACGTTGTAGTTTGTCCCCTTTTACCAACTGGTCAGGCTTGCTCCTCCCTCACATCCGATGACATAGTGAATTTTTTGACTGGAGGTTTTCGATTGAGCAAAGCTCGATGCAATGATATCTTTTGGGAAGCTGTTTGGCCTCGCTTACTAGCAAAAGGATGGCACTCTGAGCAACCAAAAAATCAGGGCTATCTCACTTCTAAACATTATCTGGTTTTTCTTATGCCTGGCATACAGAAATTCTCAAGAAGGAGACTTGTGAAAGGAGAACACTACTTCGATTCTGTTAGTGATGTCTTGAACAAAGTGGCATCTGAACCAAAGCTTCTTGAGCTAGAAGCTGAAGAATCTTCTGTTGGAGGCCAAAATGAACTAGATGCATGGTCAGCAGAGCTGGCATCAGATCAGGATTCTGATTCTCAACGCCATTGCTACCTTAAACCTCGAGTGTCTACTTGCACATTGAGCCAGATGAAGTTTACTGTTGTGGATACCAGCTTGATTTATGAAGGAAAATCATCAAGCATAAGAGAACTTAGACAATTACCAGTTGAATTCGGAAAAACTGCTCGACAGACCAACTATTCAATGGAAAATGAAAGGGATGATTCAGAGGATGATTTGGATGAATTTGAAACTGTTGAAAAGCCGTTCCACAGTGACAAGACCAAGCACCACAAAGGTAGATCTGAATCTGGTGGCCCGAATTGTATGAAGTTCACTGTTGTTGATACAAGTCAAGTTCATGGAGGGAAATTGTCAAAGGTGAGAGAACTGAGATATCCACCAGCGGTAGTTAAAAGTGCTTCTGAGGTGACTGATATTTTGAGAAAAACTGCTGCCTTTGAGGATTCATCATGCAGACAAGAAAAAGATGCTACTGATATTACATCAAAAGGTACAAAGAAAATGCAAAAGTCCAATTCTCAAAAGGATAAAATTGACAGTAAAAACCATGTGGCCACAAAAAGTCAGTCAGATACTACAAGTAAAATGGTGATACAAACAGATCTGAATACTAGCATATCTGGTGAGAAGCAATTGAAGACTGTATTGCATCAATTCAAAAGGAGATCAAAATCTGGGCATTCAGATTATGTAGTTCCTATCATCAAAAGACGAAGATTAACTGCTTGCGCAAAGGAAAAGACAGCTGAGCTCTCTGAAAATGGCTCCCTAGGCTTAGGGTCAAAACAAACGGAACTCCAAAGGAGAACAAACTCACCTGAAACAGGCAAGAATATCATTTCTCAAGTACATTCTCAAGAAAAAGAGTCTTCAGATACTTATCTGGCTGAAAGCAGTCCAGATGAGGATGTGAACTCAAATATTCTGAGACAGAATTGTTTTGACATGCACATCTCTGAAGGAAGAAACAAGAAACATCAAGCTGAAGAATCAAATAAGCTGAACCCACCCCAGGGCGGTCTGCTGGACTCCAGAAACAATGAAAACTTAATTGAGGAGGAAGAAGGCAGCGGGAGAGGAAATATGAATGGTTGTTGCTCTCCCTCTAAAGAAAAGGAGCTTGTTTCCGAGACATATAAAACTTCAACTGATGTTAATACTTCAGAGCAGAAACCTATCATGAACAGGAGGCAAAGCAAGAGGAACCGGCCATTGACTGCCAGAGCATTGGAGGCTCTTGCAAATGGGTTCTTAAATGTTCAGAGGAGGCCGAAAAGTACAGAAATTCTCTCAGGAGAAAATCATTTTTCGAGTCCCTGCCGCAAGGCTCGTAGCAAAGTCAAAGTTACAACAAGTCATGGTGATCCTGTTACTGAGATTGTGGCTTCAGGGAAAGAGAAAGAAGTGAATGGAGATTGTGATGACAAGAAACAGATGATTAGCAAACCGCTTGATCAAGTTGAAGAAATGTGGCTTTCTGACCATTAGGAATTTTCCTGAGAATTTTAGTCGTCCTGATGACATGCTTTTTGACAGAATTGTTTGACGACATGCTTTTCGACAGAATTGTTTGGTGACATGCTGAATTTCCCTCTTTGTGCCCGAAAGTTTGAGTTTGCTGAGGAAAAAACTGTGTAGGCAGCTAGTGTCAAGTTTTTTAAATGTATTTGATTTGTGACACTTTGAAGTTGGAGCACAAGCAAGCTCTCAAAATTGGAACACAAGCAGGTTGTTTATGTCAGCTGAGCTTTGGAAGATTGTTTCTAGATTTATGCTGTGAAAATTGTTTCTAGATTTATGCTGTGATCAAGTTTCAACTGTGTAATTATCAGTGAGTTTATGTAATTAATATGATCTAATATGATGAAAAACTTCTTTGTACTTCAATACTCATTCCTTTTGTAATGAGAAACATTTTGTGTTGTGGGATATTTTGAAAGCTTTTGCTCCTACACTTGGAGTAACTCAAAAAACTGTCGGACTCGTTTTTTTGTTCCATATAATATAAAAGCTTCAATTCCCGATTCATTTGGACATCAATTTTTTTTTTTTAATTTTATTCTTTGAAACTATATGTTATTTTTAATTTATTTGTGATATTTTCTAGTAACAAAGTTGAGTGATTTGATAAGTCTGCTAGTGACTTGATATATATACTCACGAAATCGTTTGTTCTCTCTGAGTAACACAGGATACTGACAAAAAAAAAAGGTTAAAGTTGATTGAATAGTAATGATGGTCCTTAGAACATATCACTTCTTTCGACTTCTTTCTATGTATGTATATTTATTCAATTTGAAATTATTGTGTTTATAAGAGATGATGTTACTTTTCTAGGTTGGTGCCTTCCTTAAAGATAGTGTCGATTGTTGGAGAAATTTCTGTCTTTCAACTTATTGAAGAATGTTATAACTTATCTTTTTGTTATATATTGAGTTTTGTATGTCATTGTCGTTAACAAGATAATTTTTCTTCTGTGTACTGTATTGTAGATGTTTGTTGTGCATTGATGTGTAGTTTGTAATGATTGTCGTATTACAAAATGTTGTTCTTCCATGCTTTTCTGGGTTATTGTCGTTTATGAGTTCTCGTAGTTTGTATAATTTTTTCCTTGTAATAAGATTATATTTTGTCGTTTTTATCAATCATTGTCATTTAATATTAGTAACTTTTAAAGTTACTATCATTTCAGGATAAATTGTCGGTTCTGTTAGATACTGTCGGTTTTTACATTTATTTATTTACTTATATTTTTGTGGTGGGATTTTACATTTATTTTTGTTTTCTGACCTTTTCAGTTTATTGCCTTTGCTTAAGTTATTATTATTATTTTATTTTTATCAAAACCTTTGCTTAAGTTATTATTTCTATGTTTTCGTCATTTTAATTCTTTTATAGACGTTTTAGGATAAGTTGTCGTTTTTCGAAGTTTGCCTTGTTTGATGAAGATAATGTCGTTTAGGAAATAATAATTTTCGTTTTGATCAACCATTGTCGGTTTTATGATATATTGTCGTTTTAACAATTTTAATGTTTGTAATTTAGTAGTCGGTGTCGTTTAAGTAAGGTGTATGTCGTTTTCTCATTTATGGTCATTTTCCGGTCTTTTCATGTTGTTATCCTTTCTAAGTTGTAGTAGTTTGTAGTTTATTCTCATCTTTTCTAATCATGTCGTTCCAGGATATGCTGCCGTTTTAGAAGTCTTCAATCTATTGTCGTTCTAAAAAGTCATTCTGCCTTTTGTCGTGTTGTGAACTGTCGTTTCTAGGAATTACCTATCAAACAGGTACTAACTGAAACATAACATATCCGCTATATATATCTTTTATAGGAATTCTTTTTATTGTTCCGTGTCTTTTTACGGATGCTTCCTCTCTCTCTCTCTCTCACAAATTCCCTGCAGTTAATCTTTTTCTTGTCGTTTAACCATGCTAGTATTCGACCTGGCACGTAGCGTGTTGAGTCTGTTGACCGTGCAGCGATGGGGCCTCGACTCTCAAAACTCAAGCCCAGCCCATCTCAACATTCTCAAGCTTTGGATTTTAGTTGGTCCATGTGGAATTCAGATACGGGCCTGGGCCAATCACAGCGTCCTTGTAAATTTCGGGGAAAAGTTCATAAATACTACTTTTTTAACCCTATTTACACAGATACCCATTTTATTTTTATTTCACCAATACCCAATTTTTATACCATTTTTAGAGAAATGTACACTACAAATATTTTATTCATGAAATTTTTACTGAAGTATACATTTTATGAATAAAAATTATATCCAAAAATTGGTATACATTATACTATATGTAAAATTTTACATTGTAAAAATAAAACATAAATAAATATTTACACTGTAAACATATACTTGTAATGGCAAAAATAATAACCTAATATTTAAAAACCCAGAAGTGATAGACTCATCCATCTAACGAAGCCATTCAATATCACAATTAGGTCGAATAATATAGAGTTGGCCCTAGCTCTTAAAAAGACTAAGTCCAACTAACCCACCATTCAAAGGTCTCTGCCCAAGACCTAGTCAAATTCATAACTAGATGACTCCCAATTGACTCCAGAGGACTAGTAATATTTCCCTCAATATAGCCAAAGTCTATGACATAGTAAAATGGAGGAGTCCAAAAAGGATGGCCACATGCCACGAATCCCATATCAAACCATCAATCTCTAATGAGTTCGGGAAGACTCCTATAAATAGAGATTTAGAAAGAAATCAAGAGATATCTAAACATACATTGAGTCTCACTCTCTTTCGTATCGACTCTTGAAGATACTTTCTCTTTTTTACTTACTCTTGACTTCAATTTAATTCTCATCACTATTAGCATCCATCTCTCGAGGCTAAGGTCTTGTAGACCATCTCGAAGTCACCTAAGATACACATCCATCTGTTATCCATCAGCAAGGCTTTATGCTCTCTAACTTAAATTCTTATTTAAATTACTTCGATTTATTGTATTTATATTTTATTAATTTGGTTACTAACTTGAGCGTCAGAGTTCTTTTGACAAGCATAACGCTAATGTCTTCATTTATGCTCTTACGTCCTTTTATTTTGATAATTTGCTTGTAGTCTGATTCTGTAATTATAAAAACGAGCCTTTACAATAGCACACATATTTAACACATAAGATATATACCCAAGAAAACATTTGTGTGTAAAATATAAGGCACAAAAGTAGATACTAGGTGCAAATTTCAAGTAAACGTCCTGTTGTAATGGATTGTGGAAGGATAATTTCTCCCAGCAAAAAGAGAAGGGAAAGGACTTAACAAGGAATAATTTTGAGCCGAAATGCATCTAGAATCAACACCTATCACTAATATTGTGGCAATCGAAAAAAAAATAATTATTCTAAAAATACTCCTACAGTAGATATTTTGACACAAAAACACTGCTCAAAAGAGTGGGCAAATTAGCTTGTTCCAAAATATCCTATATGTTTATGATCTTATAAATTTTCTACAACTGTTGTAAAGGAGAGAGGCTTGTAACATCTTATTCTCATTTTTTTCTTTTTGCAATAAATAACATAATAAAAAGAGGAATTATAAGTTATGGCCATTAAATTGGTTATATCTACTGATATTAGTTTAATTAAAACAAATAGAGAAATACCTCAACAAGGAATGGAGTGAAAATTGGAAGAAAAATATATATAATTGTTTTTGTTTTTTCAATTTCTTTTAATCGAAACAATGTGACACATGCAATCTTTGATGTGTATGGGCTGGCAAGCAAATTGTTAGTCTCACTTTTGGACACATAGCATACCCCAAACTTTTGGTAGCCAGTGAATGTAGAACATCTTTTTGCGCCAAGAAACAAATATATGAAGAAGAAAAGAAAATGAAAAACAAAAAAAAAAAGGACTTTGGTTTCAAATTTGATAGAAAATTTTTTTCAAAAAAAACAACGATAGAAAATTTTAAAATATTGAGACTTCAGCATCAATCACATCAAAAAGAATTTCAATTTTTCTTTTCTCCCACTGATAAAGAAATTTCAACATTTTCGTGGAAATTCCACGGAGACAAAAAAAGATTTGCCTGTGCTTGTGCATCATGTGACTGACATTTGACAACTATGTAAAATGGCTCCTTTTAATTAAGCAACCTTACAATGGGCTCCATGCATGTCTCAATATTTTTAATAAGACTATAAAGAGATTTTCGTAGATTTTGGTACCGAGTGACATTTTATTTTGTAGTAATTTGGAGTCCATATTATTTTATATCTTCAAAAAAACCAATATATTATTTTGTTTTTGCTAGAATATATATGAAAAATATTTTTGAGGTTTTTATTAATAAATAAATAAACAAGAAGAACAACTAATGGGTAGAGAATATTGATCATTGAACTTGAGAAAATATTGTTGAAACGCAATTAATGTAGCTGATTAATATTTGTGATTTGTGATTTATGATAAGTCTTTTTTGACTAACTAGTACTATAAGCGGAAATTAAACCTTTTTTTCTTTTCGAGGACACCCACCCATTTTCTATTTTATCCCAACGCGAGACAACAGAATCTTATGTTCTGTTTTGAAAGTGGCTTTTATATATAATAATATAATACTGTCATGCAATAACACAAAAAGGCCACAAATTAAATCCTTTGCTTTTTGTAAAGCAAGAGTAGAACTTTGTCACCAATTCCTAAAGAACTTTGTGGAGCTCAGATCTACCTATTAGATATTATATATAGGGAGAGAGAGAGAGAGAGAGGTCACTTATCATTTATTTATTTTTTGAATTTTGACGGCGAAAGCATGAAGTTGAAATTATGTTTCATGCACCGCGATAAGTCGCGTGAAAAAATCTTTTCTGAGCATGAGGTGTGGGGATCCAACCCTATCCTCCTTTTTTTGCTTTTATTAATCTAACAATGTATTTATTATTATATTTAAAGAAAAAAAATACGTTTCATGCAGTTTATATATAATTTATAAGTCATCTTATAGAGTACTAATTCAAGTTAAGGTGTGTTTTTCGGAGTTTCATTGTTTTTCTTGTCTTCTCGTAGTTGTAGTTCCCTTTCTCATGAGTCATGAGTTAGAATTAAAAAACACACAATCGAAATAGCTATATCAAAGTACTTCAACACTTTTTAGCTTTCATGACAGAAAAAGACTATATAATAATGGCTTGTATATTTTTGAATATTCTAGCTTAACAAACACCACTCGAGGAAAGTTCGTTAATACTCCTCCCCCACCCCACGAAAAAAAATGAAAAAAAGAGAGGAGGAAAGTTCGTTAAAGATAGATATATGGTTTGAATTTTAAAATGAGTATATATATATATAGGGTACTAATCTAGTAGGTATTTTTTTTTTAACCTATGCATAAGTATTAATTTGGCCAATGAAAATTTAGTATGCATATTTTTTTATTGTAAAAAGTAGGAGAGAGAAAGAGCATTAATAATGCACGTCTTTTATGCATTTCATTATAGTCATTCTAAATAAAAAATACCTATCCATAGGTAAAGAAAAAAAATACCTATTAGATTGGCAACTATATATATATATATATATATATATATATATATATAATGACTAGGCATGACCCATTTAAATGCATATTTATGATGATAGAGTGTCATATGTAATGTAGTCGTCAAAAATAATAAATATCAAAGTAGTAAGAAATGAATGACTGGCCAATATTGTAATAAGATTAATTTCTGTCTTTTAATCCTTTAATTTAATAAAATGTTTTTTTCCCCCGCAAGTAATATATAACTAATAAAGAGAGGATATACAATTGCACATAGTTTCTAATTAGTATCTGGGGTAATATTTACAAAACTCGAGGGATATGAGTGTAATGTTTTCTTTATTATATTTTACATAGTTATATGAGAACTTTATTATAAATCATATTGATACTGACTTTTAGCATAATAATTTGTACTAATGACTAAAGCCCGAAGGGTTTGCCACTTTTCAATGGCTAATGATTGACACCACTTTTTCTTTTGGTAAATTTCCCTTTTAACTTTTCACTTGAATAATTGAGGATCAATCTTGACAACAGAGAAAGTAGAAGAAGGTTAAAAAATTATCAAATTAATAATAATCATCAACCTAGCTATATCGATCTGTCAATTTTTTCCCTCCTTTTAGAGCATAGAGATAGGATTTTCTTTCCTTTTTTTTTTTTTCAATAAGAATAAGTGAAAATTAATAATGTCAACAACAATATACTTACAACTATAAGCTTGGGAGAGTATGCGAATTTAACTTTTTCACTGAGTTTTAGAAAATATACTATATTTAAAAAAATTTAAGTAAATATATTTTTTTAAGAAAAAAAAGTGTAAAAGAATTTATATATCCTCAATTTAAGCGCGTTAGATATGGTGTCAAGTATTAAACAAGGTGTTGAATAACTTGACAGAAATAAGAGAGATAGAGAGTGTGTTGGGCACTAGACAATGCATCAAGAATACTAAACATTGTGTAGAGCATTGTCAAGTCGCTAAACATGTCAACAACTAGATAAAGTCCCACCAACTCAAGCCCCCTGTCTAGTTAGATATGAACACATGATGGAATTAATATTAAAAATAATATCATCTGCGATCCCAACCTTTCTCTCTAGTGTATCACTTAGGTCCTCATATATATATATATATATATATATATATTTGTAGTACTTAGCTCCTTAATCTTATAATTTTGTAACACTTTAGACCTTATTAAGGTTTCCTATAAACTTTTACTATTAAATGTGTACGTACCCCTCACATTTGTAACTTTTAAGAGCATTTAGAAGAAATTTTACCAAAGAAAAACAAAACTTTTTATTCTCTCACTACAAGAAATCAGGAATAGAGCAGTAGCATTTGTCATCACATAAAAGCCCAGTATCATCGCTTTAGATTTAAGGCAGTGACAATGTCCCCACTTTAGAGTTGTCGCTAAAGGTTCGCTAGTATAGACACCTAAAACAGCGACACTCGTGGTCTATATATTAAATAATTTATAACAACGACAATTGTCCCTACTAAAAAGTCGACAGAAATGTCATCTTGCAAATAAATTGTTGCCGCTTTAGGGTCAATTTTCTTTTATTAAATAATTAATTAAATTAGTAATCTAAAGTAGTGACAATTGTTGTCGTTTTATATAGAATTTTGGATTTTTTAATTAATTATTCAATTAAAATAATTATTTTTATATATTTAATTATTAAATAATTAAATTTAATTCAGATTTAAATAAATAAATAAATATATTAAGGTAAACAAAATAAATTGATGATTAATAAAAAATGAATAAAGTAATATTTTAAATGATATCAAAATTAAAAAGTGTTGTCAAAATCTAAAAATATATAAAATTGTTTGAAAGTAGAAAAGAGTCCACAAGCGAAAGTCCTCGTTCTCGATTTCTTCACTGTCATCTTTTTAAAGATTCAGTGGATTATGGGCAAAATGATGTGGCAATAGTGGGGCGGGAGCATCACGCCAAACGATATCAAAGTGGATCATGGATGGATTGGAGCAGGGCTAGACATGTTAATATCTGGTACTAAAGATGACAAAATCTTCTGCATATGTGCAATCTATGCTACCTGAGCCTCTATTACTCGTTGTTGTTGAGCAATCATCTCTTAAGTAGGCACATCTCTTTGTTAGGCTATCGTCATATATTGCTAGCTCTCTTATATGTATCGTTGGACATCCTCAGATACTAGCAATAGAAAATCCAGTGGGGTAGATCTAAAGTTATCAAAATAGGTTGGTCAAATGGGTTAGCTCGTAGCCCGGTACTATAGCTCGTGGGCTGGGCTAGGTTGGCCCACTTGAGATAGGCCCAGCCCGGCCATATTCCCAAGGACGGGCTAGGCCTATCTTTCTTAGGCCGCGGATCAGTCCAGCTTGGCCCTATTTTTTTTTTTGTAAATGTAACATTATGGGCATAAGACCCTTTTTACGGGCCTTTAAAAAAATATGGTCATTGGGTAACGACTATATTAGCCTCCCAACGTATATTTAGCCATTTTTTTATTAATTAAAAAATTAATAAAACAAAAAGCAAAAAAATTTTAAATTTTATATTATAAATACCCTTTTTCTCTTACTCATTCTTCATACAAACAACTCTCTTCTCTCTTTATTCTCTCATTTCTCTATTATTTTCACAAATTCTCAATTTATATTTTCTCTAATTAATTATATAATCTAATTACTATTTAATATTAATAATTACAAAATTTTAATTTATAGTTATATTCTCTATTTCTATTTTTAAGCTTCAATTCTTTCAAGTTCCAACATCCAAGTATCCAAGTTCCAAGTCTACTCAATCTCAATTCAAGATAATTTCAATTTCTAAATTTTTTAAAGTTTAATTTATCACTTTTATCTTTTTAATATCAATAGATAGACATAGTTAGTATAGTAATATGTTTAATATTAAATTGTTAATTTTAATTCTAATTAAATTTAAATTTAGTCAATGTAGTAAAATAGTAATATGTTAATTATCATTGTAATTTAAATTAGTTGATGTGGTAATATGTTTAATGTTAAATTGTTATTTTCAATCTAATTAAATTTAAAGTTAGTCAACATAGTAAAATAGTAATATATTAATTATTAATGTAAATTGAATTAGTTAATGTAGTAATATGTTTAATGTTAAATTATTAATTATCACTCTAATTAAAATTATTTAATGTAGGATATAGATATGTCAAAAACTTTTCCTATTAATTTGGAGATGGACGTTAATGAGGAAGAAAAACAAATCTGCATAATGAAAGGGGGTGATCAAGTCCCTAAAATGCAAAATAATCTGCATACGAGTGGAAGTCATTCACAATTTCAAGATAGTTGTTTTCTTAGTGCAAGCATAACCTCAAAATCAAAATTTGTGAGGACACCTTCTAATGTATAAGACCACTTCGATATGGAATACCAAGATGATGGTAATAATAATAAAATAAAAATGGTGAAGTACAAATATTACAAGAAGCTATTCTCCACTAAACCATC
The DNA here is from genome assembly GCA_002914805.1 of Parasponia andersonii. NCBI lineage: Eukaryota > Viridiplantae > Streptophyta > Magnoliopsida > Rosales > Cannabaceae > Trema > Trema andersonii. The sequence goes on from JXTB01000135.1 coordinate 274,314, forward strand.
TAACGATACTACCTACCTCAAAAGAAACCATGAAAAATGTTTTCCCAAGTATTAAGGTCATCAAAGAGGTATGCAACCCACTCAATCAATACTTCAACTGAATAAGGATAGCTCGGTAAATATTTGGAACTATGATCTTTTAGTTGCTAGGGAGTCATTAGCACGTTTTATTATATCAAAGGATTTGCCACTATGTATTGGTGAGCCTGATGGATATAAAGAACATATTAGACGATCATATTATTCAAACTTTAAAAAAGTTTCTAGGAATATTACTAGAAGTGATTTGCTTAAAGTTTATAAAAATATGCGCATTGAACTAATATCTGAAATACTTGCATTAAATTTTTTCATTGCATTGACATCTGATATCTGGAGTGCTAATTCTAAATAAGACTATATAAGCGTAGTTGCACATTATTGTGATGAAAAATAGAGTTTGCAAAAAAGAATAATTGATTTTAAAGTCGTTGATCAAAGGTATACTATTGAAATTATCTATGAAAGAATCTTAAGTATTATAGAAGAATATGGCATAGTAAGCCGCATTATTTCTATCACTTTCGATAATGCTACCTCCAATATAAAGGCCATAAAATTACTTCAAAACTCAGTAAGTTCACAAACGGGAGGATTTTTTTATATTGACATTGTGTATGCCATATCATCAACCTCATTGTCAAATTAGGTATAGAAATACTAATATATATACATTGAAAATATTCGAAATTCTATTGCTTACATTCATGCTTCTAATCCTCATATTACCGAATTTAAAAAATATTGCAAAGCCGAAGGGCTACTTCTAAGAAAATTTTAACTTGACATGTCTGTAAGGTGGAATTTCACCTATTTGATATTAAAAAATGTAATAGCGTATAACATGCTATTGCTGTATTTTACAATTAAAAAACGAGTAATTTAAATTTGAAAGATAAAGATTGATTTATTTGTGAAAAAATTGTACAATTTTTAGAAAGTTTTTATAATGCTACTATTGCTCTATCTGGTATTTATTATCCTACTTCTTCAATTGTTTTACATCACATATTTTTTATTGTGTTAATATTTTCTAAAGAAAAATATGACCATATATTTAGACTCATGATAATTAAAATGCAACAAGTTTATTTGAAATATTAGTCCAAAATTCTTTTATTATTTTCTTTTGCTTTTATTTTAGATTCTAGAGCTAAATTAAATGGTCTTTCTATTATTATTGGTCACATTGGTGTTGCTTTAGAATTGGATTTTGTACTCGAATACACTAACGCTCGTGATAAGTTTTTTCAACTGTTTACTATATATATAAGGCTAAGTTTAGTAGTACGAATATGAGTTGCCAAGAAGTCCCGTAACAAACGAAGACCAATCAAAGAAGAAGTCTATCTAGCTCTATATTCATGAGTGTGGGCGTGGCTCATCATTATTATCATCAAGTTCAAGTAAACTATTAGGTTCATTACCAACAATAACATATCCGCTGCAATCATCAGAGCTTAACCAGTATCTTAAGCTAGATTCTGACATCGACTATGAAGATGAAAATTTCAAAGTTTTGGAGTTGTGGTACAAGCATCAAGGAAAATTCTCGGTGCTTTCATAATTAGCACGTGACATCTTAATTATTCTGGTGTCCATAGTTTCTTCGGAGTTTGCTTTTAGCACCACTAAAAGGATATTAGATAATCGAAAGACTTCGTTGACTCCTAAAAATAATTGAGGTGCTAACATGTATTAAAGATTGAGAATAAGCGGCGAAATGAAATTAACATACTATTCACAATGAAGAATTAGCTGAAAATTTCAATAACTTATATATGAACGAAAATGATGAATCATGATTAATAAAGATGAGGTAGACAAAAATTTTATCAATAAAATTTAATTTGTTATTTTTCAAATTTAATTTTCTTTTTTTTTTCCATCAACTTAAGTTATGTATTATTTTTTAATTTTTATCATAAAAGTTGTAAAATTATTTGTGATAAAAGTTTTATCACATATAATATAAATATATATATATGTATATTGTTTCTTAAAAAATTATTAAAATGTATTAAAACGTTTATTTTTTTTTTGAAAAAAGGGCCAACATGTGCACTGGACGGGCCAGCTCGCCTGGGCCATAAGGCTGGGTTGGGCATCTTTTCACTCATACGGGCCGGCCCGGCCTGAGTCGCCCATTGTGACAGCTTTGAGCAGATCTAGTACTAAAAGCGGACTTACTCAACTTACGTCTGACACCTCTCCTAAATTCCTGATGTGTACCGAGAATCTCATATGTAATATGAGCATTAGTCACAGACGCGGATGAGCTCAAATCAGATTGGGAAGATACTTGAGACTGAGTATTCTGAATCTTAAGAATTTTATTCTCTAAAAAAGATTAAAATTAGTATATAGAAAAAAAAATAGAGATTTTATTTAAAAAAATAATTAATAATATACGTAATTAACCTCAAACTGTGCACTCGGCCATCCAGTCCGCTTAGTGAAATAACGATCCTTGAAACTCTTAGTAACTAGTTGAAGCTCGCTAGTAGTAGGATTGTATTGTAAAAAATTTAAAGGAATATAATTTATTATTAAAATTTAATGTTTTAAAAATAAAAAGTATTTTAAGAAAAATTACAATTTTATTACCTTCATATATCATTTGTGAGTAATAAAAACGACTCCATGTTTGCTTACTACTAATTGACGTGCCCTATTTGTAGCATTTCTTTCAGACATCGTCTGTAAGAAAAAAAATAATTATAATATATTATTTTATTACTTAATAATAAATGAATAATTCATAACTACACCTTAACCCTAAATTCTAAAGAGTTAAAAAGGTCACAACAACGCCCCCATGTCGCGACATCCATCTCGTTAGGCACTTTGGAATGTGCCACTGCTAAGTCAAGAGTATTTTTGTCACCCCCAACGTGCCTGAAATGCTCATTAACTTAGTCTTCCAATTGCTATATATATATGTCGCAGTCTTAAGGATGTTATCCCTAACATTAGCCAAATCATCATTATCATCGTCAAGATCTTTGTACTTAAAAATTTCCTATAATTGCAAAAATTATCATTACGTTATAATTGTATGAAAAAGTCATAAAATTTAATAAATATGATATATTTTTTACTTCGACAACATGAATGATCTTCTATTTCTGCTTAGCAGGAACCGACTTCTAATTTTTATATCAAATATCTACATTCTGCCGGACAAGCACACCAATCAAACGGGGGAGGTATTTTTTATAGCCATCGATTGGGCGCCAAGTGCCTACTGCCTTGTCAAATTTGATCGGAATAGTGTTCCTCCCTTTTTCTTCAAATAGCTCACATTATTCCTAATAGGATATACAAAATAAATAAGCATATTAGCAAGCAGACTAGGATTTACATATCCAAAGTAATGAAAAAGTAAAATTTAATATGTAATGAACAATACCTGACTCGCACTGCTGATGGACTCTAGTAGGATGCTTTGGAGGGTTGACACCTCCATTACCATTGTGTACAAGTATGACTGTGTACAAGTATTAATAGTGACAATTATATTATAATTAAAAAATGTTGAGTAATAATGAAATTAAATTGCTTAGCCCCTTCAGCAAATACAATTGTACCATTCTAATATGCATCACACCAATAATCTTACAAATAGATCTAACTCTTGTCCACAAGCATCCTCACTATTATTATTCACAACAACTTAGTGTTCAAATAGAATAGTCATGGATGATCATGCAAAATGTGTTATAAATCTACCTTATCACTCTATTTCTAAAGGGTAAGATCCTATCCCATTCAGAATTACTTGTTGTATAGTATATCATTCATTCAAACATTATTCTATTCACGTCGAAATTCCGATAGTGTCTTCCCCAGCTCCCCTAAGTATGGTACATATATGTACACACCCAGAGAACACAGGGAGATACCATCAAAACTCGACCAAAGAATAATATTTATAAGTAAACGACAATACTTAACATGTAATCCCAAACTGTCCAAATGGGATAATTTAAAAATCGATATTGAGATGCATAATCTCTCATTAACTTCTGAACAGATTTAAGGTAATTTTTTTTGTGACTAAAATAATGCATGCATGTATTAAAGTCACCATGTACAAGTGTACACATTATGACTATGACTTTAACCTTTGTCATGACATGTCAACTCGTTTGGAATGGTCTTGATCATTACAATTGTATAACTTTAACTATTATGATCAAGAACATTCCAAACCAGTTTATATGTCGTAACAATTCTAGTATTCATGATTTAATGGGGTATTTCGGGTTTTGTAAGAGTACATGTATGAGTAATTGAGTATTTTATTATTCTAGGGGCATTTCTAATTTGTAAATTAAATGGTTATTTTTGAGTATTTTAATTTTATGAGTATTTTAGTTACTATAAGGGTGTTTTGGGTATTTTATTATTCTAGAGGCATTTTGGGTGTTTTGTGAATTAAATGGGTATTTTTTTTTAATTTTATTAGTATTTTAGTTACTATAAGGGTATATTGGGTATTTTTTTATTCTAGGAGAATTTTCAGTATTTTGTGAATTAAATGGGTATTTTTGGGTATTTTTTAATTTTATGAGTATTTTAGTTACTATATAGGTATTTTGGGTATTTTATTATTCTAGGGGCATTTTGGGTATTTTGTGAATTAAATGAGTATTTTATTATTATTTAATTTTATGAGTATTTTAGTTATTATAAGGATATTTTGGGTATTATATTATTCAAGGGATATTTTGAGTATTTTGTGAATTAAATAGATATTTTTAGGTATTTTATGAGTATTTTACTTACTATAAGGGTATTTTAGTAATTTTATTACTCCAGGAATATTTTCAGTATTTTATGAATTAAATGGGTATTTTTGGATATTTTTCTAATTGTATGAGTATTTTAGTTACTATAAAGATATTTTGGGTACTTTGTTAATCTAGGCAATTTTGGGTATTTTATGAATTAAAGGTGTATTTTTAGATATTTTGTGAGTATTTTACTTCATATAAGGGTATTTTTGGTATTTTATTATTCTAGAAACATTTGGGAATTTTTTTGAATTAAATGAGTATTTTTTGGGAATTTTTTAAAATTGCCTATTTTTTGGGAAATATTATTTTTAGGGGTATTTTGGAAATTTTATTAATTGTAGGAATATTTTAGTTATTATAAGGGTATTTTGTGAATTAAATATTTTTTGTGGTTATTTTATGAAAATAACCTACTTTTTGAAATTAATTAGTCGTAATGGTATTTTGGGTATAATTATAATTGTAGGAATATTTTGAGTATTTTATTAATTATATGAGTATTTCTATCCTATTATTTTATCTATCTACTATCCTATTATTTCATTTATTTACATTAATTGTATTTTTATTTTTTATTCTTTTTTCTTAACATTTTAATTGTTTTAACTACTTAATTACAAATAATTTCTAAACATTTTACTCTACAAATTATTAATTAAATATTAATTATTAATCAAAATTAATTACTTAAAGTTACTTCAAAATAATCTTTTAAAAATATTTTATTCAATTAACAAATTAATTCATTATTATTCATTTTATTTATTAATTCTAATAAAATAAAATTCTACCCTAAAAATTTTTTAACCCATAAACTAAAATAAAAAATATTAACAAAAATCAAAATTTAATACATAAAAATATCTAACTAAACAATTCTTCATACTTAATCCACATTCTCAAAACATAAACATCCACCAATATCCAATTTCCAATAAAACTAGTAATATAATCCCACCAATAACTCATCAAATCCAATATTCAATAAAACTAATAATATAATTCAATAATCAATAATCTAATATGCAATGATCCAATATCCAATACAACTAATAATATAATCCAATAATAAATATCCAATAATCTATTAAAATTCATATCCAATATCAAAAAACCCAATAAATACTCATATTCCTAATAATATAATATCAAAATAAAACTAAAACTTTTAAAAAATACACCAATATCTGATTTTTCCTAATATTACAATATTTATTCTAATTAACACTAAAACAAAACTAAAATATCTAACATATAATCAATATACATCTAATATCTAAATTTAACTAATATTCAAATATATACTTTTAATTATTTAAATAAAAAATAAAATCACAAATCAATCAAAAACTAACCTATTAATCTTCAAAGGAGATGTGGCTCACGGCGGCGGTGTTCTAAAAAAAGTCCAAAATAAATAAATAACAAAGGAAAAGAGATAGAAAGAGAAACAAATAGCAAAAAAAAAAACTTACCAATACAAGAGGAAAACGATTTCTGGGTAGAGAGAGAGAGAGAGAGAGAGAGAGAGAGAGAGTACGCATGAGATAGAGAAAGATGAAAAAATAAAGAAGAAGAAGATCGATTTATGGGTATAGAAACCGTTCATCTAGTCGCCCCTTTAAATGAAACATACCATTTCATTTAAAGCCAAAAAATTTATAACGGTTAATTTGACTGTCTAAATTTTGGTGAAATATCTAAAGCGGTGATACAATATCCTAATCTAAAGCGGTGATAATTGTCTCCGCTTTAAACCCGATTTTTATTTTCATGTTTATATTTTTTACAATAAATATATTTATTTTAATTTATTAATAATAGATTAATCTAAAGCAACGACTATTGTCGCTGTTTTGAAAAAAATATTTTTATGTCATTTCCAATCTGGCACCAGTTGGTGCACTCCTTTTAAAGTGGCGACACTTATATTTTTTGAGGGAATTTTTAGCACGATTATCTAAAGCAGTGGCAAGTGCCGCCGTTTTAATCATTTTCTTTTCTCAAAAATATAAATACTCTAAAACAGTGACTATCTAATTTATCGTCGCTTTACATGTTAAAAAAAAAATCGTCATTCTATTACCTACTTATTGTAATGTCTTCTTTCTATCTCCTGTAACCCATCTTTCACCATTTTCACGCCTCTACAAAGCCACAACTTCCTCAAGCTTTTTTTGGCTTCGATCTGTTAGACGATTTTACAAATAATTTGAATATTAAGTTCTATATTTAGAATCAACTTTTGGCTTTCTCAAACTTCTGAAAGCTTTGCTATAATATGTTTTTGAACCCAAAAATAAAAAAAAATAAAAAATTAAAGACATGCAGGGAAACTACATTGAAGAGGAAGAAGCAAGCAATTCGTGAAGAACAATGTTGCATTTTATTGCATTATTATCAAGAGGATAATATATATATTGTGACATCCCCCTGATTCCACACACACGTACGTAAGGGTATTTGTATAAATATTTAGTGAGATCGGGAGACGCTACTTGACTTAGAATACTATTTTAGCCCCTTTTAATTTTGAAAAATCTTCCTTTTTCCTTTAAAGGTGAGTATTAATATGTATGAGATTACATATGTATATATGTGGGAGGGTAAGTGGGCCTCTCATGAAAGTTACATAATGTACACACACAAAATAGGTACAAAATCATCTATCAGAAAACCACAGCGTCAAAATGCTCATATACACAAGCCGTGGTCAGAAAGTCAGCGCTCCTCCTCTAACTCACATATCATCCGTACCTTCTGCAATGTAAGAATATTAATGAGTATAAAACTCAGTAAGTAACGTATGCAGATGCAGAGTACATACAATATGAAACAAATGGTCATATGGTTGGGATCCCTGTGTATATTATATTGCCTGACAAGACCGTGAATTGCATACTGAGCCACTCAGAGAACGTATAACATATCATGAGCTATATGGAGGTCTCGAGCCCCAAAAATCCCCTCTGTGTACAGCAGAGGTCCACCCCATACCGCCGTCAGAGTGTTCCCGAAGGAACCATAGTGTCCCCGAAAGGACCAGAGTGTTCCCGAAGGAACCAAAGTGTCCCCGAAAGGACCAAAGTGTTCCCGAAGGAACCAAAGTGTCCCCGAAGGAACCAAAGTGTCCCCGAATGAACCATATCACATATTTGGGCACTGGCCCGCCACACCTTATTCACCAATACTCGTCGGGCAATACAAATACACCACGCGTTAATGTCTCATGCAAGACTAACTAACAGATACGTACATACACATATCCAAATATTTTACATTCACTATAAATAAAGAATTTATTACATTGCAGATGTAACGTTACTTACCTTATGTCCGACAGAAAAGATAGTGAAAAGGGTCAGTATCTTCAGTGGTAAGGTGTGTGGAAGACCTGATATCAATTTTATTACTAGAATGATTACTATAATGTAAAATGCTTAAAGAAAGTAACCACAGGCATAAACCACAACTTTCACAAAATCAGGAAATCTAATCACAAAATAAACCGAAATGGCACATACTTTCATAAAAACTAGTCCATTTGCTTCTAAATAGTATCATTTGGTTTTAAAAATATCTGGACAGCACCTCTCCTATTTTTAGGACATTCTCACATGATTAAAATCATGGTTTAAGATCTGCAATAACAATTCACAAGCCAATTCCCATATATACATCTCAAAGAGGATCATTTATAACAACCTAGGTGCACTTGAATTCTTTTCGGTTTAAACAAAGTTTAAAACTACTTTTACACTTGTATATCATCATAACCAGGCAGTAAATAGGTGTAATTTACATAAAAGGATCAATGTCTTACACATTCTAAGTAATGAATTCAAATTACAAGTGTAGACAACTTATTCCAACAATGAAAACACTTGAATCCATAAATAGCAAACTTTGGGACTTTAAGTCTAACTTTAATCCTCCACTTAAATTCTATGTTTCCAACCATATATAAGGTTTTCTAGGACCTTTATTCATCAAATAAAA
>JXTB01000135.1:283948-336039 GCA_002914805.1 Parasponia andersonii
CATGAAATTGATACTAGTTGCTTGATATGTCTATTATGCAATATGAATATGTTTATTATTGGCTTATTATGTATGTGAGAATCTTGGGCATCACATATATATATATATATATATATATAGAAGTTATGCCACCGAAAAATTTCATAACAAAAAAATTATAGCAAAATCCAGAAGAAGTAAAGCTTAAAAGTACTTGAATAAATGAGAAAATACATTTTTCTCAACAACCAAATATCTTTTTGATTTGGGCTTAAAGCTCTTATTAAATATTGCAACTTAGTGAAACAACAACTTTAAATACGTATAAAAAGGCTGATACCAACTAACAATCACGTTACTTTTAGACCAAAAATTTTTTTTTTAAAAAAAAACATCACAATACCAAGGACACGAGAGTGCTTTTTCTCCCCAGTAATTACAGTTCACAATCAATAAATGGTCAAATATTGCAATAGAAATAGAAATTCATGACTTGATAACTAATTACCCCACCACTGCATTGAGCTTCAATCTGAGAGGGTCTCCATTGATCTCTGGGTTTGTCGAATCCCAGGTTTGTAAATAGGATTGGATTCATTAGAAAAGAGAAAAAACAAAATAAAAAACACAATTCGTTTTGCTTAAATTTGTTAGAGGATTTTGCTAACTGTAGGTGAATGCTAGTGAAAGTTGTGGCTGCAAAGAGGGTAATGGAGAGCTGCATCTCCATACTGCATATTCGACAAAGGGGAAAGAGAGAGAAGAGAGGAGCACATATTTTCTTTTCTTTTTCATTTTTGATAAAAATTTCCACCATATACCCTTAAAAGTTACACATGTGAGGGGCACATCTCATTTAACACAATAAAAGTTGATATATAACGTTAACTGTTACAAGGGAGTAAGATTGAGGAGCTAAATGCTAATATTAATCTTAGATATTAATAGCATTTTTGTCTTTATAATAAACTTTAAACAAAAAAGAGTATTCGCTGAAAAATGATTGAGAATGGTATATTTCCTAAAAATAATTATAAATAAGGGTGTTTTGCTAAGAATTGTGTAAACTTTAATTATTCTTACTTATGCATATAACGCTAAATATAAATATATTAGCATTTTCCTTTGGGAATGTTTACCTTATAATTAAACAGCTCTTTAATTATTATTTTTGCTAATTAATTAAAAATAACCCGAACTGATCATTATGCATCTATTCAAATTTCAATCATTGTCAATAAACATGGTATATACGTACGTATGCGATTCGTACGCATGCATGGCTGATTAGACACTTGCATGCCCTATTAATTAATTAACACGTGAAGCTGATCGGACAGCTACGAAGCACATATGTATGTCTTTTGTTTGGAAATAAATATACATGATATACACATAAAATAGATATGTTATGTCACTTATGTGTTAATTGTTATCCTCGCTCGACCAAATTAAAAACACACTGCTCATCATTTAGGTAATATATAGTTGTATATATAATGATCTTAACTGAAACATCAATAATGCTACGTTTATAATTCTTCATTAATTGTATGAAAATTTGTAATAGTCTATTCCAAATAAGGTACATACACATACAACAACTAAATTATATATATATACATAGGATTATTTACAAATTTTACGTTGTTATATACTTAGATATATGTCTATGTAGCTATTCGCGCGCAGAGAGTTTTTACATTGCACCAGGTATACCTACCCAAAGAGGAGAGAGATCAGCTGTCTCAACTCCTTTTCTCATCTCCTGTGCCAAGAGCCAAAATATGGCCACGTACCCCTTCTACTAAAGTCCACTAAGTCATGTTCGGGGAAAGGAAAAAATAAAAAAATAAAATCAGATAAGGGCAGAGAAGGCCAAATTCCTTCTTCACAAACATGGCTTATTCCGAGAAGGGCAAATAAGAGATTTTACATTTACTAGTTCTTTTATTTATTTATTTTTTCGCTTTAACTCTCTTTTTCCCCAAACATGGTATAGTGGGCTTTAATAGCAGGCGACACGTGACCATATTTTGGCTCTCGGTACAGGAGATGAGACGGAGTTGAGACAGCTGATCTCCCTCCACGAGAGATGTATTATATCCAGCTTTATTATATCTAGACATATATTTATATATAATTACAATTAATTAATGAATGTTTGAAGAGAGAGAAAGGTAAACGAAAAGGATTAGGATGGCCCAAACAAGTAATCAGTTATATTTTCATGATCAACTTTATGTTAGTATATATATACACATATATATGGACTAGGTAGTAGGTAGTAATTTCGAGATCTATTTTATTCAATTTGTTGTTTGTCTTAAAGGGCCTACTAAATGATTATATAATTATACAGAAACAGTAAGTATAACATATGTACTAGCTAGTCTATATATCCTATAGATACGAATGTTTAAATAATCATATAATGCTCCCTTTTTGCGGATTTTGTTTTTTATGTTATTCCCTGTATAATTTTCACATTATAACGATTGGTATGCGCAAGTTTACTACTTACTATATTACAAAGAGTCACCAATATTTTAGTTTTAAGAGCGCATTGTGGTATAAAATGTACCGTTGGTTTAGATCTACCAATTAATATCATTAACTGGTAAATACTATCGAGCTTCTTTGTCAATATATATTATTGAATCTTTTTAATTAGTAAATACTATCGAGCTTCTTTGTTCATATTATTGGATCTTTTTAATTTGTTACCTGTCCATTTGATATATTTTGGCGAAAATTTGACTTATTATGGTTAGATATTCGTAATATATAGATGTATATATTCAAGAATATATATTTTTTGTAATGTAATGTATTCATGACGATTTTCTAAAATCTAGAGATTTGACATTTTCTCAGTATGTCGTTCTACACATGTTGATTAATTTCAACCACAAATTTATTATCAAACATCTCATTTCTTGGCTTTAATGCCTAAGAAATCTTTTACGTACCATTCTAAGCAAGCATTTCTTGACTTCATGACATGCATACACATGATAATTGATATATATATATATATATATATATATATACCAAGCAAATTTTCTTTCGCACAGTCTTACAGATATACATATGAACGATTTAATTGATAGTTTGTATGTGTATATGTAATTATATGTTCTAAGCTTACATATATCAAAGTTGATATATACTAGCTGATTAAAAATAAATAAAAAAGGAAAGAATGGACTAATTAGTTAGTTAACTTGCCTCTCGGATAATACTAATTAACCAATACTAATATATTGATTTCGCTGAAATGACAACAATACATAGTAGTTGAGAAAAGAAATCACTTGGTCAAATTGACTTTCGGCATCAAAATCATAAAACCAGCAAATACATTAATTTAATAGCAATGATAAATTACTGCAATTATTATTACTATTATTATTATGTTTGCTATGAATTCTGTAATTATTATTAATACTTAGTATTTTTTAGATAGGTTGACAAATCCCGACGATTTACACCCTCTTTCGAGGAAGTTTTACTATACAACCGATTGAGGCGCCTCGCTAATAATTAATAAATTTTATTTTGCTTTAAGATATTGTAGTAAATACAATGTTAGATTAATATAAGAAGGGGGGGAGGGTGAGGTTCAATCCCCACACCTCGTACTCCTCAAATAGGAGGTTTTCCACACGAGCGACAAGCTCGTGGTTAATAATTATTAATAAATTAATTCTGAGTTGATGCATTTATTGTCAAAGCATATATTATATTAATTAATAGAAACTTTGTTTCTATTCTTTTATTTTTTAAATAAAGGAAAATAAGTTTCTCTTCTAAAGTGGTCAATTAATATGCTATGTATATTTTTAAGTTTTTTTTTTTGGCGAACGTCGACAGAATGAGGAAAATTATATTAAGAGAGAGAAAAAAAAAAAAGAAGAGATAGGTCTAAGGGGGGCATAAATCCGGCCTCTTAAGATAAAGAAACAGAAAAAAAATAAAATCAGCGAAACCGATAGTTAGGCTTCGCAATATAATCGTCGTAAATAAAATATGAAATAAATGATGGAGTGGACCACTACTAAGTAGGACAAATAAAGGAATGAGCATAAGAAGCTAAAGAATCAGCTACACAATTACCCTCACCATATATATGAGTGACCACAAAAACCATGTTAGCAATGTACCCCAATGCTCTACACCAAGCTGATCTCCAACGGAAAGGAAGTTTAAGAGAACGGGTCAAAAGAAGAGAAACCGCGTAGATTGAATCACTCTCTAACCAGATACGTTTCTATCCATATTTACAAGCAAAATCAATCGCATAAACCACCACCGCCAATTCTGCCTCAAAAGCATAATTAATTCTTAAAGGAATAGAGAAACATATGCGAACAAACCCTCTATGAGTTCGAAATACTCCTGAACACCCAGAAGGACCCGGTGAGCCATAAGCAGGACCATCAGTATTAATCTTGACCTAGGACAAAGGGGGAGGTCTCTATATAACTTCAATAATAATTGGCACCTTACGAGGCCTACCTTTATTCTGAAGCTTTCGTAAAATTAAGAGATCAGTCATAGAATTAAACGTAGAGCCAAAAACTAGAGACTCAACCTCTCTAATAAAATGTCATAAGAGAACAAATGTTGAAGATATAGATGGTTTTTTATCTTCAAAAATTGCCAAATTCTAAAGATGTCATATAATCCAAAAATAGAGACCAAACCAACTTTCCAGAAAGTTCGAAGTTGCAGGCTAAGTGAGCAAAGTTGAGCTCTATCCCAAAGATCTCTCACAGAGCCCTCCAGAAAGACTGGAGTGAGAAATAATGAGGATAGGGCCAACCAAAACTGCACAATAAAAGGGCAATCGAGGAACAAATGTGATGAGTCCTCTACCAAAGAACGACAGAAACAAAAACAAGACGGAAGTTGAAAGTCTCGCCTCATCAAAGAAGATGCAGTAGGAAGCTGATCATGAAGGTCCTTCAAAGTAAAACTGACCTCGAAGGAGAGATGAAGGAAGACCAAATCTACTTTCCCCAATAACAAACAACTAGAGAATCAGAAAGAGAAACATAAAAATCAGAGCATGTAACCATACCATCCAAAGAACCCATCTAGTACAAAACATCCAGGCTATCTAAAATCACAACTGACTTAATAACATCAGTTATACTCAGAAAATAATTTGTAAAAGCATAAGGAAGAGACCAACTCGAATATGTTAAAAAATCCCCAACCAAACTCTCTAATAGAGGATCAAGAAATATAGAAGAAGATACCAAATCAAATAGCGAGGAACCAAGCCAATTATCAGTCCAAATTTTGACTTTAGAATGTCTCCAACCAGCCAACGCGATTCTTCACGAAGATCTTGACATAAAGGGAGAAGTCCAGGCCAAATGGAGGATTTAATTTGATATCTGAAATCCCCATTGCTCTTAAAGAAACGTGCACAGAGAAAAGAGAATAAATCAGAATCAACAGTCATCACTCCCTAAGCAAACTTTTTGAGAAGGACTTTATTGAGTAATGATAAGTCACGAAGATCTAAACTACCTTCCTCTTTACGTCAATATCATTTCTTCCACGAGACTTGGACTGGCTTCTTTTGGAGAATAGAACCTGACCACATAAAATTTTGAATTACCTTTATCATTTTACTTAGCAAAGGACTAGGTCATTTGTAAATCTAAAAAGAATGAATAAATGAACCATAGATCACAAAACTAACTAGAGCAACTCTGCCAGCGAAAAAGAAAAATAACTGCATCCAACAACGAAATCGAGCCAACAAACTATCGATCTAAAGAGTTAACCACCGCTGACGAGGAGCTCCTATAAATAAAGGAACCCCCAAGTAGTACAACGACTCTCTACCTCACTTTATATCACAAATAGAAAGCAAATCCCTAATTTTTGGCAAGGGAAATTCTCTTACTAAAATAGATATTAGACTTCTCTGAATTAACAAGCTGACTCGAGAGAGACTCATATAACTCAAAAGCTGAATGAACAACTCTCAGGTTCTTTAGCAAAGCTCGACAGAAAATAAAAACATCATTTGCATACAAAAAGTGGGTCAAAGCACTCTTGTCACGAGGTAAAGAAATAGAATCAATAGCTCTCGTGTTGAAAAAAATAAGTCAAGTGACGACTCAAAAAGTCCACTGCAAGGCAAAAAAGGAGAGGAAAGAGAGGATCACCTTTCCTAACCTCAAGAGAACATGAAAGTAACCATGGTGTCCCTATCTAGAAAGACTGAAATATAGGCAGAGCTAAAGATAGCGACCCAAGCAGTAAAGGTAGGCGAAAAACTAAAGGACTTGAGGACCTCCATAACAAAGGACCAGCCAATAGAGTCAAAAGCCTCGTGAATGTCGATCTTTAAAGCAACATGACCATCGAAAGCCGAATTGCTTAAAGAGTTAAAACACTCAGAGACTCCCAAATTATAATCACTCTTCTGCGTACCTTACACAAACCTAAACTGATTCGAAGAGATAATTCGAGAACTAATAGGTCCCAGCCTAGTAGCAAGAATATTAGAGATAACTTTTAAAAAGATATTCCCTAAAGCAATAGGCCAAAATTGCTCAATCTTATTTGCCTCTGTAACCTTAGGGATAAGGACAATGAAATTAGAATTAATACTAGGGAATATCTTACTAGTACAAAAAAACTCTTGGATGGCCAAGACAAAATTATTATCCACAATAGGCCAGTAACTACAGAAAAATCTATTAGTATAGCCATCTGGACCAGACGCACTAGAAGGATCCATATAAAAAATAATATTTCTAATTTCTTAATAAGAAGACTCAACAAGCAAGCATTATCATATTCAATAACTAAATTAGGAACATGTTCTCGAATAATGGAGAAGTCACTTGGAGAATGATTCAGCTCAGAAAATAAAAAAGTATAAAAGTCAACAGTATAAGCTGCAATACAATCTAGATCAGTCACAATCTCTTCATTGATAATCAAAGAAGATAGAGGCTTGTTAACTTTACATCTTTTTAAGAGTTGTATGGTAAAAAGATGAGTTCTGATCCCCTCCTTCTAACCAACAAATACGATACTTGTCTCTTAGAAAAGAATCGTACAGAGTTAAAGCATTATTCAAAGCAGCCAAAGTATCAGCCTCTTCCCGAAAGATCTCCTCAGAAAAGCCATCGACTTGCAACCTATTCTAAATTTTCATAACCGTATCCATAGGCATGGTAACTCTAGTAGACAAATTACCAAAAACTTCCCAATTCCAAGCACAAAGAGAAGCTTTGAGGAGTTCAAGTTTCTGTAAAAGACGGGGAGGTAGAGCAATCTGAAACCTGAAAAGACCAGACATAGAAACCAAATCAAGGAAGATGGGGTTATCCATCCAAATATTTTGAAAACGAAAAGGCTGAGGACGAGGAGCTCCCGAATCCCTTCCAAATAGAAGAAGAGGATAATGATTTGAATGCAGACGAAGCAAAGTGCTACAAGACAAATTATACTAGAGATTATAAAGCTCTATTTAAACAGGAGAGAACTAGGCCCCTCGCTCTTCTACTAATCATGGTGTAGAAAGCACCCCTAGTGTCCAAATCAATAAGAGTAGAAGCACCTAAAAAATTAGCAAAGTCAAAACAAAAAGTGGAATATGTAGTACATGTTGTCTCATGAGAGCCCAGAATAATATTAAAATCACCCAAAACACACCAAATGGGAGCGACTATGTCCAAAAGAAAACTCCAAAGCTCCTTTCTAGAAGAGGAAGAAAAAGCACCATAAACAAAGGAATAGCAAATCGTTAAAGTACCCACCACAATCTCAAGAGAGACATGTTGAGAGTGATTATAAATGACTAGCATATTTTGAATTCTAATCAAAGCAAAAAACCCAAATAGTAGGGATGTCTACCTCATTAGTACAAACCAAAGACAAACCAAGACTAGTCCAAAAAGAGTCTGAAATACCATCAATAGAACAGAGTGGCTCTACCAAACATACTAAATCCAGTTTATAACGAAGACAAAAATCTCTAAGAACTAATTAGATACTCATATTAGAAATACCTCTACAGTTTCAATAAATTACCTTCATTTGGAAACAAGCCACTGAGCAACCCAAAGGGGTAACATCGGAGTTAAAGACCTTGTCCTTTTAGACATTGCTCCCATCCCACTAAAATCATCAGGCACCACCTGAAAAGAGACATTCACGTCATTTTTACTAGAAGAGCCACACCAACCCTTGCCATATCAGCTCTTGCCCTATCTTTCTTACTGTAAAATATATTCAGGTCAAAGTCTTCTGTAGTCTTAGAACTAGAAAATTTTTCTGAGGAATTTAGAGAGTGAATATAATTCTTGGAACCGTCAGAATTTTGAGAAAGTCTATTAGTCTCACTAACGTTATCAATGCTCTGAATTTTCTTCTTTTCTTTTTCAGACTCGACCTTATTGTTTGTCCCAAGAGTATTAACCAGAAGAGAAAAAGAGTTCTTAATAGGCACCTCCATTGAATTAGGGATCAATGCCTTAGTGGGAATAATATTAGATGGAAGGACATGAAAAATAACCTCGGTAGTCTTGGAAGACTTGGTAATAGGTCTATAAATTTGTTTATAAATTCTAGAATATTCCCGAGTCATCTTTGAATCACCGACAGGAGCCCCTGCCTGTTTGTCACGCTTACAAGAAGTAGAGGTATGACCAATAGTTTTACGTGTAAAGTAAAAGTGTGGCAGTCGTACATTCATATTAATGTACGTTTATTTATAGAGAGAGAGAGAGAGAGGTCGTATCTCAATTCTCAGCCTGAGTACAAGGCCGGCCAATGCAATTGCATGCAAATTGCACATGTCACCCACCGACTCATTGGGTCCTGCAAGGAAATAAAAAAAATAAAAATATTGTATTGCCCACTTGCACTACATTCTGATAATATTCAACAATAAAAAATGAAAAAACAGAAGAAAAAGAAATTTAATGACATCATTGCCCCTAAATATTAAGGCTAGATATAATAATATAAATTTTCATTGATTGTAATTATATATTATAACCATCTTCCTTGAAACATTGCAAGCAAAGCTATAATGATTGACAAACAATTACATTTGGTAGCTTTTTCATCTTGATGATATATAATTACATTTGGTAGCATGTAAGGTCTCATATATATATATATATATATATATATATATATATATATATATATATAGTTGCGTACGTATCATGTCTCTGACTCATTAGTGTTTTCAATTACACCAAAAGGTTTGAGACGTGTAATCTTAAGCGACTTAAATACATATAGCCAAAGTAATGGATTTTCTTGGAGTAAACACAAAATAATATGTGTATGCTGAATTTACAATTTCAAGGACTTAAAATTCCCTCAGTCTATCATGTATTATTATATTTATATAAAGATACTACCACGATAGATTTAGTGCAACTTAGGATGTCTCTCTTTCAACTTTGATACTTCATATATAACCACCTGACTTACTGAGTCACTCGGTTGTGCAACATTGTGTGGTGGTGTGGCAGTGAAAATTGGGCCTATTATTAAAATACAATTTAGTCAGTTTTTTAACTTCTATCGGTTCATCTTAAGATTTCCATAATGGTAAAAAGGATGGAAAACAAAACGACAATACACCAGTATTTTTTTTCTTCTCAGCAAAAGAATGGAAATTTAAACTCGAGATCCTTTATATATCTAGAGAATACAATTATCACCAGATTATACATGTCATAGTTGAGCAACTTTTCATTGTAGTAAAATAAGTTCAAATTCGGAATTAAATGCTAATGCCTTTATAATGAAGCGCATAACTTGTACATTAGAACCGATCAAATTATTAAGCGCGCGCAATGAGTTTCTTAATTTCCTTTTCAATTTTCTGTATTCAATCATATATATTCCACTATGAGATTTTCTAGAACTCCAAATTATGGTAATCAAATAAACCTTAATTAATTAGTGAAGGGAAGATTACTTCGTATGGATAATTCTTTTCTTCTTTTTCCGCTCAATTGTTATTTGTTGACAAAAAACAAAACAATGTCATTAACTACACCACTTGTTAATGCATGAATCAGCAGAGCCAGCAAATAGTATATGTTGGCAGGCCTTCTACATCTCTCCTTTGATTAACTAACTAATTAGTAATTTCATATATCAAATTAAATCCTTCATTTGGGGTGGACTTCGTTCTTTATGTCAAGATCTTCGTGAAGAATCTCATTGGCAGATCGGAAGACATTCTAAAGTTAAATTTTGGACTGATAATTGGTTGAGTTCCTCTCTATTTAATTTAGTATCTTCTTCTTTATTTCTTGGTCCTCCTTTGGAGAGTTTGGTTCGGGATTTTTTTATCAGATTCGGATTGGTCTCTTACTTCTACTTTTATAGATCGTTTTTCGAGAATAGCTGATGTTATTAAGTCAGTTATGATTTTAGATGGCCCGGATGCTTTGTACTAGATGGGTTCTTTAGATGGTAGGGTCACCTATTCCGATACTTATGTTTCTCTTTCTGATTCTCTAATCGTTTGCTCTTGGAGAAAGCATATTTGATCTTTCTTCATCCCTCTTTAGAGGTCGGTTTTTCTTTGAAGGACTCTTCATAATCAGCTTCCTACTACTTCTTCTTCTTCTTTGATGAAGTAAGGCTTCCATCTTCTATCTTTTTGTTATTTCTGTCATTCCTCAGTTGAGGAATCGTCACATTTATTCGTTGATTGCCCTTTTGTTATGTAGCTTTGATCAGCCATGTCCTCTTTATTTTATACTCCAGTCTTTCTAGAGGGCTTTGTGAGGGATTTTTGGGATAGAGCTCAACTTTGCTCGTGTAACCCGCAACTTCGAGCTTTCTAAAATGTTGATTTGCCTAATGTTTTTTAGATTATATGGAATCTTCAGAATTTAGTAATTTTTGAAAATAAAAAGCCATCTATATCTTCAACATTTGTTCTTTTATGGTGTTTTATTAGAAAGGCTGAGTCTTTGGTTTCTGGCTCTATGTCTAATTCTATGATTAATCTCTTAATTTTACGAGATTTTCGAGTCAAAGGTAGGCCTCGAAAGGCACCAATCATTGTTGAAGTTATATGGAGACCTCCTCCTCTGTCCTATGTCAAAGTCAACAATGACAATTCTACTTATGGCTCACCAGGTCCTTCTGGGTATTCAATGATGTTTTGGACTCATAGAAGATTTGTTCGTAGATATTTCTTTATGCCATTAGGAATTGGTTACACTTTTGAGGAAAAATTGGCAATAGCGATTAATACGATTGATTTCACTTGGAAATATGGATGGAAGCATCTCTAATTAGAGAGTGATTCAGTCTATGTCAATTCTCTTCTTTTGGCACGTTCTCTTAAAGTTCATTTCCATTGGAGATCAGCTTGATGTAGAGCATTGTGGTACATTGTTAATATAGATTTTTTGGTCACTCATATCTATTGCGAAGGTAATTATGTAGGTGATTTTTTAGTTTCTCGTGTTCTTTCTTTGTTTGTCCCACTTGGTGATAGTTAGCTCCATCTTTTATTTCATTTTTTGTTTATGACGATTGTATTGCGAAACCTAATTATCAGTTCACTGATTTTATTTCTTTCTTTTTCTTTGTCTTGAAATGTCAGATTTATGTCTCTCTGAAATTGATGTATTTTCTTTTTCTTTTTTAATTTAATTCCACTCGGTCGGTCTAAGTTCGTAAAAAAAAAAACCAAATAATTAGTATTATTATTAACATTTTAATTTAATAACCTTGGATGACACGTTATGGTCATATCGTCTTAAAGCTATATATATCGTCTTTTAACTTTTTATTAATATTAAAGAATGTCAAAAATACCCCTTTCCGGTCATGACCCTTGAGGATTTTACACCTCTTGTACCACGTAAATAAGAGAATGTTTGTATGCATGTTGGACCATTTTCGAGAAAGATAAGGCGTCAGAACCCGCCCGTGATGTCGAGGGTAAGTTTGGACATTTACCCACGGCGGCTAAACGGACAGTGTTCTGCATCTCTTTAATTTCAAAAAAAAAAAAATTGTTAAGATTTGAGAGGGCATTTTTGGTATATTATAGTTTTATTAAAATATCTTTAGAAAGCGACATGTTCAGAACCAGACCGCTGGTTTCTGCCGTCTGGCAGCAAAGTTTGAAAAATATTCAAATTGTGGAAAAGCCAATAAATTTGGGCAGGAATAAGGCCCCCTAAACATCCAAAAAATAACAAAATTGCCAAAAGCAGATTCTTTTAACTTCTATTTTTTCAGTCTGAAAAAAGGGAACATCAATAATGACTACTCTCCAATATTTTGAACTTACGATACTTGTGATGATTTGATTTAGAAAATAATCACTAAGTGAGTTAGAAAATTTGTGAATTAGTTGTTTACTTATTCTAATTGAAAGATCATGACTACTTTATTATTATAGTATTATCTCTCTCTCTCTCTCTCTCTCTCTCTCTCTCTCTCTCTCTCTCTCTCTCTCTCTCTCTCTCTCTCTCTCTTTAAAACATTACACTATATTTGTTAAGAAGAGTTTCACTTAGATAACCTGAGATATACTGGAATAGCCAGCTGAGAGATACTTTGTTCAAGTTAAACAAAAGGTAAAAAGTAAAAATAAAAGAAATCTAACTATAGATATCGGTGGTCATTTGGGTCGTGAAAATGAGTAATGGAAATATGAAATTTTTATTTATATGGGAATTAAAAATATTACGTAAGTTGGAACATATTTGTAATGGATTACAATTTACATGCATGCATGCTACTTTATGTAATTATTTACCTGTTAAAAAATCTACTATCACAGAGTAATTAATACAAAGTGAATTAATAATTGTTTGAAGTAGCCATTATCGAACTTTTTATGCTTTATATTTCACAGATTCTGTTTTCAAATTATATATGATTTTTGGATCCACGTGATAATAGTATTATTATGAATCAATTCGGAGAGATTTAATTAAATCATCACAATAACGATAAGTCACAGGTGTGGTTACTACTAAATTACATACGTTGTAATACAATAACAGTACTTTTTTTTTCAATGGATGATATGATAGAAGTTTTAATTGAAATAAACTACGGAGTCCTAATTAAAATGTTAACCTAAAAGGAAAAAGATAAGTAAGAGAAGGGCATTATCATTATAACACGAAAGTGGCAAGGGTATTTCTGATATTTCATACGTAAGAACAGCAAACAATGTCTTAAAATAGACACATATATTAAATGTTCATACCACAACACACAGCCAAAGTAGACCATTCTTCTTCTTGTTTTCATCTTACAACTGATGAAAGAAACTCTCTCTCCTTTATCACCATAAACGAAGGAGAATTTTCTGGGTTTTTGTCTTCCTACGGTCACAACAAAACCCATCTTTTCTTTCTTCCATTTTTTATGTATTATTTTAAGATATACATATATATAATATATATTTCCTAAAAACAAATTAAAATATACATATTTTTCTTCTCTTTAGATATATTAGCTAGCTAGCACCAAGCTAAGTTAGAAAGGAACAAAGAGTTTTGGTAAGAAAGAAAGACAAAAAAAAGTTTCATAATTTTTAATTTTTTTAAAGAAAAAACTCCTTTTTATTATCCTTTTATTGCCTCCAAAAATGTCAATTATCACAGGTAGTGGTGGTGATGGTGGGAGCTTGTCTTCAGGGAATTTTGGAAGAGAAGAAGTAGTAGGAGGAGGAGGAGTTGAAAAACAAGAGCTTCTGGAAAACTTTCATAATGGTTCAAACTCTCTATCTTCAACCACAACTAGCAATGGCTCTACCACTCAGCCACTAGTACTTGATCAACATCAACCTCCCTTGGTTAAGAAGAAAAGAAACCCTCCGGGAAACCCAGGTATACATAGCTAGACTGTATTTAGCTATTTCAATATCTCTCTCTCTCTCTCCATATATTTATATATATATATATATATAATTACACACCCTCACACAGACAAATTCATTGTTTTGTTTTGTTTTTCAAAATTTTGTACTAGCTAGCTCTCTCTCACTTTCTTTTTCCCTCTCTCTCTCTTTTTCTTTTTCCTAACTGTATTTTCTTGTGATAAATATTTTCGTCATTAATTTGTGCACACACAATCGCAAGTCAATAGTAAGAAATGGAAGATTTCAGTAGAAATCTTGCGTTTTTCTCGTTATTCTAGCTTTTTATAATTTAAGAATTATGTCTGGTATATATTGATCAGAAATGAAATATTTTGCTTGTACATAGTGAGTTAATTTGTTTATGTAAACTATTTTCAAGCTAGCATGAAACTGATTTTAGTTCCTTAAATTTATTATGTATTTTTTGAACTGAATATTCTTGTGTGGCCAATGTTTATGAAAAATAGAAGAGTGCATTTTTTTTTATATTCGATTAATTATAAAATTGAGTTGCTATAAGCTTGAAAAAGCTTATAATCTCACGTGTTAATGGGCCTACTAGTCGTACTTTTGGTAAGAAAATAAATTAAGGTCGTGAGGGGCAGCTCAGCTAATGATCTTGATTCAGTAGTACAATTCAAAAAAAAACCCAAAGAGAGATATAAAAACTTCTGATCAAATTTTGTTTTTCTTCCTTTTTCGGTAGATTGATTTTTATTTTCTTACGTCCAAAAAAATGCCTAAGAAAAATTGGAGGTGAATTATTGATGTCCAAGTAGTTGAAGAAGGAGGTTCAATTATTGGCTTGGGATTGCAATAATTGCCGTAAACTGTTACCTTTCTCTACTGCTACTCTCTCTCTCTCTCTCTCTCTCTCTCTCTCTCTCTCTCTCTTTTTCGCTTTTCTTTTTGTTTCCAACTGTTTCATGTTTCAAGTTTCGACTCGGGAAATCAGATTTATTTTATTTATTTTTTATTTTTTAGTTTCAACCAAGTTCGATTTTTTTTTTAAAAAAAAATTTACGACTTTTTAGAGTAAGTAGTGAATTTCTTTCGCAGATCCAACTGCGGAAGTAATAGCCTTGTCACCAAACACTCTCTTAGCGAAAAACCGATTCGTGTGCGAAATTTGCAACAAGGGATTCCAGAGGGACCAGAATTTGCAGCTTCATAGGCGAGGCCACAACCTGCCATGGAAGCTCCGCCAGAGAAGCCCCAACGAGGTGATCAGGAAACGGGTCTACATCTGCCCCGACCCGTCGTGTGTCCACCACAACCCGACCCGGGCACTGGGGGACCTGACTGGGATAAAGAAGCACTTTTGCAGAAAGCATGGTGAGAAGAAGTGGAAGTGTGATAAGTGCTCCAAGAAATACGCTGTCCAGTCCGATTGGAAAGCCCATTCCAAGACCTGCGGTACTAGAGAGTACAAATGCGAGTGTGGAACTATCTTCTCCAGGTACTTAACTTAATCAATATTATTATTATTAATTAATTTTTTAAAAAAAAAAAAATCGTATTGGATTGCTTCATAACATGACTTATGAGGAAGAATTTCAAACCGCCAATTTTTGTTTTACTTTTTTTTTTTAGAAGTACTGTTACCAAATCTAATCATGATAGTCCAATTGCCTCCATTTTATCACAGGTTCTAATTGAATTCGGCTCTATGTAGTTAAAATAATATTTAAATAGTTGGTGTACTTTCAAATTGTTATATATATATATATATATATATATATAAAGAGCTGTTAATAATTAAAGGATAGTTTAGTTATAAGTTCGTAATAGAATGAAAAATTAACACATATTAGAGCAACATTAATCTTAGGATATTAATTTGCGGGCATTTTTCTTCCATATGGCAGATATTATACGTATATTATGCAAAAAATATTTAATTTGAGAATTAATAAGATTTTGCCTAGTCGTACTAATTTGACTATTCAACTTACGATACTGTTGTTTCAGTCCCTATCCTTATCTTGGGGAAAATTCTTATTCTTATATATATATATATATATATATATATATATATATATATATAGACAATGTCATACTATAATTTAATATGTTTTTGGTCATAATTAATTATATAACCGGCCGGTAGCTAGCCATGCATTGTTAGATTAATTTCCCCTCTTTCTTTGTTGACAGGATAAAGTATATGCATTAGTTAATTAATTAATCCCTATTGTCTCAATCATATAATATTATATTTATTGAAAAAAAATTCTAATTATCATATTGCATTATTACAGGAGAGATAGCTTTATAACCCACAGAGCTTTCTGTGACGCCATAGCTGAAGAAAACAACAGAACGGCGAGCCTTCAGCGACAGATCTCCTCCAACCAAATCTCCAGTCAACAACCGGAGCTCATCTCTTCGATACTCTCTTCCATCAACGATGAAAACGACAACACACCAACAGAAACGACATCAGATCAATTCAAGCACATTTCTGAACACATGATGATCAAGAACAACCCACTAACCCTAGATCATCATTCCATGAACAACAATAACATGGCTGCGGGAGGCTTGTTCTCATCAAGATCAAACGGCTTGAACAATATGATCATCAACAACACTAGTACTACCAACATCTCATCATCAGCTCCTCTGTCGTTTGATCAACAAAATGGCCAGCACTTTGGCGGCGGCGGCGGAGTGTTTTACTTGTCTGCCACCGCCTTGTTGCAAAAGGCAGCTCAAATGGGCACAACCACCGCAAGCTCTGTCAGCTCAGCCATGGCGCCGTCGAGCTTTGCTACTTTGGATCAGTTTGTCAAGAAAGATCATGTACAAGAATATCAAATGAGTAGTAGTACTACTCCTACTTCAACCCCGCCACCGCTGTTGCCGCCACAGTTTTTCGACGTGAACGGAAATAGTAATAGCGATTATGGTAACAACAAGAATGTAGGGATTTTTAGCAGCCTACTTTTTGATCATCATAATCAGAACCATGCAGCAGGTAGTGCTACAACTTTTCTGAAGGACATGGAGCAAAGTATGAATAACAACGACAATACTAGTAACGTCGTTTTGTATGGCGGGAATTCGAGTAGTGTTACTGGTGGGGATGTGTTGACTCTTGACTTTTTGGGGATCGAAAGATCAGCTTCTAGACAAGGAAACTTTCATCATGAACAGAAGAAACAAGTAATAGTCAATAATAATCTAAGGTTTGGAGGAATTAATGGGCATCCTAATATGCAGAGTACTCTGACTCAGTTTCAGCAACATGCAGGGTTAATGGAAAAGCATGTTTGGGAGGTATAATGATATCACGATCCCATTAATTAATGTTGCTTTGGATTCTTGTACCAGTGTTTTTAGTTTCAGTTTTATAAAATTCTCAATTCGATCATGAATTATAGTATGTTGATGTTGATCAACTTTAGTTTCCCCTCTCTTCTTGAAAACGACATGTCGTTTATTTGGTAGGAACAATCGCTAGCATGTCGGCGAATGAAATGCTGTCGTTGGTAGATATATTGATGTGATTTGCTACCTGGAAAAATGTGAACCACCAACGCCAGATAAGCGTTATCACTAAGTTGTAAAGGAGAACTCGAGTAGTCCACCTTTTCATGATTATAATAAACCAATATTGCAAAAGTAACGGAAAAGCGAGGTATCACCATTCTTTAGGGAATCTCTGGCCATAAGATACCCATTACTCATACAATGATACAGGATGCACATAAATATCTGTGTATCAGGAGAACATTTTGTTTTTGATTTATACATAAACGTGTTAGAGAATAGTAATATTATTGCTGAGAAAAAACAGTAATAACTAGTGCATGCTTTCTCCTCCGAATTATTTAGCCAAACAAGTCGTCCACCAAATTTGAAATAATTTATTAATGTAGGTAACTAATCTTAAAATTCAACCTTGAATTGATTACCACGAATATGAATGTCAAATGACACGTTTCACGACTCTATTAATTAATTATTGATTTGGAAAATAGTCGTGGTCATGTGTTTCAAAGTAATCAGCCAAAGTACTTATTTTGAGCTCAAACTAATTTATTAATAAAATTTACTTGTGGGATCCTAATCTCACAATATAAAAGCATACAATATTCACCAATATAAAAAACATATCGTGAATTATAGTTTTTAAAATAAAAGGAATGGATAATGTGCCTATGAAGGACATAATAAAGGCAGTGCTTTATCAACAAAAGAGAAAAATAAAATTAAAGAAGAATGGCATTGGCACGCTGCTTCTATGCATGCAAAAATAGCACCGCATGCTTTCACCAGATATGCATGACACAATCTTCCGGTGACCAGAAAGAAAGCTTTCAAGAGACGAAAGCCCGGCGGGACCGGTCTCCGGCTGAACAATTTGCACCGCTGGAAACGACATTTAGGAGGCGGCTCTTAGTGGGTGTTGGCTCAGCTACATTGGTTGCTGTTGGTGCAGATTTTTTAGGAATTACAAGCTTCCTTTTGGGCTTGTCCCCCGAAACTAGCCGGAATCTCAAGCTTGATGTCGTTTATCCTATTGGTGGCTACAATAGGTGCATCGACACAAATGAAGGATTTGGTTAGTAAGACTTTGTATTATTATTTGTTTATTTAGTTACTAAAGTCTTACTAACAATTTTTGTTTAATTAGTAACATTCTATAGGTTTATTGTTTAGTCAATTACTTTAATTCATGCACAAAGAGAAGTATATTGTCTTGCCCAATATTATACCTAACTTCTGTCAATTGGACAAGATTTATTACTTTTATCTTTTGGGGGTAATGTTTTAATTAGATGTTAATTTTTTTTTTTAAATTGGGAAATGACAGAGTTCATATACCCAGCAAGTTGGGTAGGAGATCAGAGGCTATTGTACAGAGCAGCAGAGAGAAAAGAGTTTGAGAGATCACTTGATCCTCCGCCTTTGCACAACAATGCCAAATCTAGGAACATTAATGAACCGGTTGTAGCATTTGGGCCTCCTGGTACCAACGGAGAGCTCAATGTTAGCGTCATTGTTTCCCCAGTTCCTCTTGATTTTAAGTAAGCTCTTTATAAGAAAACTTGGTATTTTATATTATAAAGGAGTAGATGTCTTTTATACAATTTTGCATGACAAAAATGGTGTTCTCAACTCCTTATGCCCAATTACCCACAATTTAATTTTTGTCTGACATTAGTAAGAAAAATGTCAAGTATTTTCACTAGTTTGAAATATAACTTGTATTTATCAGATTTCCAACTAGTCAGGAACTGTCATGTAAAACTGTGTAGAAAATTTATATGATAATCTGCAAGTTGTTTAAAATTAGCATGTGAATTTGTAGGTAGGCTAACACTGTAAACATGCTTTGCCAGAAAAGTTGTGGTTGAAACACAATTTCGGGGCTAAAATTTCTCTTTTTTTTTTTCACAGAATTGAGGAATTTGGAGGACCAAAGGAGGTAGGAGAAGCTATAGTTAGAACCATAACAGGATCCGGGAAACGACCTGAAGTGAAAGGAACTTTGGTGGAGTCAACACTGAGAGAGGATTCTATTAGAAACGTTAATTACTATAAGCTAGAATTCAGGGTTGAGAGTCCTTCATTTCGCAGGCATAATGTCGCTGTTTGTTGCGCTCGCAGTGGAAAATTATACACACTAAACGCTCAGGCACCGGAATCAGCTTGGCCAAGGGTGAAGTTGGATTTTCAGAGAATTGCTGAATCATTTAGCCTCACTTCTTGATTCTGGTTTGCATTTTTTTTTTTTTCCTTTTAAGAAATAGTAATAAATACATTGTTAGATTAATATAAAAAATAGGGAGGAGGGTGGGCTTCGATCCCCACACCTCATACCTCATACTGCTCGAAGAGTTTCGAGGAGGTTTTCAGATTCTCGCATTGCATTTTGGCTACAAAGATTGTTTTCTGAATATTTTAGTTAACCGCCCTTTTAGGGGTTTAGTTGGATAGAAGGGCAGGAAAAAATGTTTTGACTATGTAAACCCTGCAAGGCGTACTTGTGGGGTAGGGGGGGGGGGGAAGAAAAAAAAAAAAAAAAAAAAGAGAGAGAGAGAGAGAGAGAATGAAACGATTTCAAATAAGCAAAGAAATGTCACAAAAATAGAAAATGTGCTAATTGCTAAGTTTCTTTTCCATGGTATGAGGTACCAATAGCTGCAACCTTGTGAGTGCAAGAAATTAGAAGATTACGCTAATAAATTTACACATTGAATATGAATACAGGTGTCAGCCATCAGGGTGATTTAGATGTTCCTACATATATATACGAGTATATGATAGATACATGAGACCAGTTCAAGCACAAGTTATCTGTCTTCGCTTGGTCATTTTCTCCAAGTTCTCAGAAACTGCAGCAGTCAAATTAGGATCTTCGAATCCGAGCTCTGCGCCAAGCCTGCACAAGAAGCACAAGGCGAAATTTGCAAGTTAATAGATACGAGTGTATCAGACAAATTTGCAAGTTAATAGATACGAGTGTATCAGACAAAATCTCTCTGCATTCAAGAGAACTAACAAGAATGTTAGACAATTTCTTACTTTGGATCAAGCACCAATTTTTGAACTTCTTTAATAGCTGAACTTGCTGCATAAAGTGATATCTTTCCTACCTGCACTACAAGCTAATGAGTAATCAGATATACACTTAACTAGGCGCGCATAAAGGCCAAAAAACGGAATTGCAGAAAGTATTAAGGCTTAATAAAATGAAGGCACCAAAACATCAATTTCTGACCTCTAATGCTTGAAGTTTTGCTTCATGGTCATTTGGGAGACAGCGAATTTCTTCAGCCAATTTTACAGCCTCCCCCAGACTTTCAGGAGACAAGAAATCAAGGCCTAACTGAACATTGGACTAGAAAAAACACACAAAAATAAGCGTAAATAATCAAGAGGATGTCTCACAAAGTGAACTTGCACCGGGAGATTTAGAATTCATAGCCCATGTCTCAACCCTAAATAAAAGACAAATAACAAATAACCACAAAGAATTCCTTTTATACGCCAACTTTGAAGATCCGGTTTTCTGTCAGCTATTTTCTAATGCAAGAGACTCAGAAAGTCAGCATCAACATTATATTTCAATAGTTCTTCAACAAGGCAAATGCTACAAAGATTTTTGAACAAAGTAGCTCTCAAGCAACAACAAGAAATTTCTTGGCGCACAACTAGTTCCTATTAATTATTACCTCTCACATTTAATCACGTAAGGATATTCCAGGTCAAAGAGATCCTTCCTACTTCGTTTAAAATCTCACATTTCAATATAAGAATACCATAAAAACCACTAATCACATGACCCTCACCTGAAGATTCCTTGCTTGGAAAGGGCATCCAGCTGGGACAAATACAGCTTGGCCCAGATGCTGTTCAAAGGACCATGGCTCCACTCCTGAAACAGAAGCAAAATCTTCTATTATATTTAATTTAATTCAGAACTTTCAATCATCAAGAACAAAACCATACAGGGACAATACACAAAGCCAGATTTGTTAACACGAAAAAAAAAATGGTAGAAACAGTACAATATTATAAGTGTAATTCTAGAAGAAACTTTAATCTCCATCAGAACATTATATTTGCTGTGTACTGCAAAGTGGGGCATCTAAACATACATTAAACAGTCCTCCAAGTTATAACAACAATTATATCTATATGGCACCAATCCAGTAGGTACTTTCTTTTTCTTTTTTGTACTTAAACATAGATATCATTTTAGCCAATTAAAATTTATCTTGTACATTTTTTAATAGTAAAAAATAAGAGAGAGAAACAGCATTAATGATGCATATCTTTTCATGCACATCATTATAATAGTGATCTAACGGCTAAAAAAAATACTTAGATGTAAGTTAAAAAAAAAAATACTTAGATGTAAGTTAAAAAAAAAAAATAGTTATTGGATTGGCAATCACACACATATATATATATATATATATATATATATATATATATATATATATATATATATATTAAAGAAGAAAGAGAGAAAGAAAACCATTTAGATTCAATTTCCAAATGACAATTGAGTGTATTACAATTTGACGTATTAGTCCATATCTTTGAATAGACGCGGTTCATTCAATGCTTTCCTAAAACATGGATGGATTGTGCATTTCAAAGTCCTAAAACATGCTTTCTAGTCCAAAATTGCAAGCAAGGAATATTTATTTCTTCCAGACCTCCACTTTACCGACCGAAATTATAAGCAGCACTATCTTATAAAATCTAGAAAATAACATCTCACAAGTGAAAGTCCCAGAAAGCAAAATATGTGTCAAATACTGTTCAATTCAGAGTGTCAAACTAATTAAAACACAAGCTTCTGTCATCCTCACCGAATTCTTCCTTCAGTTTTCTTTTGTGATACCCATTCAGGAAAAATCTTTCATCATATAGAGGCCTTGTAACCTACAATCCAAGATGCATGATCAAAAGCAAGCACAAAATGCAGGCCAACAATTGAAAAGCTGTTTTAGTAAATATTAAGCGAAAACTTACAAAATCATATGTTTCACATTCAGGCACCCCAAACTCTTTCTGGTGTAATCTCAGATACTCAGTCACTTTTGAAACATCCTGTCGGCGAAAAACTTCCCAAGAAACTCCTGGATGAGTTTTTTCAGAAACATCTCCACCATTCTGCTTTGACAGTTCATCAATGACAGCATCCCCATTAACATTAGAAGTATTATCAATCCCTTGATCCATCATTTCCTCGTCTTTATTTTCATCCAAGCTTGCACGGGGTTCATTTTCCAAACTGCATTCACCAAGTGATAAATCAGGTGACCTACCCTCGTCAACACCTACTTTTCCTTCTCCTCGAGAATCGTTTTCCTCAGATTCCTTCAAAGATTGTGGCATCTTCTCAACCTTTGTTCTCCGCTGACCATTTAGCTTCACCTCACATGTATGCACCAAAAGATACACCTGATACACATGCGTGAATAACATGGCAGGAAAAGCATTTTAAGTGCATTTTTGTGCATATATTAGGTAAGAGTCACCCAAATATCTAATGAAAGCAATATAGAAAGTCATGCCGACTGGTATAACACAAGTATAAAACATCTTGACTAGACAAATAAATCCTGAAAATCAATGACTCTAGGGTCAAGAAAAAAATGAGCAACTAACCATGTCACGTATGTTGAAATGAAGATTGGTCACGGAGTCACCTCTACCAAGTTCCTCATATGTCCCATAAGAAATAAGAATCTTAGGTCCTACATCATTTTGCAAAGAGTAGTGTGGAAGTTTTGCTGCAACATTGAGAAGACCCCACTTGGAGTGAATGTACTCAAGTAAAGGCAATTTACTAATAAATTCAGGTCTCTGGTACAATAAGAACTCCTCAGATGCACTTGGGCAAGGCCAATCCTTCAACTTCAACATCTCTTGCCGACCAATTTCATGGATTCGTCCCTCAGAGTATCCTTCTATGAACTGACCAAGTTCAATGTCAATCTGCCATCATAACAAGCCAGAAAGGTTTATTTAGCACAATTATGAGACGACAATCAATCAACTTGTTATTCAATAAGACAAGAATGAGTTGAAAACAAATGCGACATGACTCTTGAGGAAGAAAACATGGAAAAATTTATAAGCAATGGCAGCTAGAGCTCACCTCGGACCAGTCAAAACAATCTGTTGCCTTTACCATTCTGTTCTCATCTTTCAATTTCTCATCTGTAGTTTCTTGAATCCCTCTCCATATCACCATTGGGTCCCAGCTTGAAGTGGGCGAACAATCAAAAACCTGATTAACAATTATTGGTTCACCTCTAACCCAATGCTTTCTGAAGTCACCAACCCCACCAGATTTAATATCTTCTGATGCAGGGCAGTACAAGAAATTATCATCACCAACCTCCCGATGAGCACATTGGAAGTGTCTGTCATTAAACACAATTTTCTGCATATTGGAATCACCATGAACCCTACAACCACTTACCATTTCCTCCACATTTTTCACCAGTTTTGCAACCCAATTCATCTTAAATATGCGGCTTAAATTCAATGATGAATATCCGCAGCCACCATACTCCTTTGGGGGGCATGGAATGCTGCTATCACTGTTAGCTTTCCAGTCAGGAAACTTGTCTGAAAAGTTCAGTTTGACTCTAGGCAATTGCTCCACCACAGTTTCCTTCTCTTGACTTTTTCCAACAATCTTATCATCAGCAACTTCATTAATACAAGCCACAGATGCTTCCCGAAGATCTCTGGAGCAATTAAGACACAGATCATACGAGCAGCTTGCACAATGCCGATGATAATCAATAATGGGAATCCGACAGAAATTGCTGCAATAAACAACATCAAAGTTCAAGTCTCCAGGAGGACTCATAAGTGACACTACTGTACGCTCTGTAGACAGCAATCATTGATCCGTGAAATAATTAACAAGCAAATCAGAATATTGCAGACAACTGAAAGCCATGTTTAATGGATTGATCATTACAGCTGATCACTAATTGAAAACTCTATGATCTATGTAAGTGTCGTCCTAGCTCCTTAAGTAGGCATTTTAAGGTAATTAATACATGAAGCAAAGAAAATAAAGGTTTTAAGATCATCAATGTTACGAGGGTATCACCATACCAGCACATCTGCTCATCTACATTCAATCTTGTCCTTGCAAGATCTATCTCAGTTCCTGAAAAAATATAGAACGGTTAAACAATTTATTGGTGATACATTAAATGAGTGAAATCAAAATGCCATTGGAAAATCAAATGTATCTTACCACGAAGCCTTTTCTCCAATTCTACCTCAAAGCACTGCTCAAGGTGGATTTGCTTAACAACAGGAAGCACAGAAGATAGTAGACAATGGAGATATTGCAATTTGTCTAGAGCAGGAATCTCCCTTATTCTTACCTACAAAAAATAGAAACATCCAAACATACTATTGAGTGCTTAAGG
This sequence comes from Parasponia andersonii, assembly GCA_002914805.1. Taxonomy (NCBI): domain Eukaryota; kingdom Viridiplantae; phylum Streptophyta; class Magnoliopsida; order Rosales; family Cannabaceae; genus Trema; species Trema andersonii. The sequence goes on from JXTB01000135.1 coordinate 308,771, forward strand.
ATTATGTCAAATATAAATTGTAGTCTCATGAACTTTTGAAACTGAATGATTAAAGTATCTCTACATACCTTTATTAGATTATCCCCACGTAAGCAGACTTTACAGTTACAATTACCACGACATGCAGGGCATATTCTTTGAATCTCTTCCACTGAGATGTCTGGGTACCTAAAAGTTGAAGCATCTACATTAAGAATGCGTGTCAACATTCAAAAATGTTTCCTAGAGAATGAACCTCACCATTTAGATAGGCAACTATCACAGTATCCTCTTCGATCACATTTAAGACACCAAATAACTCTCTCTCTGTCATTCCTACGGCACTGATGGCAAGTTTGGCCACCGGTCTCTTCAGATGATTCCGTACTTTGATCAGAGTATTCCTGGAGAAAACAAGTTCACCTCCAAATTAGAATCATACTGTAAAAAAGGACGAAGAAATGATAATTATTAATGGAAGCAGTAAGATTTTCAAATAGAGAACAAAATAAAATCGAATCTGACGAATATGGTGATACATGTTAATTTACTTAAAGAAAAAACTCCACGTCTAGTGTAAGCTCACTTGTGCTATCAAAGCAATATGCAGTATCACCTAAATAATGAACTTTTTTTCATTCAAACGATTAATAATTAATTCCCTTGTAAAAATGTTCTCTTTTTGAAAATTATTTTTTTAAAAAAATCCACATATCCTTATGTGCAGTTATTGCTGTAGGGATCTTTATTTCCGACTCTGGGTGGAAATTCTTCTTTATCATACAACAATATCACCTTAGTTATCCTAACCACAACAGTAATCAAAACTAAATCATGTAAGTAAAGCTTGGTGCAAAATCACCATACCGAAACCGTCATCGCATTAGCATCAAAGCTCCTCTGTGATCTGTTTCTGGATGAGTCCACAGCAGAACCGGACGGTGGAGTCTTATTCAGCCTAAAATGTTCTTCATACTGTACTAAATCTAAATGAGAATCATCATCTAGCTTTGGGGAATTCCGTACTGGTAAACATTTCAATTGTGGTGCATCGGGAGAGTAGCGGAACTGATTTTTGGATATCTTCTCAAAGTACTTTTTCTTAGGGACTGGAACAGAATACTCCTCAACTTTTGTGTTCACAGGTGGTACATCAAAATCATCACTCTTACTCTCCAAATAAATATCACTTTCACCCAACGACTTCCGCTTGGCTTTCTTTAAATTAGCTCGCATCGCAGAATTGGCCGCCCTCTTCTTTGCCTGGATATAGTGCTTTTCGCATACTGTCTTATCCGGCATGGACATGGCAGTGCATCTCCACTGCTTCCCATCCGATCTCTTGCAACGCAAATCATCAGGAATCCCAACATTATCCTCACCAATCCCAGAGGCTGATCGTGGATGATCCATCACAAAACGATCTGCAGCAGTTCTGTACAAATGCAATTCTGCTAACAACCCAGTCAAAACTTCTACTTAATAAAAGCTTATATAACGTTAAACAAGCACAATGAGATGAGAGGTTTGTACCAGTGGGTTTAACATAAATTTCAGGGAACAACGCAAAATTTCAAGGAAAGTTAAAAAAGAAATATTCATAAACTTTTAGCGAAGTGAAATGTAATCTTCATACAATATCAATGAAATAAAAATAATTTCGTACTCTCTTATATTTTTTTGCAAATAATTGAAGCATACTAGCTTTCCTATTACTAAAAAATTTTGAAATTTTTACAACAAGAAAAACATTGAGGGGAAAACCAAAACCCCCACCAATCCTCCCCCCACTCCCCCACCCCCCCAAAAAAAAAAAAAAAAGTTCGCCGAAAATAACAAACAAAAGAAATTACAAATACGAGTGTTTCTTAACCTAACTCGAAAGAATTCAAATTTCAAGTACAATCAGATCCGCCAATAGAATTTCTTGTACGAAAGCATAAAGGCAAGAGAGGTACCTTAAACTAGGGTTTTATGGAGTATACAGGAGCGCGAAACTCGGGAGTAAATATGGCTGTGTGAATGTGGTAGTAAAGCCCAGAATTCGAGCCCTCATATTTCAGAGTCAAGCAGGAATTGAAAAATTATTTTCAAACTTTTGATTTGAGTCGGAAAAGAAAGGGATTTTATTTTATTTATATATATGTATATGTAGCTGAGATGAGTACACACTACACAGTAGGAGCCGACGACGATGGAACCAGCCCACTGTCTTTATGTCCCTCGTTTTCCTTTTCCTTTTTTCTTTTTCCTTTTTTTTTTTTTTTAACTCCTATTTTAATTTTGTCCTCCTGGTTCTTCTCCGACAGTGGTTTTAGTAACCAGAGCTCAAGCCGTTAGGCCTGTTACCTGCAAATAAAACTTAAAAATAAAACTGAATTAAAATAAGAAAAATTAGAGTGAACGTTTATTTGATTTTCACACCTATTTTCAATAAATATCTGTTTTTATATATATATTTTTTTTATAACTAACCGGCCTAAAAAAATATATATTTATTTATAAACTTTTTTTATATATAAAAAATAAATTTAATTAATAATTATTGTTTATTATAAAAATAAAGAAAAATAATTCGGACACTTATTATTATCAAAATTTGAACGTTAATCTCAAACTCATTCGTACATTCTTAATGGACTAACCGAACTATATATTCATATATCATTTTATTATAGTATTTGAAAAGAAAATTTGATATTTACTTAAAATTGATCCAAAATTCAGTCATTTTACCGTAAGTAAAAAAGATGTTTGTGACAATTTTACTAAATTTTAAAGTATATATATATATTACTACATACAAATATTATTGCTAACGTTATACTTGACACAAAAAATAAATAAAATAATAAAATAACAAATTTGAAACCTATGCTATTTAAAATGTAATTTTTTAATTAATTCATTTCACCCAGTGTTCTAAAAGGCAAACTCATATTATTTTCATTTTATGGCCCATGAATTGCATGGTCAATCTTAATTTGGCCAATAAACATTAAATTATGCGAATTTGTTACCTTAAATTATAATTTTATCTTAGTTTATTAACTAAGTTACGTTTATTTAATCATTTTTGGCCCATGATTTTTTTTTTTTTGAAAAAAAAAGGCTACGCAAAAAAAAAAGCTACATTGTAGCTATTTTTCAAGTGACTACAGTTTGCATTTTATTACCATACTAAAGCTAAGCGAACCCAAAAAATATGACGTTTAATCTTATTTTAACCCAAATTCCTTATTGGTTCATGACTTTATTTATTTAAAGAAAAATGGGTCATAAACTTTCAAAACACAACATTCTAATACTTTGAACTATTTTTTTTCTCACTTTTGCCCTTTGGTTTACAACAAAATTATTTAAATTGAGATAAAAACATAGTTTGGATGCAGATTATGCTAACTAATTTTATTTTGTTAATTTAACTTATCACAATTAAAAGTAAAACTATAATACATACATATATATATATATGTATGTATATATACACATGTTGCCAAAACTAAATCTTAGACATTAATTCAATTACATATAAAATCCTAATTATATTTTTCATGTATATATATATATATATATATATATTAGTGTACAATTTATTCCAATTAATTATACATTTATGATATTTGTCAGAATGGTGATAATTAGATCGCAGACATAATAAGTAAGTCGTGAAAATCAAATATTGAATATAGTATTTATTAAATAAAAAATTAGAAGTCCTTAAAATTTAATATACAAAATATAGACATATAATACAACCAAATGAAATACATAATGAAAACAAAATTTATTAAATAATATTACAATAAAATCAACTGTAATATCTTATTTTCTCGTCTTTTTTTGTAATAAAATTTTTATCTTTTTCTTCATCGATAAAAAAAGTAATATTTGCCATAAATCAGATATAACTGATCTTTTTGTCATTGTTATAGCTATATAATGTATATATATAATTAAATAAAACTGGGCTCAAATATATAATAGTACTATTAATATATGGCAGATTTAAAGGATAATGTATTTTTAAATACTTATTTAACTATTGAAGAAATACACTATTTGTAAGATGTGAGAGACATCTATTTCTAGCAATCATATAAACAGCTAAAATATTATCACTAATTATAAAAATCTATCATATACATCATATAAATCGAATAACAAAAATAAAAATTATAGGAGTATAATGTAAAGCTACAAAAAAAAATACCAAGTCAATAAAAGCTAAAAAATAGATGGTTAATTAAAATAATAAAATATTTTTAAAATGAAATTGAATAAAAAACACTAAAAAATAATATATTAAATCAAAAATTAACTTTAAAAACATAATAGAATGACGGGGAAAACAAGATTTTCCTCTTAAACACATCTGCTTTTGAAAGCCTGAATCTTTTTTTTTCAAAATAGAGTAAAAAATCTACATTATTCAATATATCTTCTTAAGAGAGAAAATTTGAAGCCAATATGGATAACAATTTTTGGGCAGCAAATGTATTACTTCGTATGAAAAAAATTTTACCATCATCAACGTGCTAATTATACGAAGGATTATAAGAAAATCATTAAGAAGATATCAAAAAAATAAAAAGAAAAATACATAGTTAGAACAAAAGAAAAATAAAAGAACACAAAATTATGTCTAACAAAGAATCTAAAGAAGCAAACCAGTTAAATAACAAAAAAACTAAAACCCATCTCTCAACCAAGTCTAATATGAAAGACTAATTTCATCATATAATTAATAACCCATAGAATTACCTAAAACCTAAAAGGTAATCAAAAGAAGAAAAAAAAAAAATCCACACCTAGATAAAGTAAATACAAAAAATTAGTTTGATTTGATCACAAAGAATCATTATAAAAAAGAACAAAAAAAAAATCACACATGTACACACACAACAAAAAAAATCATTAAAAAAGAAAAAATCTAGACACATGGCGATAGGTAAAACTAACACTAAATAAAAAAAATGAATATGTTTAATATATATATATATTTGCCGAATATGTTTCAATTTTATACATTTTTTTATTTCTGAATATAAATATTAAAGAAGTATCATCATAGCATTAAACAAAAAATCTCACATCATAAATGCTAAATGATAGATCATCCAAGGAAGAAGAACATATTATAATTACCAAAATATCTTCAAAAGATAACAATTATCAACAAAAAATAAAATAAAAAAATAACAAATAATTCCCAAAAAAGCACTAAATAACATATCTCAAATCATAAATACATAAAAAAAAAAACACATATCATGATTAGCACAAAATATCCCGAAAAAAATAATAAATATCAAACAAAAAAATAAAAAAATACTCGGATTAAAAAAAATATTGGAAATAGAGAGAATACCATTAAAGAACATAATACGATTCAAACCCGAATAACTAAGTCAAAACTGGTAAATAAAAAATCGGAGAGAAGACAATTAAAAAAATTCCCCATATCAAAAAACACAAGTAGACCATCAAAACAAAGAGAAAAGAAAGAGAGGATCTAAGATTCTAAAAAGAAAAAAACAAAATCAAAGAGAAGAGCAATAAAAAATGAGAGAAACGAAGATTAATATTGCAAAAAAGAGAGAGAGAATAACAATTTACGGAGACTAATAAGCAAGAGAGAGAATAAACACAACCAATTAAACTCATAATCCATAAAATCATTTCGAGAAATGACCAAAAAGACCTAGAATCATTGAACTAAAGCTAGAAAAAAGGATAATATCATCACATACTCACGTTTAATGAAATGGCCAAAAAGTGTACACCTAATTTCACACACACAAAGCCAACGCATAAGGCCAATTTCAAAAAATCGCAAATTAGAAAGAAAAAAAACCAAAAACCTTATCATCAAGTTACTATTATTAGTACAGTCGCCATCATTTTGGTCATATACAATAAAGTGACATATATATTACTTTATTTATTTAAGAAAATATTTTATTGTCTAAACCTAGGAAATAATTTATGTTATAAAAAAAATCGAAATCATAATTAAAAAAAAAAAAAAACATTTGCTACTCCCAATTACCCACGCCCGCGCACGTTAATCATTAAGTTAACAACCCCAAACCATAAAATAAAAAAGAATTTTATTCAAAAACAAAAAACAAAGAATGAAAGAGAAATTAAGGGGAAAAAAAAAAAAAAAAAACCAAATCGAATCGCAGAAATACGTTTCTTCTGGCACTCGAAACAAACGCCTTGGTCTTCTTTCGATCTCTGCTCGCAACGTAAGCTAGTCTAGAGAGAGAAAAGAGCGAAAGAAAAGACGACAATGGCTCGAGTGAGCTCAGGCCTTCAGTACCCAGAGCGGTTCTACGCGGCGGCTTCCTACGTTGGATTTGACGGATCTCCTCGCTCCTCCGCCAAGGCCGTACGCTCCAGGTTCAAACCAGATACCGCTCTTCTTCTCTACGCTTTGCATCAACAGGTTCACGAAAATTCCATTAACGCTTCTCTCTCTCTCTCTCTATGTCTGTATCTATAGTCCTTGATCCCAATCCCAATCCCAATTTCCAATTCCTGTACAGAAATGATATGCTTTTGAGCAAGTTTACGTTGAGAATGTCAATGCCGGGGCTGATTTTGTGGCTTTCGTTAACTTTTTTGATTGTTTTGTGGAATGGTGTGATCGAATTATGCGTTTTCCTGTTACAATGCGATTTTTCGTTTTCGAGGTCTTAGAGTGCTTGATTTGCATAGATTTGGTCTTCTCGTGTTTGCGATTTTGGTTTTCCCGGGTATAATTTAGGTAGATCTGGGATTTGGGGCTTTAGATTGGCGTATTTGAGATGTTGATCTGTGATTTTGTTTGGTTGCTGGGGAAATTAGCGGGAGAAAGGAATAATTTTGGGTGGTGCTATGTACAAACGCAGCTAATTGCGATATATAAATATATAGATATACATATGTATTCGTGGATGTATAATATGTTATTAAAGAAGTTCACATTTGAGTATTTGGAAGTGCACGAACACGATATGGTTGGTTCGTGATATTGAGAGTTAACTTGTTAATATAGGAGTTATTGGTTTGATAAAAGAGCTTGTATTCAAATTCATTGGTTGTGGGTTGTGCCATATTAACAATTCCCATTGCAGGCCACTGTAGGACCCTGTAACGTTCCAGAACCTAGTGCTTGGAATGCAATTGAGAAAAGCAAATGGAGCAGGTTTGTGTTCTTTACCATTCTCTGTGTCTGTGTCTCTAACTCTCCCGTTTTATGAGGAATATATTCCAATTCAAGTATCATGTGACATGTATGGATTAAATAGGTGAATATTTTGTTCTAAATATCTCCTTTAAAATTGGCATTTTGCTGTCTATGGCTGAGCCTATTAGGTGTTCCCTTAAAACAGTACTTGAAAAGTTGATGTTTAAAATCACTCTATGAATAGACAAGCTTAAGGTGTGTAGGAATATGAAGATCAAGTGAGGAAACATTTAAATTACTGGATAGAAATGAACTACGTTAGGTTAAACTGTAAGTTTAGTGTATAATTGTTTTTTTTTGGAATTAACTAAAAATGTCAGCTTCTGTACATATTTGGTCGGAGTTTCATGAAGTTTGGAGAATTGCTGTGGATTGTTCTATGAACAAAGGAAATTGGGCCGAAATGCTTTGTCGATTTTTAGTCTGCAACTTTGTTGCTTAGGGACCGACATTGACTAAAAATAGATATACTGGGATATGGATTTCTAGAATTTGGATATGGAATAATATTGCATTGTCTGATTCTCATAAAACGCTACCAGTTATTTTATTTCTCACATGCAATTAAGTGGTTACCACTTACCACAATGCATCATGTACTACTTTATTGAGTTTTCTTTGGTAAAAATAGTTTTATATGCACCGTGCAGCTGGAAGCAGCTTGGAAATATGGTTCCTGCTGAAGCCATGCGCCTTTTCGTGAAATTATTGGAGGTTTATATGATCATGATTTCTTAGGTCCATGCTTTTGTACATGCTATAGATCTTTTGCTTACAAGTTTCACCTCTTTCTTTTGGGGTTAGGAAGAAGATCCTGGTTGGTATTCAAGAGCATCAAATTTTGTTGCAGAACCTGTAGTTGATGTACAAATGAATGTGAGTACTGTTTCCTCCCTTACAAAAACAAACATTGCCAAGTGATTGAAAATACAGGCTAAGTACTATTCGAAACTTAACCTATGTGACTTGCATTTTCAAATAGTTAGCTTAAAGAAATGTGCATTGGCAGAATTAAGAGAAGAGAATGTTTTGTGACAAATCTCAAATGATTAGCAAAATGATTGTAGGCACGGTTTCTAACATTGGATCGCTTTCTTTAGTTTTATGCATGCTCTGTTTTTTTTGTTATTCTTGGAAGCTAGCTTCTATGTTCAATCATGTTTTTATTCGTATTACTATATTAAATGTGTAATCAATAATATTTTGGCAACTTTCTTTTATTACTATAAGGTACCTTTGGACACTTGTTGTAGCCTAATTTAGTTTGAGGTTTGTTTTTTGGTGTTTATTTTTACCTATTCTTTCGGGTATGATTTGGTTTGTAGAATAATCTAAAAGTTGAGCCAGCTGTTGAGAATGGGATCTCTTATCCTGAGACAAAGACAATCCCTGCCGAAAATGGGAATCCAGCTGAAGCTGAGGACAAAGATGTTGTTTCAGAAGGCCTAGGTTCAGTTGTTGTTTATGATCAATGGACGCTACTTCCTATATCTGGTCAACGACCAAAGGCCCGATATGAGGTATGGGAATTTACTCCCTTCATAATTCACCATCTTAACTTTTGTGAACTTTTTGAATGAATGGTTCTCATTTTTCAGCATGGAGCAACAGTTGTGCAAGACAAGATGTACATATATGGTGGAAACCACAATGGTCGCTATCTTAATGATCTGCATGTAAGTAAATATTCAGGACATGCATGCATAAACATGTTCAAGCTTGTGTGGTCTCAAATAATGGGTGTGTATATTGTTGGCTAAGCATTACCAGCAAGTATCTAGGTGGCATTGTTTCTGGTTATTTCTCAAGTTACCGTTGAAGGACTCTCTCTCTCTTATTCTGGAATTACTCGCTATTTCTTAAACTCTTGTATAAAACCATTGTCTTGGTCTTGGGGGTTTCTTAGATTCTGATTTCATATTCTACATTTCCAATTTTAAATACTTATTTTTAAAGGGGAAAAAAATTAAGTCAGTGGTCACCAATCCAGTAGGTATTTTTTTGTACCTATCTGTAGATATTGTTTTACCCAATTAAAATTTATCACTCATGTCTTTTAATGGTAAAAGATAGAGAGAAAGATCATTAAATAATGTGTATTTATTGTTATTATTTTTTTTCCATTTACTCAAATCATGATAGCAGTTAAATAATTGATTTAACGGCTAAAAAAAATACTTAGAGATAGGTAAAAAAAAAAAAAAAAAAACCTACTAGATTATGGACCATATATATTTCTATATATTATATATTATGTATATATATATATATTTTCTTCTTTATGTGCCTTGTTTTAATTCCTGAAGATTAACAATTGATGTATTGGTCTTTTTTCTTCTGCTTCAACTTTGCTATGGATGTATTTATTTATTTTACTGACTTGAAGGACAATACAGGTTCTGGATTTTAGGAGTTGGAGCTGGTCAAGAGTTGAGGTCAAGGCTGGGGCTGACTCATCATCTCCATTAACAGTTTCCCCTTGTGCTGGCCATTCCCTGGTTAGTATAAGAAAATATTTGTTCCTTTTGTACTTCGGTGAGAAAGCTTCTGTAGCTGATATGATTTTTTTGCCCACTATCCATTTTTTCCTCTGTTCTTTATTAAAATTCTGACAGTAAGCTTTCTTTATAATTTTGCTTCTACTTCTGTTGTGTACTATTCCAATTATTCTCATTCATTTTTTTTGCATTATTTGTTAATTTCTATAGATACCATGGGAGAATAAGCTTCTATCAGTTGCTGGACATACAAAGGATCCATCTGAAACAATTCAGGGTTGGAACTACTCTCACTGTTGTGTCATTTGGTGTTATTAAGTAGCCCCAATTCTTGGGTGGTTTTCGGTTATTCCATATGAATATGTTTTTTTATGCTTGTAGATTCTTCTATCCTATATTTGATAACCTCTAGTTTTTTTAGAAATAATTACTGAATCGTAAAGGCACTACTGGGCCAATTGTGCAAGAAAATTGTTAATAGTAGTATTGTAATTATCCTTTAGTATTCAAAATGATGCTCTAACATTATGATAAAACTCCTAGTTTATAGATTTTTTATGCAATTTGCCAGGTACTATCTTGAATACTGCTTTACTTACTCTTCAAGCAGAAAACACTGTTTAAACAGTGCTTTCAAAGAGGCTTCATTGCAATTTTTGTGCTTCTCAGACATTACTTTAATGCTGAAATAGAGCTGCTACCATAAATGAACCCTTTATGTGGTGTTTTGATTTTTTTGGGTGAAGAACTTTTATGTAATTTTAACAAGAGTCTTTGTTGTGATGTTTCTCACATTCCTATGCTTCTCATAGTAGTGAGTCCAACTCTTTCCTCCCTCTCTTGCCTTAGTTATTTTCTTCTCTAATACTCTATTATTTCTTCTTTCCTGCTTTTTCATGACAGTGAAGGCATTTGATCTACAGACTAGCAGTTGGTCGGCCTTAAAGACTTATGGAAAACCACCGGTATGAATCTGTGTTAGAGAATTTGTATCTTTGTGTACAAGTGCATGTGAGACAGTATACTATTCAGTTAACTGGGAAGCGTTTGGCTTAAAAAAGAAGAAGAAATTATTACTCTTAGTTTAAAAGTTTGATTGGACATTACGAGTCCCTTTTAGAATTGATTCTTGTGATTGGCTTAATAATGACATCATTTTCTACATAAAAAAAAAGGAGTTTTCTGGTTTAGTTTTTGGAACTGTTAACTTACATGCAAAAGTATTTGGAACATTCTAAAATCATGGTACTCTCTTGTTAATGCTTGGCAGGTATCACGTGGAGGTCAATCAGTAACCCTCGTGGGGACGAACTTGGTAATTTTTGGAGGACAAGATGCAAAAAGAACCCTGCTCAATGATCTGCATATTCTCGACCTAGAAACAATGACCTGGGATGAGATTGATGCTGTGTAAGATAAATTCTCAAACTTAAAGTACTTTTTTTTTTTCGGTTGGTGTTTGGGGTGGGGGGGTGTCGTTGGTGGGGCTCATATTGCTCTCATGTTCGACATTGGGATTTTGAGATTGATCCAGCTGAGCAGCTGTATGAAGTAGACAAGTAAATATTTAAACTACAAAATGTGACTGTTGTTAGACGACTTTGTTCCTTCCTTATGAATAAACATAGTACATATCATTTGAGTTTATGCTAAATGGGAGTTACAGCTCTCAACTCATTATCAAAGTCATGCTAGTGCCTTCCAACATTTTTATTTGGTGATTGAAGTTGTATCTCTGCCTTCTTTTTCCGAAACCTTACTTTTTTTTTTCCTTTTACTTTTGCATTTCCCTGTTCTTTGATGAGACCCTGAACTTTATTAATAAACATTCCCCCAATCCAACCACCTCCAAAATAAAATTTAGAAGTAGACAGAGGAGAACAAGGAGTCCCCCAAAACAAATTTTGAACTAAAACAAAAACTGCTAGTTTCTTTTCTGTTTGCTACACAATTACTTCAAGTTATTCCCTTCTCCTAGACTTAGGATGCTCGTCTAACAATTGTGGTTCAATTATTATTATCATTATTTTTTTTTGTGGAGGTTAATATATGTGAGCCATTTTACAGGGGTGTTCCTCCTTCTCCAAGGTCTGACCATGCTGCTGCAGTTCATGCTGAGCGTTATCTCCTTATATTTGGTGGAGGTTCTCATGCAACTTGCTTCAATGATCTGCATGTCCTTGATTTACAAGCTGTAAGATGATTACTCTAATATAGTAGTTTTATTTTTATTACATATATGTTTATAGTTTGTTTGTTGCTTTTCTTCAAATGAAACTATTGTTTATGTGTTTCATGCATTTGGACTATACAGATGGAATGGTCTAGACCCACGCAACAGGGGGACATACCAACTCCAAGGGCTGGACATGCAGGTGTAACAGTCGGGGAGAACTGGTTTATTGTTGGAGGTGGTGACAACAAAAGTGGTATGTTGTTAAAAGGCAGACTTAATACTGGTTTAGTTAATATTCTTCTACGTGGAACTTTTAATTTAGACCTGCTACTTCTTGGTTGTTACCCTCTGGGAGAGAAGACAACACTTGTCATGATGTCTCTCTCTGCCTGTCCGTGTGTATTAAGAGGGCTTTAATTTTTCTGATAGTCAGATGAGAGATATTGTAGCTGGTCACTCTTTGAAAGAAGTTTCTACACCTACTTTAGAACTAAAATATTGGGGAACAAGATTTGTAATGGAGCATATGGACTTCTGTTGAATTCATGAAGCAATCTACATTTGTGAGAAGTCAAACTCAAGTTTTGACATATATTCTGGTATTTATATTGTGGAGCTTAAAATGTTAAGTCAATTCTTACATCCACACTGATTGTTTTCAGAAAAACCATCTTGGTAATTGAATGTTACATTTTAGCTTTTTGGATCCGTTTCTTTCTTGATCATATGTGTTCATTTCAGATGCGAGCATACCTTTAGTTTGGTAATGTTTCTCAGTATAGGAATTTGATTGATGTGTTAGTTAAAAAAATACGAACAATGGAATATCCTTATTCTGTTCTTCCCCCCTGTTCTTTTCAATATATTGCTCCAAAACAGTTGGAAAGTCTTTTTACCTTTCAATAAGGCATGTCTCTTCCTGTTGATTCATTGCAGGGGTCTCACGAACTGTTGTCCTAAACATGTCTACTCTTGTTTGGTCAGTAGTGACTACTGTTGAAGGGCGTGTTCCTGTTGCAAGTGAGGTATTTTGCTTTGAACAACTTCTGTTAGCCAACCAGATTCTACGAGTACTGTTTATTAATCGTATAAATTCAGATGCAACTGACATATACAGTGAAAAACCTTAGCTCGCATGAGGGAATGTCACTCTTGCTATTTTTGCTACTGTGAGGCACTAAAACAATGGAAACCATATGATTGTTTTATTATTAGGGTTTGAGTGTGGTCGTTGGCTCTTACAATGGTGAGGACATACTAATATCTTTTGGAGGTTATAATGGGCGATACAGCAATGAGGTGAGGACTGATCATATGTGTGTTTGTGGCTTGGTCTTTTGATTCGTAATCCTCACTTTCCTTTTCTTCCCAACCCTTTTTTACATTAGGTTAATGTACTGAAACCAAGTCACAAGTCAACCCTGCAATCAAAGATGATTGAAACTCCTGTGCCTGACAGTGTTTCGGCAGTCAAAGATGCTACAAATGCTACAAGAGATTTGGAGTCTGAATTTGAAGCTGGCCAAGATGGAAAGATTAGGGAAATTGTTGTGGACTCGGAGCCCACGGTTTGTATTATTGAATAAATGGTTTGGTGTTTTATCATTAGCTCATTTGATGATTTGATGTATGCTTATAGGGTACCTGATACATTTGATGCAATGTGTGCAAACATGTGTTTCATGACTATACGGTTGCATATACACTTAATAACCTTTCTTTGTTACACTTTGATTATCATATCTTGACTTGACAACCAAACCTTTCCTCATTTAGAATGCTGCTTGTATATTTTATTTTATTATATTCCACCCTTGCTAGTGACTACAAGTCCGTTTTTTGTTTAATTTCAAACTATGTTTGTTATATAGTTTGTCAGTATTTTCTTTCTTCTATCTCTTTTCCCACCACCTTCTTCTTCCACTTAGATAAATATTAGTGCTATTCAGATCCTCATAGTTCTGGGTTCAACCTTGGGTCTTGTCCTTTGTTTGCATGTTACTACTTCCTGTCCTTTCTTATTAGAAGAAATTTTTGTTAAAAGATGCATTACGTCTTTTACTTTGCTCTCAAGCTTTTGGATTCTTGTGCAGAAATCTAAAGGTGAGAAGAGCAGTGACCATTTTCTAGCATCCCTCCGAGCTGAGAAAGAAGAATTAGAATCGTCACTGAGCAAGGAGAAAGTGCAGTCGTTGCAATTAAAGCAGGACTTGTCTGAAGCTGAGACTCGTAACACTGACCTCTACAAGGTAACTTGATGATAAGTTTCCTTCTCTTTTCCTTCTCTACAGGGTATATGAAAGTGTTGTTTAAATTCCCTACAAAATCCCCTTACTATTATTTCAAATATATATATGTATATATATATATATATGTATATATGTTTTTTGCATTGTAGGAGCTTCAATCTGTTCGTGGTCAGCTAGCAGCAGAGCAGTCAAGATGTTTCAAACTAGAGGTATGTTCTTGAGTTTTGGTCATTTCACACTATGATCATGTAAGGACTGATTTTGTGTGTGATCCACTAAAATTCAAAAAGTTACATTGTCATGATTGCTGGTATCAGTTACGTGAACAATTATTTTCCTTTTGTCGCTTGTTCTCTTGCGGGCAACTGCAATGGCATTCTGCCTTAAAATTTGGCCTACTGGTGGTTACTCAATAGTTGATAGCATATCAGTTACTTTCATGGGTTGCTATGCTAAATGACTCAAGTAAGGGCCTTTAACCTGGCTATTAAATTACAGAAGTTAGAGACTCTATGAAAATGATACCTGTTATAAAATGAGGGAAAAGCTTGAAGAGCAGGCTGACCTAAATTACGAAAGCCTGATTGTTCCAAAATTGCTGAATGAACCTTTGGCATTTTCGATGCGCTATAAGAAAGAAAGAAAACAGAAAATGAGGAACTTGGACTCTCTGCTAATTGCTTTGGAAACACACAGGTTGAGCTCGCGGAACTACGACAGAAGCTTCAAACAATGGAGACTTTACAAAAGGAGCTTGAGCTACTTCAGCGACAAAAGGCTGCATCAGAAGAAGCAGCTTTGAATGCTAAACATAGGCAGAGTTCAGGTGGCGTTTGGGGTTGGCTTGCCGGAACCCCTCCCAACCAGAAAGGGGACGACGCCTGAAAGTATTGTCCAGGCCTAATGGAATAGCGGTTGCTAGATGTGATTCTCATTGATCAATTTTTTGCCCAAATATTTTTGTTTACTTTAACAGAGTTCTTTTTCGTGATAGAATAAAGATATCAGGTTCGTATTGGTGAAGACGGCAACCTTTTGGGGCTTTTGCATGAATACATCTGTATTTTCAATTACCTAGTCTTTATTTGTTAGTGAGATGATTTTTATTCCCCTTTTTTAAGTGAATACACCGAGTGAAGTAAAGATCTCACTGTTTGTAAATTTGTCCACCGTTACATTTTGGCATATATATTTACTGGTACATTATGAAATATATCTGACTGTTTTACCTTTTTTATTTTGGGATAATTGAGAATGAATGTTTTACTTTTGCTGTGGCGTAATATGTTAAACTTCTCTACTGATCACCTTCGGAGTTCGGACCCATGTAAAATGATTAATAACTGATTTTATCTTCTTTATCTACAATATACATAGTAGATACCGGAAACTTTTTCATGGTAGATTAGTTATACGCTATTTATTTGCATTATATATGCTATTTATGTGCAGGATAATTACATTTTTGTATCTTATATTTTGACTATTTATTCAGTTTATAAATTGTATTTTTGATTATTGTTAATATTGATATTCAGATTTAGAAGATGTAACTAATTTATACCATTTTTAGGTCAAATACTAATCTTGACCATTATGTTTATTAAAATACTTTTGAAATTTTAAAATATATATTTTAAAAGAAGTTCAAATTTAAGACTTAAACTAAAATTAATAAATATGTTTGTAAATAATATTTAATATTTATAGGATTTTCATTTTTTAAATTAATTTTTACAATATATTTTTTTAGCTATTAATTGTAATTAGTTTTAATAAATGGTATTTTAATAAATTCAGTGGTCAATAGTAGTAT
This sequence comes from Parasponia andersonii, assembly GCA_002914805.1. Classification (NCBI taxonomy): domain Eukaryota; kingdom Viridiplantae; phylum Streptophyta; class Magnoliopsida; order Rosales; family Cannabaceae; genus Trema; species Trema andersonii. Next base: position 324,726 of record JXTB01000135.1, read on the forward strand.
ATGATCCAGAAAAAGTATAAATTTATTACAGGTTTCAAATTTGAAAGTTAATATTGATAAAAGTAAAATACAAAGTATAAACTAATATATAAAAAAATAATTAACTTTTCTATTTATGTTTGCTTGAAATTACTTTGGGTGGATCTATTGTTACTCCTTTGTTTGCTTTTTTAACACCTAAATTTTTATTACTAAAATAACCTTCAATTAAATTATTTTAAGTACTTAGATTTTTGAAAAATAAAAAATAAAAAATCTCTTCACATACCTCTCTTTGAATAATTAAAAAGAAAATTCTCACACCCATAAAAATAAGATCAAGTGTAATTCAAATTTTAAGACTTCTTGTTTCTTTTTAATATTTGTATTTTAATTAAATGAAAACCTCAATTTTATGGAACAATTTTTTTAAAAAACATATAACAATAAGCAATAGATTGAAATAATATTCGAGGGTTGTTTTTTATTCAATAAAATATTTAGCGATATAAATACTATAAGAACAATATCTATACACTTGCAATGGATCGTCGAGGTGCGGTAGTTTAACTAATAAAAGAAATTAATTGACCAATAATTAATATTTAATTAAATAGAATCCTTTATGTTATTTTATTTTATGAATCTCAAAATAATTGTGAGTGTTCTACAGCGAAAGCCTATATAAATCTAAGTCTGAAGCCAAAGATAAAATGCCGGTCTGAGAATGAGAGTGCACAAGTAATCAGCATCCAAAATGCCCAAAAGAATAATTTTCTTCTTTTATTCCTTCCCATATGAACAATGGTTTGAATATCTAATACAAGTAGTGAACTACTTTTCATGATATATTAAATTTTCAGCTTGATCAGTATTTTTAGCTAATTCTGGAAAGAACGTTAATATAGATTCTTCATAACAAAGGAAAAAAATATTATAGGAATTTTTTCTTTAATGGTATAAACTTAGAGGTCCAATCAATAGATTCAGTCTTAAAAAAAAAAGGAAGAAGATAAGTATGGATAAAAGTAAAGGAGAGAGTGAGGGGTGTGGGAAAATAAATGGCTATATTAGATTGAAGGACAATTCAAAGTTTATTATGGGTGCAACGGGCAATAAATAAATTTTAAATTTTAGTTAAAAAATGTGGTTTTAGAAATTGTGTTGGGAGAGAAGACACAGAGGTCATAATAGACCTACTCAATTACTTTTTCTTTCCCCTGAGGTGGGAAAAAACAGAATAATGACACTCTTTTCAATAAACGATATGTCATTTAGATATCAAGAAATTTTGACATAAATATGTAAACGATATAGAAATTTAGACAAGTATCAAACGTCGTTTATTTCACAAAACCACAATAGAACACCTCCTTTAATTGAGTTAAATAAGAGACAAAAAGGGTAAATGGCACAAATGGTCCTTTCACTATCATTGTACTTATGATTTAGACCCTATATTTTCAATTTTGGCCAAAAGAAACTTGAACTTTCGTTCTGTTTGCAAAATTGCTCAAATTGGTCACAGCTATTAACATTGATGACAATTATGTAAAATTGATGTCTCCCCCAATATTTAGTTAATTTTTTTAACTTTTTTAAAAAGAATTAAACTAGTGATCTTTCTTTGAGGGGAAAACTATTGATAAATCTGAAAAAATAAATAAAAGGGAAAAAAAATTAAATTATAAAAGCTTAAACTCCAATTTGATGCACAAATAGGAGCAAATTGAGAATAGAGAACACTACAGATTAAGGAAGGAGAAGAAGTTCTGATTTTCTTAGAAATTAGAGATATTGTTAGCAATTGTTAAAATTTAGGACTCAAATTTCTTAGTTAGAACTGAAAATTCTTTCCATGGTTCATCTTGAGAAATACATAAAGTCTTTTGTGGCATTAGGAGCCATTTTTTTTTGGAAACAATTATCCTTTTTCATCTCTATGCAATAACTAAGTCTTTAGGTTAGAACTTCATATTATATGCAAGGCTTTACACTAGTGTATGTACGAAATCAAATTTGTATATAAATAAAAAGGTTCTAATATTTTTTTTTTTTTTTTTTTTCTTTTTGTGTGAATCAATATCTTTTATTTTGAGTGATCTTGTTTATTCGTGCCCATATTAGATTAGATTTGTGCACTTTGTTTTTTCAATCTTTTAATTGTTTCAGCAAGATAACTCTCAAAAAAAAAAAAAATCCAGCAAGATTAATAGTTTAATAATTATTTAAACGATTAGGAATGAATTAAATATTCGAGAAGATATCAATTTTACAAAATTGGCATTAAGGTTATCTACCGTGACTCATTTAAGTAGTTTTGCTAACGAAAGGAAAGTTTAGGGTTCTTTTGGCCTAAATTGAAAATTAGTGACCAAATCATCAGTACTAAGATATTCAAGGGACCATTTATGCCATTTACCCAGACAAAAATGGACCAAAAACAGTACGTCGATTTTCAACTTAAACAACTGTTAAAAAAGAAGTATGAAAACGACATCGAACTTCTAAATTCAAACGACATATCTTATAGACACACAAACGACAAACAACGTTAACGGGTAGCAAACTGCAAACGTCAAATGTTAAACAACATGTCATTTAGATAGTCCAACGACAAATATGCAAATGATCTTGTTTCCATTTTCACCAAAATTATAGGGTAAATAAAAATGGAATTTCCTTTGATCGAGACGTGTCGGCATATGTATGGTTTCTAACCCTGTTCCGGCGTCGTTTTATTTCCCCCAAAATTGAGAGTGAAAAAAAAAAAACAAAATTTGCCAAAAATGAGTGGGAAAAAAAAGGGGGCCTAAAATGAATGACCGTTTGGTAAAATTGTAATCTAAAAGCTCAGCAAATCATAAATCCCCAGATTTTCTTGCCATCCAAACAGTCTTTTTTCTCTCTCTAGTTTTTAATTAAATCTCTTAAGATTGCGCACTTTCCTCCACTTTCCGGCGAGTAGATTTCTAATTTGAAATCTTCTTCTTCTCCTCCGAGTTGGTTTTAAAGTTATGCCTTGTGATTCAGACCCCCAAAAAGCTCCATTTCTCTAGGGTTTCTCGAGATTTTGAGCTCAATACGTCCTTCGACGATCTCTCTGATGAGTAAAGATGGAGAACTCGACAGAAAATGGGATGTCAATGAAGAACCTGAAGATGTGAAAGGTAGGAGGAGGATCCCAGAAGGCGGCGCCGATGGCTATGAAGGTGAGAAATGCTCCAATTCGAGGGTTTCCGACGAAGCTAGGGTTTCTGCAATGGAGCTGGAATCCAGGGTTTTGCAGACTGGAAGGTCAGAGGATGTTAGGGTTCAGGAGAGTGATGGGGAAGAAGTCGAGTTGAGAGATTCTGAGGTTAAGATGGAGAACTCGAGCGCCGACGAACTCGAAGCTCGAAATGATGAAAGCGAGGCTGATGATGATACACACGGTGAGGTGGAGAAAGGTACTGTTTCTCAGTATAGTTCTCTGTTGTCCGAGTTCGATGATTTTGTGGCTAATGAGAATAGTGGGGAAAAAGCTACTTCGAGGGCGCTGCGTTATGGGTTCGAAGTCGGTGATATGGTTTGGGGGAAGGTGAAATCTCATCCGTGGTGGCCGGGTCATATATTCAACGATGCTTTTGCGTCTCCTCAGGTGCGTCGGACCAGGAGGGAGGGTCATGTGTTAGTGGCTTTCTTCGGTGACAGTAGTTATGGTTGGTTCGACCCTGCTGAGCTTATTCCTTTCGATGCGAATTTCGCAGAGAAATCGCGGCAAACGAATTCGAAGAACTTTCTCAAGGCTGTGGATGAGGCAGTTGATGAGGTAAGTAGGAGGCGTGGTCTTGGTTTGGCTTGTAAATGTAGGAATTCAGTTAACTTTCATCCAACGACTGTTCAAGGGTACTTTGTTGTTGATGTGCCGGATTACGAGCCGCGTGCCGTTTATTCTTCGATTCAAATTAGAAAGGCGAGAGATAATTGCAGGCCTAGTGAAATCGTGTCTTTCATTAAGCAGTTGGCATTATCGCCCTGCGTTGGTGATGAAAAGAATCTGAGTTTTGTCAAGAATAAGGCTACTGTTTTTGCTTTTCGTAAGGCAGTGTTTGAAGAATTTGATGAGACCTATGCTCAGGCATTTGGTGTGCAGTCAGGGCGCCTTTCACGTGCCGCAGTTGATTCACAGGATCAGTCCATTAGAGAGCCGCCTAGAGGTACTAATTCACGTGGTTTTAAGTCATTGTTCAAAATTATGTCGGTTGTTCATTCTGTTGGATGTTTTGTCCCTTTTTTTTTTTTGTCCAGGAATTGTTTCAAATTTATGTTTGTAAGAAGTCACGTGGACATGGTATAAACTTGCTAAAATGCATGGTATATTAGTTATACTTTCAATTTTTCTCAGTGTGATCGGTTCTCATTGTGCTTTCAAACAATTTTTTACTGGAAAAGTAGTTATGATGGATATAATTATTTACTTGAACAGGGTCCCCCCCCCAAAAAAAAAAGAGAAAAACATGCGAGTTATGAATTTGGAATAACATAGAGAAAACATGAATTGGTTAAATTGCAACCTTTGGTTTAACTGAAGGATCCCTTAATGTTACTGTATTTCTTTTCAATTAACTGACTTTTTTTTTTTTTTTTTTTTTAATGTGATTATATTCCGAAGCATAGGTAGAAACCAATTTATGTAGTCCATATTTGTTAATCAGGTATGCCACAAGCAAAATCTGTTAATATTCCTGTTTTAGGCATGGTAGGAAACTCTTTTCGTCTCCCGCTTCATTAATCTGAGTTGCAAATTTTAAAGAGCAATGTTACATTGGTTTCCTTGCTGGCTTTTGATGAAATCTATTAAATGAGCATTCTTTTTCTAAGTTCTGACGGGTTCGCCTCCTGCACAGCTCCTTTGAGTGGTCCACTGGTGATTGCAGAAACTCTGGGTGGTGGTAAGAGTGCCACAAAACATATGAAAGTTAAGGGCAGTTCCAAGAAAGACAGGTACCTCTTCAAGCGTAGAGATGAATCCGGTAACTTAAAAGCAAATGAAACTAACCTGGGGCAAGCAAGTTCCTCAGCCCCTTCAGCTTATTTTGAGGGATCAGTAGCAGTTGCAGATGGGGATTATGTCTTACAGAAGAGAGCTGAAGCTGTCTCTTTAAAGCCTCAGATTCCAGGACAACATGAGCAGACTAGCATGACTGGTGCAGATTCTAATTCTTATAGCACAGGATCTGTAATCATAGATCAAGCACCAGGTAACAGTTCTCTTGCCTCCCATGATGTTTCTGAAGATGCAAAACCATCTGTTCATAAGGCGAAAGAGGAAGTAAAAGAGGGACCAGGATCCGTGTCAGATAGAGTACTGATTCCCAAAAGCATGGGCTCCACCGATTTGTCAGGAAATGGGACCTTGCCATGTGTAATAGATGGTACATCACCATCTCTTAAGCAGGATGGTGAGGGCTTGGCTGAGTTTAAACGGGAGGAGAATGTGAAAATGTCCAGACCACATGAAGATGTTCAAGAATCTCACTTGAGTTTTACACCAGGAGTGGAAGGAAACCTTGGAATGGACCAAGTTCAGGATGGTAATAGCGTTGGAGGTCCTTCACGAACTGATGCAAAGCCTTCGAGTGGAATGGGCAGTGGTGGTGGAGTGAAAGAGGCTAAAGTTAAGAAGCGGCAATTGGAAGAATCTAATTCCGAGAACTCATTGACAGAGGGAAAGAAAAGGAAAAAGAAGAAACCGTTAGGCTTAGAGACAAGCTTCAGAGATCCACAGAAGAATTTAGTTTCCAAAAAAACCGGTTTCTCCACTGGAAAGTTAGGGGTAAAATCAACCCAGAGTGGTTTGGCTCCTAAAGAAGAATCCAAGGTAGAACAATCTAAGAAAATTGCTACTTCCAGTAACAATTTGTCTGATTCCGTTGGAACCTCTATTGGAAATGTTGAGCTTGAACTTCCAGAGCTTTTGAGCAATTTGCAAGCCCTTGCTCTTGATCCTTTTCATGGTATGGAAAGAAACAGCCCTGCAATTGTACGGAAGTTCTTTTTGCGATTCCGGTCCCTTGTTTACCAGAAAAGCTTAGTTCTTTCACTCCCATCAGAGACTGAATCTGTTGAGGGTCGACCCTCTAAATCTTCTGTTGGTGCTGGAGCCTCTGAAAGTAGCTCCAGTGAGCACGTCAGAGATTTGCCATCCTCAAGACCAGTGAAACCCTTGTTCCGATCTGATGATCCTACTATAGCTGGACGGAAACGGGCTCCATCGGATCGTCAAGAAGAGATTGCAGTAAAGAGGTCCAAGAAAATTAGCGACATAAAATCTTTGGTAGCAGAAAAGAAGGCCACCCAGAAAATTTTAGAAGTTCAGCGTGGAGAGGGAAGAGAATCAGCGGTTCCCCTTGTCCGAAAAAACAGGCCAGATTCTGCGAAGAAATTCGAGCATCCGGTTAAGGCAGTTGAACCCACCATGCTGGTGATGAAATTCCCTCCCAAAATATCTCTACCGTCCCCAGCAGAACTCAAAGCAAGATTTGCACGTTTTGGGCCAATGGACCAGGCAGGTCTACGGGTATTCTGGAAGTCTTCTACTTGCCGAGTGGTGTTCCTTCACAAGTCTGATGCTCAAGCAGCGTACAAATATGCTATATCAAACAACTCCCTGTTTGGCAATTTCAGTGTAAGGTGCTACATAAGGGAAGTCGGAGCTCCGGGTCCAGAGGTTCCTGACTCTGGGAAGGTCCAAGGAGATGACATTTACAGTGACAGTCCGCGAGTTAACAAGGATCCTGCTGTCATACAACGACCGTCAATGCTGCAGCCGCAGCCTACCGTCCAGCTGAAGTCCTGTCTGAAGAAGTCAAATGGTGACGAGTCAGGACAGGTCACCGGTGCTGGTGGAAGCAGCAAGGGTGCCACCCCACGTGTTAAATTCATGTTGGCTGGTGAAGAGAGTACGAGTAGGGTTGACCAAACGGTGGCCAGTGATAGAAATATCTCCAACAACAATGCTAGTTTTGCAGATAATGGTGCACCTCCTTCTGTTGCAATGGATTTTAGTGTTAGAAACTTTCAAAAGGTCGTTCCTTCTCCATCTCCCTCGTCTATTCTCCCTCTCCCTCCACAATTTGCAAAACCACCACTTAATAATATACATCATCATCCGGAAATCATGGCACCCAGAAACACTCCTATTGCACCACCCACCATAGATATTTCCCAGCAGATGCTAAGCCTCTTGACGAGGTGTAACGACGTCGTGACTAATGTCACGGACTTGCTGGGCTACGTGCCTTACCATCCTCTTTGATTAAAATCAGTTAAAAGGAAAGGAATGGAACTTGACCGAAAAAGCAAACTGAAAAAAAGGCTCCAAGATTTGGGTTAAAGTTTGAGATGAGTCTGACAATCAAATGGAAGAGAGAATAGTTTCGCGTTGAAAAAGCTTCATGAGTGCACTCCACGATTGTTAGAAAAAATGGGGTCAAGAGCAGTTCTAGGATCATAGATAGAGGGGTCGATTTTTTTAGGATGATTTTAGGCTCAAAAAATGATGATGTTTATAAGTGGATACTTCACATGTAATTTGATGTAATAGTGCCATAGTGATGATGCATGTATCTGCTTTTTTTTTTTTTTTTTTTTGTTGCCCCTTTATTGGTTCGCTTGATATATTGACTACTAGGTCGCGGGCCCGCTTATTCCTCTTCTTGCTTACTCCTTTTCTATTGAGGTTTTTTATGGACTACAAGTCTACAAGGTTGAAATTGCTTATATCTTGTACATTTTACATCGTTTGGTTTTTGGCAATTGGCAATGTTGCACATTTTGGACGTGTTCCGTCCGTTGGAGCCGGCTGTAGTTGAATTTTATTAGAATAATGTTATGAGTATTAGTATTTTTTACTTGTTCATTATAATTATAATAAGTGAACTAAGGTGGAATTTAATTTATTAATTAGAATTATGTTTCATTTTATTAATATATGAAATGCTATTTTAAACCTCGCCATCAATTTAAAGGAGTTTCGCCTTTGTTTTCCCACTACAGTTAAGACCAAATAAAAAACATTTCGGCTTTGTTTATCTGAAAAGGGAAAAGAAAAATGTTCTGTCCTTGGCTTAGAGAATGAAGTGTGTTGAGATTTTCTGATTCTTAGCTTCTTAATATTTGAAGGAAACATTAACGGGCTCTCCTCCACATTAGTGAGATCTTATATTAAAGTGTGCACATACACATTTTCAGTGGGTCTAATATATCGCTTGTCTTCTTTAGCACTATCTAAATATGAATTATTTGTGCCGAAGAATATGAACTCTAGTTATCTAATAGTTTTGTTTGTGGTCATCTTCTGTCATCAGCCACACGATGAGGTGTGGGAGTGCGCATCATCTTTTCTTGCTTTCAAGATGTCGTTTTACTTGAGAGAACTATTTGACTCGAATTGCTCTCAAGTTTTGTTGCATATTCCTCTCAGTTTTATTCCATACAACCCAATGGCTAATTGTCGTATTTGTGTAGACAAGATATATAATGATTAATTACTAGTGGGCCGAAAGTAGAAGGATCAAGAATGTGGTAGAAAGCGACCTAAAAGTTTAAAACTTACGGCGGAAACTTGAGAACTTCCTCGAGCGATAGGTATAGATCTTATACGCCTTTCCATGGATTACGTAAGGCAAAAGCAAAAGGACCTCTCACACGTGTGGGTTGGGTGCAAACGTGTTTTCATTTTGCATTGCTCAATGCGACTGTTTAGTGGATAAACTTCCACTTTATTCCCGGAGCAAAAAAAACTTCCACTTTATTCAGTTTCCCTAAAGCGATAACCAGCACGCGCCATTTACGCGTCCTTTGATTTGACTTGAATAATGCAAATCTGACGTGTTTTTTATTTATTATTTTTTTAAAAAGAGTGAACAAATCTGACGTTTTACATAACGAAATATCCCAAATCAAATCCAAATATCGCAAAGGCCTTTTTTAAGCTCACGCGCATTGCCGTTTTCTTCATTCTATATAAACAAACAAACAAAAAAAAAAAAAAAACAAGATTACGCGCTAAAGCAACTATTCTAGGGAATCCCAGATAAAGCAATCGCATTCAATTATATAAAAAGAAAAATCTTACAATAATAAATGTCCTCTTAGTTGGCTCTGTCCTTCCTTCGATCTATCCTTCCTTCCTTCCTTCCTTCCTTCCCTCTTTCCACTTTTCCCTCCTCTCTATATAAATACCTAAACCCCTTTTCCTTCCTTTTCTTGTATTCAGCTCTCTACTTTCTCTGCCCTTCTCTCTCTCTCTCTCTCTCAACATTAATCTCTCTCTCTCTGCTTTCAGATTCGGAGATTTTCCACCATTAACAATGGAGTGCAGACCTTTGGATATAAAGATCATCTCCGCCACCGACTTAAAGGACGTAAATATATTGTCCAAGATGGACGTATACGCCATCGTTTCCATCTCCGGCGACCACCGTTCCTCGAAGCAGAAGCAGAAGACTCCGGTCGACAAGAACTCCGGCCCCAACCCCAGGTGGGACCACACCTTCAAGTTCACTCTCTTCGAGGACGCCGTACAGCAGAACCAGCTGGTCCTCAAGATCAAGCTCGTCTCCGATCGCAGCTTCGGCGATAAGGAGATCGGCGAGGTTCAGGTACCGATCAAGGAGCTTCTCGAGAATTCCAAGGACGACAAGAATGGCGAGAAGCGCGTGAGCAACAGCGTCCGCTTGCCCAGCGGAAAGGCCAAAGGTACCCTCAATTTCAGCTACAAATTCGGCGAAAAGTTTGCGGCTCCTGCTTCGGCTCACAAGGCGGCTCCTGGCGAGCCGGTCATGGCGTATCCTCCGGGTCATGCGGGGCCCAGCCAGGGTTACCCCCCTCCGGCTGCTTCCGGATACCCACCCGCTGGGGCTTACCCGTACCCGCCACCTGGTGGGTACCCGCCTCAGCAGCCTGGGTACGGATACCCGCCTCCTCCCCCTCCTGTTGCTGCGCCCGGATACGGGTACCCGCATTACCCGGCTCAACCGGGTTATGGGTACCCGCCCCAGAAGCCGAAGAGGAACGGTGGAAACATGGCGTTGGGAGTGGGAGCCGGGTTGCTTGGCGGTTTGTTGATTGGAGATATGGTTTCTGACGTGGCTTCCTATGACGCTGGTTTCGATGATGCCGGCTTTGATTTCTAGTTATTATTTTCTTTTTATTTTTTTTTGGCTTTTATTCAATTTTTTTTTGGGGGTTTTATCAAGAAAAAAAATATCTGGGTTTGTTATAGTTTGTAAATTTGGGGAGGTTTTGATGTTTTTACGAATGATATAATCGAATAAAGTTACGATATGTCTGTTCTTGGCCTTTCATCTTTATGTGAATCAGTTGGATTTTAAATTTAGTTTCTTTTGGTATGTTGTGTTTTCAAGCATATACAAATATGAAAAACAGAGGATGCTAATCAACTTCTACTGTTTACAAAGTTGGTCAATTGCTTTATTCTGACGACCCAATCTTACTACCATTAAAGGCCCAGATAATTGTGTCCAAATCTGAGGCTAATGTACCGGATTATAGCAAGGAAAGATTCCATTACCAATGTGGAAGATTCCGTCAGCATTTTCCATTAGCACGCACTAATGTGTGTTATTTTTATTTTCTGTCGGAATGAAAATAACTACAGGGTTTTTTTAAAAAATAAAAATAAAAAATAAAAGAAAGGGGAAGTACTTAATTTGATATGCGGGTTAGAGAGGAAAGAGGAGTTTGAAGATGTGGTTCGTGTAATGTCTTTTGAAGTTTCGAATCCCTTGAATTTTAAGCATGAGAGATTTCGTAGTACGGTAAACCTTAGGTGCAGAACAAGTTTAGCTATTAGCTTACATTTGTTAAACATGGAAACTTGTCTCTTTTTCCATCTATATTTTGTGTCACACGTTCGGTTATATTATTTTGTAGTAATTAACGAAGTGGATTGATAAGAGTGTTATTTAAAATTTTGGTCATATATTTGAGTTATTTGAGTTATAATGTGTGTTGATGGAGGTTTTATCAACAATAAATTTATAAATAATTAAGAGACGTGACTTGTGTGAAGTTTAAGTAGTAATCAAAACAAATAAGGAGAGAGAGATTTATAGTGGTTCGGCCCCAAAAAAGATGAGCCTACGTCCACTGTTTTCTCACTATAATGATGAATACTCAAGGTTACAATCTTGTTTGGAAATCGGAAAGACTGAAAAGCTATTGAAGAATGCTAAAGACTGACTACCCAAAGTTTGGAATACCCTAAGCGTGTATTTGCTCTGACTTCTATTCTCTGTGACTTGTTTCTGCCCAGAACTTCATTATC
>JXTB01000135.1:353150-377618 GCA_002914805.1 Parasponia andersonii
TGGCCGAATTTTTTTTTTTAAATGCTGAAAAATTTAAAACAACATCAAAAAAATCTTGAAAAAATTTAGATTTTCAAACTCTTTGAAACATGTTCATGAATCTATCAACCATAAAATTCAAGAACACCCAAACCTAATTTTGCTAGAATCACAATCCACAATTTTTCTCACCATGCAAAAACCAATAGTATACGTAATTAAATATCATTCATCACCATGAATCATTTAACTATCATAAACAAAAATTGCTTAAACTTATTCACATAACCTAGATATTCAATTCTAGATTAATATTATGCTATACATACGAACCTACACTCTTGATACCAATTGTTGGTATATTGACCTAACACTTGGGAAAATCATGCATGTATGCAGATATGGAAAATACATGATCATATCATGAACGCAGCGGAAAAAATAGCGGATTTAGATTTTAAAATTTTACATAAAAATAGTTTTCATAATCATATAATATACATGCATCATATATAGGATCATATACAACATAAATCAAATCTAGATACAAAACCCTAGAGATGATATTAGGGTTTACCTCTTGTAGCGTGTTCCTTCCTGATCTCCTTATTGATGGTAATCAAACCTCCAACCCTAGATCTTCTTATCTATGCTCTTGCTCTTGGTAGATGAAGCGAGTGGGCACTAAGTCGAAACCTTCGTTGGAAAACGATCAAGAATGCCTTCTTGATCCTATGGAACACCGGGATGTGAGATGAGAGTATGAGATTGTGAGAAATATTTTTCTCTCTCCCTTGGCCTAGGTTGGGCGAAATCTCTCTCTCTCCCTATGCCTTATGCGTGTGACTCTCTCAGAGTTACTGTGTAATTTTTCCTCTCATATATCTTATATATATGGGACCAAAAACTGCTAAACCTAGTTCAATTAGGATTGAGCTTGTTCTCCAATTTGGGTTTTGGGTGTATTTTTATAAATATGTCCAACTCATGAAACTTATTTATAAAAACACCAACTTCTATGTAGAATCATTATTTTACACAGTTTCATGAAACTTTTTTCACAAATACCACCAACCAATTAGTGAGCTTAATTGAGCTAGACAAGGGACCTAATGGATCCAAATAATCTAAGCTCTAATAATATGATAAATACATAATAACTCTTATTATGATATTTATATAAATATTATTAGTAAAAAGGACATTCTACTAAAGGCCTAATACTGCACTCTTAGATTAAATGTCATGTTTTCTATAGAGATTTAATCAATTAACCTTGATTAACTGATCCATCTAGTATATTCCATATCACATATAGAATCCCTATACAATGCCGTAGTTGGATAGGTGAAATTACCGTAATACCCCCCCAACACCTATTTACCTTTAAGTTACCATTTTTCTATCAAGGAATAATGTTGTCGATAATTTTGTTCTCAATGGCTATTTAGACAAAATTATAAACCAATTTACAAAGTGAATACTAAGATCTTAGATTTAATTATTCCATGAATCTTGAAAGAACCTAAAGTGGCATTAATGTATAATGTCCTTAACTATTTGGTGTTCCCATCAATTCATAAGCCATAACCTCCAATATACCAAAATTTACCTCTAATTTCATAAAGATTAGTCTTTTAACAAATCAAAAGGCTATAACCTATGAAAGCAAGTCCAGTCAAACATCAAGGATTAAGATTTATATGCTAAGAACTAGTTTGTGATAATATAAGAATTAAGTTACGGTACTCCAATTCTTTATATTACCTGGTCTAGTTTAATACACATAACTTGTTTATGTTGTATTAGTATTTCTAACAGAAGTCAGATACTTCAATGATTTGAGACATATCATTCCCGTTGAGATAGACAAGCACTATAACCTTTAGTAAATAAAGTATTCCATCTTTATTTATAGATTGTAAACTACTTCATTTAGACTTAGATAAAGAAACAAGTCTCCTTATAATTAACACTTAATCATATTTGTTTCTTTATACACTTATAAAGTCATGGAATCTTTTTCAGATGAATAAACTATTCAACTAAGATAGTTTAATCTAGCAAATGTCATAATTACATATAAGAGAAAGTTGTTTATACTCAAAAGGGTAAAGTTGGAAATCTGCTTTTTAGGGTAAAAATCCCAACAACGACAACTATCTCGTTATCTAGTTCTACCATCAACCTACACGGTATAAATTGCATTTTGAATATTTTAGTACAATTATATAGTATACATATAAAGAGATAGAAAAGCTACACTAGTATAGATTTTATCGAGATTGGTATTGTAGTATTGTCTTCTCCTTCAGGCATCATGGTATAAAATTCAGGTTCTTTAGGATTATCAATATCCATCTCAGCATCTTCAACATCATTTTCGGGCTCATGGACACTAGCTTTTGGATTCTTTTTTCCAAATGCATCGATGGATTTCAAAATCATGTTTTGAAACTTGTCAAATCTTTGTTGCAATGTAATCTCTTACTTTTGGAGGCATTCTTCACATATTTTTTTCTAACTTACTAATTTTTTTCTCCTATGCTTTATCTCTTTGTCTTTCATAGTGAAATTGGCGTTCTTATAATTCTCTTAATCCCCCACCAGGCTTCCTAAACACTTTTCTTTGTACAATAAATTTACCTTTATCTCGAACATGATCTAGGTGCTTAGGAGTTCCTAATGCTTGAGTAAGAATGCCATTGGATCCAATTTCAACAATTTCTCTCTTATCCCGTAGCTCATATAATATATCCTACAAAAGTAGTAAGTACATTATTTAGTTAATCAAATTTTCAATTATAAACACCAAAGTATGTATAATAAATAGAACTTACAATTTTTTTTCCTTTTTCTCTTGTACTATCATTTACATATTCTCCTTTTGGATTTTGTCTAGATTTTCTCCACAGTGTAGCCCACTCAAATGGATGTATACTTCCTTCTTTTTCTTGCATTTCTCTTTCCAAACTTGCAAAAGACTTAGGAGAAGTGCGGTGTAGATATTATTATTTTGCATGTCTTTCTTGGTTTTTCTTCTTTAACTTTAAAAAGTTAGGATCCATTCTTGATATAATAAAGACCTTTCATTGTTCATCAGTGATGTAACAATTGCTTGTTGGTGGAACTACTAATGCATATGGATTTTTTGTAGCCCATACAACATCTTCAAAGTATCTCTTAACATATTTACTAGTCAATGATGACCAGTGGTTATGCCATTTCTTACTCACCGATGACCACACATAAGCTTTATTATCTTGACTATCAATTTCTGGGAACGTACTCTACAACAAAATCAAACAAAATATGAATTAGACCATATAGTAGCATAAACAAATAAAGTACGATATGAAATAAGTTAGTAGATAACTTACTCTTAAGTCGTCCCATATGACAGTGTAAACCTCCTCTGGAACATTAGGCTAATCAGGTATAGTAATCGTAACTTTGGTACAAGCTAACTAATCAAGATATGACTTAAATTCCGATGCCCAATGCCTAACTGGTTGGCCAAATACGTTCCACTCTAAAGGAACTAGTTCTCCTTTATTCCTCATTTTGATGATTTTCTTACATTGTGTATCCCCTCTTTTTGCCTTCTTCTTCTAATACTTTGTATGAGACTCATCTGAATGGTCTTCCATCGACCTAAACAAATAAAACAAAATATTAGTAAACAGAATGACTCTTATTAATTAATTTTTGCAAGTAATGAAAATAAACATATAATATAACATATACATATTTAATTCACCTTATATTATTTTGTCTTACTCAATATTAATCCATATACCATCACCATTATCCTGAGAATTTGACCCTGTAGTTCCTTTTATAATATCAAAACTATCAATATCTCCCAAAGCTATATCAATTGTGTTAAGCTCATCAAGTACTTCAACAAGATCATCACTATTTCTCATGTTTCTTGGTTCCGTAAAAAGTACTACAGACCAATTACTATCTAATGGGTCAGTAATATAAAATACTTGTTTTATTTATGAGGCTAAAATGAAGGAATCGGCTTTATGACCTACTTTCTGTAGGTTAACCAACTTAAAGCCCAAATTATCCACTTTAATCCTATGATAACTTTCAACTCAATCACATTTAAAAACCAAGACCCAAAATACACAATATTCGAGCTTCCATATCTCTTTTAGTACTCCATAGTAGGTCATACTTTCTTCAATAGGGTTCTTATCCTTAGCACTAGCAAAATACATAGTTTATGCAATAATACTAACTCCATTATTCTGATTAGCCTGCATATGTTCATGAGACTTAGTGGTAAAACATTGACCATTAATAACATATGCCTAATGGTTAGTTGGCATAATTATGGGACCTTTTGCAATCCATTTCAATTCTTCAGATGCTTTAGTATTTGGATTAGCCAAATCAATTTCAACCTTAATGACCAAAAAAACTAAAAAAACAAAAGACCTCTGGTTAGTATTGATACATTTTACAGATACAAAAACTAACTATGTCATCTTGCCCATACCTTTTTTCTTAACTAGTTTGTGAATGTCCTATAATATTCTTCTTGTATCTATTTTTTCTTTTTAAAGAATTTTCTTGTTTCACACATTATAAATGGTTACTACATGTACAACCATTTCTTAAGAATCTTATTGTAAGAACTAAGATCATCAATAAATTTATGAATCAAATAACTTAGTTGTACTTACTTGATATAAGGTTGAACATCTGTTGTATTTTCTAGCACAATCCTATGAGCTAACTCTAAATCTGTGTGATCAACGAGAGTAGGATTACCAACACCTATATCTTTACTTTGAAATTCCACTGACTATTGAGGTTTCAAAATATCAATAGTCTGAGCATGACCAATATACTTTGAACAAAATTCTACAGCTTCTTTAGCTATGTAACATTCAACTATACATGCCTCCGATTTCTAACATAACCTTTGAAAATTTTCATTAACCTTTCAATTGGATACATCTATCACAAATAAATTGGATAACTTAACTTAATTTCCCTTACTAAATGTACAATAAATGAACCATAATATTAAAGAATTACAGAGGAAAATATTGCTCGAGAAGAAACAATGAAATGATGATTTCTTTTTGAAGTGATTCCAACTTGGTTATATCCACTGCTTTAGCATAAATAGCATCAAAGAAAAAACATAATATCGTGATCGTGAATCTAACATGATTTTGAGAAATTCCACGGATTGCAACTGGAAGTAATTGTTACATAAAGGCATGATAATCATGTGACTTCAACTCAATTACTCTTAAATATTTCATAGATACCATGTGAATGTTTGAGGAATAACCATCTGGAACTTTTATATTGACTAAAGTATCGCATATTTGATACTTCGCTTCTTTTTTCAAATTAAAATAAGTTGCTAGTAAAATTATTCGCTTCTCACCTAATTTAGGAGCTAACTATTTTCTTACTCCCATTTCCACATGATCAAGACGAGTGACAATACCATCTTTTATTTTTCCGGGTATATTAAGCAAAGTCCTAATAATACTATCACAAATATTCTTCTTAATATGCATGACATCAAGATTGTACCGCAACATATTATGCTTCCAATACTTTAACTCAAAGAAAATAGATTTCTTTTTCTAATAGTCACTCTTTGTTTCTTCCTTCTCTGTATCTTGTGTCATTTTTCCCTTTTTATTTCTTTTTTTTTTTTGGCTATTTTCTTTTAGAACTTTTCCAAATTTGTTAACTATTTGACTAACTTGTTCAAAAACTTCATCACCACTTAATGGACTAGGAGTACTTTCCATCTCCTTTTTCTCGTTAAAGTGCTTTGTATGTATATGATAAGCATGATCAAGAGGTAGGAATTGTCGATGTCTCATATAAGATTCTTTATTACAATGCTTCAATCTTATTGCATGTGTATGCTCACTACATATTGGGTATACTTTGTAATCCTATTCATAATGCTCGAACAAATTAGCATATGGCAGGGAAATCATTGATTGTCCATAATAATACCGCCCTTAAATTAAATCTCTCCCTTTTCCTTGTATCATAACAATTGACTTAATCCTATAGACTTTTTAAATCGTCTATCAACAGTGCCAAATAAACATCTATATTATCTCCAGGATGTTTAGATCTCGAGATTAATAGGATGAGCATTGTAAATCTTCTTTTCATACACAACCAGGGAGGAAGATTATAAATAACAAGTATAACTAGCCAACAACTATAATTACTACTCATTGAACTATGAGGGTTTATGCCATCAGCTGAAAGACCAAGTCTGAGATTTCTAGGATCTTCTTTTATTATTGGACACATGTCATCTATTTCTCTCCAAGCAAGTGAATCTGCTGAAAGCTGAAGTTTTCTATCTTTGATTATTTCTTTATTATGCCATATCAAACTTTTAGTATGTTCTTCATTCCGAAACAACCATCTAAATCAAGGAATGGGTGGAACATACTACAACATTTTCACTAGAACTGCTTTCTTCTCTTAGTTAGAGTGCTTCGTAACCTTTTATCTCGAAATTTTGCACATAGGATAACTACTTGCATCTTCAAACTCTTTGCGATATAATATACAACCATTTGGACAACCATGTATCTTTTTATACTCCATGCCCATTGAGTGTAATGTTTTCTTTGCCTTATACATAGAAGTATGTATGGTGTTATTTTCCAGGAATACCTCTCCTAATAATAAAAGTAATTGAGAAAATCCATTATTGCTCTACCCATTACAAGCTTTTAAATTATAAATCCTAAACAAAAATGATAATTTTGTGATTTTTGAACTAGGATAGAGATCTTTCTTTGTATCCTCCACTAATTTCATGAATTCATCCGGATGATTAGCAAAGTTTTCTTCAACGTCCTTAACTATATCTACTAGATGATCTTCGTATTTCTTGGAAACATATTCCTTTTGAGCTATTTTGTAAGGGAAATTTTCTTCACGTGTGGGTTTCCCATGCCAGATCCATCTCGTATAAGATGTATCTATTCCATTAAAAAATAAATATCCACTTACGTCGATATCTCTCATATAATTAATGTTACCACACTTAACATATGGACATGGAGTCATATTAGGATTTACACTATTTTCTTTGGCATATCTTAGGAAATGTACAACTCCATCTTCACTCTTTTGACAATCTAGTCTTTGTTATCCAACTTTTATCTATTACTAATCACTAAAATTCTAACTAAAATTTAACAGATTTTCTGCTTAAAAATTGACTAACCCCTGCAAAAAACAATGCACACCACCAATCTATACTTTAAACCCAAGTCATTGTATCATATTTCAACATTTGTAAACTTCCAAATTCATCTCATTTCATACTTTGTATTAAATTAATAAAGTTAGTAACTAAACAACTAACTAATTTTATTAATGCTTATCTTTTTTCAACTAAGGATTATGTAAATTCAAATAAATAATAATATACACATTACACATATAGTAAAATCACATAAAATTAAGCAAAATTAAGCAATTCATGATAATGTGGTCACATTAACAAACTATAATTATTAATGACTATTAAAAAAATAACATAATAACATACATTTCATTTCACTTTCTATAATTAAAAAAACATTCAGATTAAATAAAAAAACAAAATAAAATTACCTCAAAGTGACCTAAAATCTAACAATACTCCAAATTTGATGCTAGACTTTCTATAATAGTTCAAAATAGAACCTAATATAACCAAAAACTACACAAAATCACAATTATGTTTGACATAAAAACAATTCGGATTAAATAAAAATTAAAAAAATTACCTCCAAGTGACCTAAAATGCAACAATACTATGAATTTGATACTAAAATTGATATTCCCGACCAAATTAGAATCTAAAACAACCAAAAAAAATACACAAAAAATAATAAGATTACATATTACACAGAAATTACAATGGTTAATCGTAAAATTTTTAAAACAAATTCTAGGTTAAAGAATCGTTAAAATATAAACAAATTGTAAAAAAAATTAAGCATATAAAGCTTATCCATATCAAATGAAATGATTTGAGTTAACTGGAGGTGATTTTGACAAGAAAATGGGCTAGAATAGGAGCTGCCATGCACAAAGGAGGCGCGAGAACTAGTTCAGCCGCGACTGGAAGAATTGTAGGAGAAGAAGAAGTGGGGGCCGAGCTAGTCTCGGCCCTCTTTAAATGGTCTTTAATAGCAGTTCTAATGGAACCACTATTAAAGTCTTTTTAATAATAGTCTCGACAGTTCTGATTTAATTGCTGAGAATTTTTTTTTAAAAAAATCAGCTTTTCTCAGCTGTTGAACCAGAACTGCCAAACAAATCTCACGGTCTAGTTTAACAGTGGTCCTCTATAAACTGCCTTTAAATCCCACCTGTTAAATCTACTTTTTTTTTTTGTAGTGCTTTTTAGTTTTTCTTTCACCCACCACCTTTTTTTTTTTTTTTTTTATATATTTGATTCGGTTACTATTTTTCCGGTTACAAATTTTTAACCTAAGACCTATGGATATATCTATAATTTTTTCCAAAAATGATAAAAAAAGAAAAAACAAAAAGTAATAATCGCAGGAATCCTTTAATGATTCGATTTTGATTAATCAACCTTTGTTTTAATAGTTGCAGTTGTAAAAGACTTGTCAATGCAAGAAACGAGTAAACAACGGAATGATATGTACGTGGAGTAATAAAATGATTCCCACTGCTAAACGTTTTTTTTTTTAAATAAAGGAAATTTATTATTTATATAAAATAAATATTTCATTATCATTAAAAAATGAAGGTTTGAATTCTATCATTAAATATTAGTTTCATTCCTATTCTAACTCTAATTTCCAAATATAATTAAAAGCAAAGGCCAACGCCACCGTCATTGCTTCCTCTCTATTTCCGTATATTTTTTTTTTAGGGTTATTTTCGTATAAATTAAATCTTTCTTTTCTCTCCCATTACACGTTAACCCTCCTAGTTAATTATTTATAAGGTTTTCTTCAATAATATTTTCTATTTTCTCCAAACATAATTAAGACTACTTACGTGCTCTCACCAAGAGCTTCCCATATGGAGTACCGTTCCTTGGAAATCAACCTATCATCCTTAGAATTCGTCAAACAACCGAGAATTATTAACGACTTCTTCTTCAAAACGCGAGTTTATGCCGTCGTCTCGATCGTCACCACCACTTCGACCACCAGGCTAAAGACCCCACTAGCAAAGTTTATTAACGGGAAAAACCACGTGTGGGAATTATATTTTCCAACGAGATTCTACGTCGATGAATCGAAGCTACAACAAGACACTGTTACGCTGATGATCCAAATTCGGAAAAAACGACACTTTTGCATGGATAACGACGACGTGGGAGAAGTTCACGTTCCTCTTAAGGAGCTCTTTGATCCTGACATGAATCCCCCAAACGACATCGTTATTAGTAACTGCAGTTGTTGTCACGTTGTGACATCCACTTCGGGGAAGCCTAAAGGCTATTTACACTTCTCGTATAAGTTTAGTGACAAATTCGATCGGAGATAACGTCAAAGACGTTTCGAGGACGAGGCAGTTGCGCTCGGTGGCCGAGAAGCCGAAGTCAATGGTGGAAACATGGCGCTGCGGGGAGTGGGAGCTTGGTTGCTTGGAGGCTTGTTGTTTGGAGATATTGTTGGATTTAAAAAATGATTTTCGCAGTAAAAAATTGATCTAAAAATATTAAAAAATTTATAGCAAATAGGACTAAACAAAAAGAATAAATCTAATATTTCTTGCCGCCTCAATCCAAGCCCCAAGTATGGTTGAAGACATTGCGTATAATTTCTTAAACTCACACTTTAGCTTTTAGCCCATTGCAATTTTCTCAAACACATGAGAATGCAATAGTTTCTACCAACGTTTTCACCTTATAGTTTAATAAATAATATATTAATCAAATTAATATATATAATATATATATATATATATATATATATANAATTATTAATTACATATAGATAAACTATTTATCTAGACAAAGTGTGCAGTAACAGAAATAATGTAATATCCAGTATAGTATTTGTAAAAGGTGGAATTGGAAACCTATGGACCTGTAATTCAAGCTCCAATAAATTATGACAATTAATTAAACTCTTTAATTAATTTGTCTAATTTATTAATCCTAGTATTACTCCATTAAAAATCTAGAATTGTACTCTTGAATTTACAGAATTAATTTACTCAGAAAACAACTAATAGTCCATCAATTTATTCATTACATATAGTTCAATCCTCCATAGACAATTCATAATTGGAGCTAGATTATATTCCGTTTACCTCTCCAATTACATCTTTATCCTTGTATACCGTTGATTCTCTAATGAACAATTAATTTATAAATCTATTATAAATTAAGTACTCAAATTGTTCAAGTCTTGAATCAATACACAAGGGAATCATCTTTCTAGCCTCCTAATAGAAGGAATAGATTCCATATTTGTAGGCTACATTCCCAACTACTCATCTCATCATACTCCCAATATATAAGTATTTCGACCTGTTTAAAAAACAAATCTTTAACAAGTATGTCAAAGAATATAATATTATAAATAGGAGTCTATAACTACTCAGGATTAAGATTGATCTACATATGATCATCTATGACATTATTTGTACTCTTAACATTTAATGCAATTTATGTAAGATTCAATTCATATTTGGTCCAGTCCTATATAATTGAATTATGTAAAGTATCTCCATTGTGATGTCAACACATCAATACTCTGGATAAAACTATTACATTCTCAATGTTAATGAATCATACTAATAATATTTAATTAAATATTTCAAACTTTAATTAATTATTATGGAATATATTTAGTTTATTATTTATAAATTTAATCCTCATGTACATAACACTTATATATTAAATTTTGTTGTCACATAAATAAATTAGGGATTTTCTGATATTTAAAGACATATAAATTATACACAGATTCAAACAGAAAAATGTCATTTTATTAATTCAGCAAATATCCAAAATATACATCCTCTTAGGGTATAAACTCTAACAGATATGGTGTTTGATGTGGCTACTGAGGATGACTCTTTGACTTTGGAGAGATTCTTCTCTCTTTTCTTGCAGAGATTCTTTTTTTCTATTCTTGGTGATTTTATTTTATTTTTTTGGTTTGGGTTTAGTGCAAATATTTGTAAATGGAGGCTTTAAGTGTTCAGATAATTAAATTGAATAAAATTATTTAACACTAAGTTTTCTTTATTTTTTTTAGAAGGTTAAAAGCAAATTTATCCAAAAAAAATAATTGTTTGCTACACAATTTCACATATTAGAAAATTTATTGGCGTTTTTGACAGCTCAACATCCAAATAAACAAGTATGTGTGGTTTTAATGACTATCATTACATGTTAGATAGCCAATGTTTCTGACGCATATGATATCGATCATAATTGGTCGGAAACAAGCAAGAAGAATGATTTGTTAGTTTTGTGATTTTAGCCATTCGATCAAAAATATATACATATATATAAAGTACTAAAGATAAATAGTTAGAAAATTAGATTTCTAACACAGGTGATTCTAATAATTTTGTCAAAAATAAAAGAAAAATAAAAGTGTTGAATTTAACGTAGGTGATTTGCCAGAATGCTTGTATAGATTAATCTTTTTACAGTTGTATGTAGAAATTTAACTAGTCAACAACTTTAACACAATGGATATGCATATATTTAAAATACTAAAAATAATATATGCGGTTGCAAACAAGAGTCGCATTATACAACTCAGCTTGCTAAATAATTTATCTTCGTGGATTTATGGCAAATATTAGTGATTGTGTTAACACAATATGTATAATTAGTCAATTAACACCCTGTAAAAATAATGAAACGTGAGAAGTTGGTCCAGAGATTAGTCAGTATCCCAAAATCTCTATCGTACGAAAAATAAGAATGATTTTTGACGAAGCTATGGACTTCAGGCTTGTATCAAATTAACCGACTTGGAATATAAGGGAAAAGAGAAGAAAGATAGAGTAGGATTTGCTTGAGAATTTAGGAAAGCAAAGCTATGTTATTGACATAGGAGATCATAACCTTATGGAAGTTGGGAAATCGAGACAGACAGGGAATTACCATCAATATCTCGTATATTGAAGACAACTAACGAGAAAAAGGAACTAAATGGGCAAAGTAAGATTTGGTTTGTCAAAAGGGAACAAAAAAACCTTTGGACGTAAAGCATGAAAGTATAACAATAGATAAAAGAGTAATGCCACGTATCTTCACAAGTTATCTAGAAAAAATAACTTAATAGTGTGGTAATATATGATTGGTAACTGTCATATACACTTATTCAAGTTATTCAAGATAACTTGTCGTGATATTTGACAATTTCATTGATGAAATATGTAGATATAATTGAAGATATGTCTATATTGCTCCCTTTCGTAACAATGCATAGCCCTTTATATAGGCGTCTATAAGCGGTGGGTGCTAGACTGATGATAATCTCAGAAGCACTCTAAAGTTTGACACACCATCTTGATTTATCTTAGCCGACAGCCGTATAGGACATCTTATACTTAGTAAATGTGTCAAATGAAACCATGACAAACGGATTGGTCCAACTGCGTCACATAGCTACTTTAAATTGCCAATAAACTGTTGACACTTGCACATTTGCACTTATTTGCTTCTAATGGGAGAGATTGATACTTGTCTTGATATTATGGTCTTCTTTTTTCCAATACATATCACATTTTCTTGATAAACTCTATGTGATATATATATACACACATATTTTTTTTTTTTTTGCACTAAGATGAACATCTTTGTTGCTTAGTTTTCATATTTTAAGTCCTATTCTAGTTATATGCTCCTAATATTAATTCTTATTAATTTTTTTGAAGGGATACTTCTTATTAATTTTAATGAGAAAATGTTGTAAAACAACTTTCTATTTCATAATTTTTTTTATGACATGCTTTGTGTTTTAAAAAATATGAAAAAAATCCCTTTAAATTTGATTTTTCATTACAAAAAACTTGTAACTTGATTATTTTTGAAATTCAACTTCCTCATATTATCAAAATTAGGGAAATTGATAGAAATGACAAAATTTCTTAAATAAATGATACTTGCACATTCCCACTTTGCTTCTAATGAGAGATTGATACTTGTCTTGATATCATAGTCTTCTTTTGTCCAACATATATCATATTTTCTTGATAAATTCTATGTGATATATATATATATATACAAACATATTTTTTGTGTACTAAGATGACCATTTTTATTGCTTAGTTTTCATATTTTAAATCCTATTCTATTTATATGCTCCTAATATTCTAATTCTTATTAATTTTTTGAAGGGATAATTCTTTTTAATTTTAATGAGAAAATGTTGTAAAACAACTTTGTATTTCATAATTTTTCTTATGACACACTTTGTGTTTTAAAAAATAGGAAAAAAAAACTCTTTAAATTTGATTTTTCATTACAAAAAAATTTGTAACTTGATTATTTTTGAAATTCGATTTTTCATTACAAAAAAATTTGTAACTTGATTATTTTTGAAATTCAACTTCCTCATATTATCAAAATTATAGAAATTGATAGAAATGACAAAATTACCGTTGATAAATGACACTTGCACATCCGCACTTTGCTTCTAACGAGAGATTGATACTTGTCTTGATATCATAGTCTTCTTTTGTCTACATATCACATTTTCTTGATAAACTCTATGTAATATACATACGCACACATATTTTTTGTGTACTAAAATGAACATTTCTTTACTTAGTTGTTTTAAAAAATATGAAAAAAAAACTTTTTAAATTTGATTTTTCAGTACAAAAGACTTGTAATTTGATTATTTTTGAAATTAAACCTCCTCGTATTATTAGAGTTAGGGAAATTGAAATGACAAAACTACCCCTAATAAATGGTAGATTTAGATTTAAAATAAATTTAAGAATAGTTTTCGAATAACATTTTGATTTTTACCTCGTAAGTGATAAAATATTTTCAAAACCTAAATCGACTATCCACTAAAGGTAATTTTGCCATTTCTTATTAATTTTATGAATTTTGTCTATATGAGAAGGTTAGAATTAAAAATAGACAAATTACAAGGCCTTTTACAATTAAGAATCAAATTCAAGAGTGTTTTTCCTATTTCTCTTAAAACACAGAGAGTTTTGTAAAAGGACAAAAATAAATAAAAGGTTATTTTATGAAGTTTTCTCTAATTTTAATGCCTATAAAATTTTATGTAATTAGTATAAATAGCAAAAAACTTTTTTATTTGAACATTAAAAAAAACTCATAATCCTACAAAATATGTTTAATTTATTATAAAAGAGATTAAATTTATAATATCAATAAAAATGTAACAAATTAGATAATTAAATTCTATAAATAAAACATATTCATATTATTGGTAACTAAAAATTTTTAAAATTAAAAGGTGATAAAATCACGTTCCGAACTTCTGTAAACAAATAACACAATTAAATTTCACAAGATACATATTTAAAAAATAAAAATTAAATTAAATTATAAAGGAAAAAAAAATTAGAATTGTCGATAAATTTAAAAGATAATTTCTTTCGACAAATAAAAAAAAAAATCTAAGAACTCATTATGTATATATGAATTTATATCAAAATAAAGGCAAATTTGTTTCCTTTTGTAAATTAAAATTTGTGTGGTAATAAGTGAAATTAGCCTGCTATTGTAGGCCACTTTTAACTTGATCAAAATTTTGTAGTGACAAATAAAAATATATTGAGAACTCATACTTTATATATATATATATATATATATATATATATATATATATCTATTTATAGGATTGTAACTAATTTACTAAAGTTTTTGTACTAACATATATTCAAGTGAGTTATCACTATTTAATTGGTGTATTGAAATTTATCATAACTGATTTTAATACCATCTACTAATTGAATAGTGACAAATGTCAACTCACTTGTCACGTATATGTATTGGTATTAAAAATTTAGTAAACTATTTGGAATATCTAGCACTGTTCATATATATATATATATATATATATGGTATAGAATTTCGGATGTAACTATTTTCAATCAATTTATCAAATAGATTTAGTCTCACCAAACAAATACAAATATGGAAAAAAAAAAACAAAACAAGATATATGTAAATGCAATTTCTGCCAAGTCCAACCATTAAAGGTGACATGAATAATTTTTCGTTTATTTTTATAATACAGATTGGCAGTTATATGATTTACAATTTCATATTATCTTTGACACAATACACACATAGTATTGATTTTTTTTCCTATGCATGTTTGGTAGGATGGACAAAATAATATTAGGAAGGAATAAGTATGAAATTGGTTCGCTACAAAAAAAAAAAAAAAAACAAGAAAAGAGAATTGGTAAAAATTGTGCATTACATTGTTTTCTTGTCAATATTGGGACAATGAGTTTGGAGGTGCGATTTATGTTTCTCCTCTTTTTGTCACAATCCTTATGCAAAAATTTAAAAAAAAAATAAAAAATAAAAAAAAAATAAAAAATAAAAAATCGAGAAAAAAATAATCAAAGATTGTGTTTTGTTTTGTATTTTTGTGAATAATCTTATTATGGGTATAATATAAGAAAAAAGAGCGGCATAACATAAAACTAGTGAATAAACTTTTTTTTCTTGGGAATCACGTTAGATCCTTGAGTTGCGATGCATGTTTAGGGTGATCCAAACTGAAAAACCTCCTTTTTATCCACCATTTTACCCAGGCCTTTCACTACAACCCTTGAAAGATTTTTTTGATCTTTGATGACACAATAACCTATATTAGTGGAGATGACACAAACCATGGGCTTATGATAGTTTCAATTGGCATTATCTAGAGAACATTCATAGTCTACTAAATGTATATATTTATTCGGAGTTTATTGGGTTGAGTAAGATTGATTATGCACATACTTACCCGAAAGGACCTTGAGTAAGGTGAAACGATGCTTGATGTTAAGATTCTAGATATTCTCAATATTTGTATTTCATTTTAACTTGGAATATTTTATGACTTTGAAGATACTTGCACAGTTCTTGATTCGATACAAAACTCACACATTATTAGTTGCGTTTTATTATTTACTTTTTCCTTTTTCTTCTTTTCATTTACTTGAGGACAAACAAATGTTTGAGTTTGGAAATATTTGATGAATGACTAATTCACTCACAAATCAAGCATCATTCAGTTCAAACAATTGTGAATTCTCAAGTGTTTTTGTTGGTTTGATGTGTGTTTATTTTATTTTTATAGTTCTTATAAATAAATAAGAATCAAGATAAATTTGTACTAAACATGGGTATTTCAACCCTTTTGGATTGAAGTTGAGTCTGATGTAAATACAACGCAATGAAAATCAGGCAAAACGGAGCTAAAATAGTAAAACAACACACCGAAGAAGTAAGGTGCTGATTTTCCAGAATTGGGAGCATTGCAGCTCTTGCCAAGAAGCGTTGCGACACTATCTGGAAGAAAACTTTCCAAAGTAGAGAGCATCGGGTTTTTAGCAAGATTTTAAGTGAAATATTGGCCATCAATTGCATCCGATCACATGGTCCAAATTTCCTCCATCCTAGGTCATTTTGGAATCCCTTCAATACACACTTAAGCCTCTATTTAAAGTATGGGGAGTTAGAGAGAAGACACAATAAAAAGAGGTAAAAATTTCTAGAGAATAAGAAGCTTAAAGCTAAAATTGTTAGAGAAGATACTTGAGAAAATGTCTTGAAGAGATTGAAGGCTTGAAGTTCTACATCTACAAAAGAGTTTTCTCTTCCTCTTTTTTACCCTAATTTCATTTAAATTTTTATATTGCTTTTGATTTATGAATATGTTTGGAATTAGGAAATTCTTATTGAGATTAGCAATAGATTATCCTGTGTTGAACTAATTGCTACAAAATATAGGAATGATATAGCTTATACTTTGATTATGTGTCTTGATTTCCAATATATTTTATGATATTATTCTTGAATTTATTTATGTTATTGCATGTTTAATGTTTCTCAACTAATTAGTTACTAGTTGGATGAATTGATTTTTAGAATTCGGCACTTAAAAGAGGGAATCTTAGAAACAACCATAATATAGTATAACCTAGAAGTGTATAGAATTCGAGAGAGTATATAACTCCTTTAAAGCTATGATCAAAAAATCATTAAGCTTAATAAATTCTAAATTTTTAGATTCAGAATAGAAATATTGGAATAAAAAATTTTGGAATAATTTCACTCGGCACTCAATAGACAGAGTAAGAATATCTTTGAGTTCTTGGCTTATAAACTAGGAATAATTGATTAGGATGAAATTGGTGATCAAAAGACATAGTTGATTGTTAGGTGAATTCAATTTCCTTGTACATTTATGCATAGAAGTCTCCATATTTTATTTTTGTATATATATATATATATATATATATATATTTGTAATTGTATTTATTTAATTACAAATTCATTTAGTTTGGTTGCCTAGATAAAGTTAGGTCATGATGATTTTGATACTTAGCGGCAATTTAACACCTAATTTTTTTGAGAGATCGACAATTTTATACTTATCACTTTATTACTTATTTATGATTTATGCACTTACAATTATTTTATGTATATACATTTAGCATTACATAGAGCGATTGGTATGTAAACTATGCAACCAAAAACTCATAGATGGAAAGTATTTAATTCTTGACCAAAAATAAGTTGTATTAAGGAGTATTTTTGACAAGTAGTAGGTCTGATAAAAATAAGAGTGGCAACATATAATACAGTATGCCCTCAAGTAGAAATAGGTAACTTTGTTCTCATAAATAGTAGTCTAGAAATTAACTGAATATGTTTAATAAATGATTTAGCAAGACCGTTCTATATATGTGTGGGCAACATAATGCGTAACATTAATTATAATTGATATACAATAATCATTAAAAGCTTGAGATGTAAACTCACCAGCATTTTCAAGACAAATTTTCTTTATTAAATGATCTAGAAATTGTGATCTTAAATGAATTAATTAAGCAAGAAAACTTGCAAATGCAATATTACAAGTACATAACAAACATACATATGACCAATGTGTTGAAATATCTATCAATACTATAAAGTATCTAAATGGTCCATATACTGGATGTGTTAGCCCATATATATCTACTTGAATTTTTTCTAGAAATGCAAGGGACTTAATTGTAGCTTTCATGGGAGATGGCCTAATAACTAATTTACCTTGAGAATAAGCTACACAAAAAAAAATTATTGGACAAAAGAATCTTTTGATTCTTTAATGGATGTCTATATGAGTTTTCTATAATTCTTCATATCATAATTGACCTGAGATGTTACAGACGGTCATGCCAAATAGAGAAAACTTTAGGACCAAAAGCTCTCTTGGCCATCACATTATTTGATTAAATTGCACTTATTAGTGTGTAATATAATAGAAAGGAAAAAACACATAACTTTTCTAGTTTTTGCTTCTAGCCTGAGACAATAGAAGTAATATAGAGACTTTTATATTATTCTTATTTATGGTCTCAATATGATTCTATTTCAGCGTATAGCTTTGAAATTTAGTGAATATTAGAATAAAGATTTATAACTAATCTAGTTTCTCTGGGTAACATAATTATAGCTCTTTTGGAGCTTTTAATTAGATTTGCATCCCCTGAAATTTACTCAATTTGGATTTTGATAATGATAAATTTGTAAAATATTTCTCATCTCTAAGAAGTGTGTGTTGTTGCACTATATGTCAGATACATACCTTTACCATTGGTTTTGAAATCAAGACTAGCTAAATCTATATTTATTCACATATCAAAATATATAATAAATATTAAGAGATGATGAAATGAGAAATATAAATATACTATTAATAAAGACGATGTATTGTAATAATAAAGACGATATATCAAATAGACATTAAACAACATATCAAATATTATCTAAAACCCAACTTTAATAATAGACACACATGGGCCTACTTCAATTTTTCTTAGTTAGATTCTCAAAGGAGTCCAAAACATCTAAATATGTAATATTCATAAGGCTATTATGGTCAATGAAGTTTGTTTCTACTTCATTTTTTCTTTTCCCTTTAGTAAGGCTTGATAAAGGTCGACAAAATATTTAGGCATACGACAAGTATATGACTAATGTCTTTTCTTACTACACCCATAGCAAAGATTTTCAGCATCCACTTTTCTGGGTATCTCTTAATTATTCTACCAGTTCTAGTGAGTTGTGACTTTTTTAAAATTTGAAGAATTATAGTTACAACCACGATACCAAGAAAGATTTTGACCACGACAACCCCGACCATGACCATGATTTTGGCCATAGTTGTTATATATAGCATTTTCTAGGTATCTCTTCATTATTCTACCACTTTTGGTAAGTTGTGACTTTTTTAAAATTTGAAGAATTATAGTTACAACTACGATACCAAGAAATATTTTGACCACGACTATGACCCCGACCCCGACCATGATTTTGGCCATAGTTGTTATATATAGCATTTACTTCACGAAATGTTGTTGAATCAATTAGGCGAGTTTCGTGATTTTTTTAACAATAGTTCATTATTTTGCTAAGCAATAAGTAAACATGAAATCAACTCAGAATACCTTTTAAAACCAAGCTTCTCGATATTATTGCTGTAGGATAATATTCGAGGCATGTATTTTTTCCAACATATCTTTATCAGTTTTCTTCCCACTTAATTTTAACTTAGAAGTAATTTTGAATATTGATAACTTATATTCACTGAATGTTTTAAAATCCTACAAGTGTAAATAAATCAGGTCATATCGAACTCTTAGGAGTATCATAGCTTTTTGGTGGTCATATATTTTTTTGTTTAAACTTTTCTAAAAGACAAATGGATCTTTTACTGTTTAATATTCAGTTTTCAATTCTTGGTGCAAATGATACCGAAAGAAAATCATAACTCATTTATTTTCTTAATTGTATTTCCAAGATTCATGGCATTTAGCTGGATTTCAACATCAAGTGCCCACGATAAAGAGCTCTTTTCTGAAATTTCAAGGACAACAAAATCAAGCTTTATAAGATTTAACATATTGATAACTATCATACACTAAAAGAAAATTGCAATTATGAGATTAGAATTAATCACAATGCATATACATGAAATGATAAGCTACAATTATTTCAAAAACTTAAAATGTGTAAATTATTTATTCGGTCGGTTCAGTTTTTTTTCGGTCAATATAGACATAGACATTAAATTTGGAGTACCAATATTTCCATTCATGTCGATATTTTCGTAGTTATGTGATTTAATTCACTCATTTACATGTGTTTTCTTAATGCAATTGTCAAAATTTCCTTTAAACTGTCAAAGGCATTCACATCAATGCTTGACTCATTTAATTACATGTCAACACTTGCCACTCAAACGAAAAAACTACCGAGTCTAATACACATTCATTTACACATGAGCATCACCGATTACTAAAATACACCCAAGCATTAATTTGATCACTTATATTGTAATTTGTACGTTCGCGCTCTTACTCATTGATAATTCCATGAAAATATAGTTATTTATATTTTTTTACTTAAATATTTTGTGTATTTTTGAATAATTTTAGTTTAATTTAAGTTATTTTATAGTTAATTCGATTTTTAGTATTTAGATATAATTTTATTAGATTTAGTTACGTAATTTAATTTAGTTAATTTAATTCAGAATTTATTTAATTTAAATTATGATTTGTTTTATTTATTTATCTTATTCTATTTGATTTAGATTTAAATAATAGAAAAAGGCCAAAAAGATTTTGGAAAAATCGAGGCCAGTCGCGTGAGCGAGAAGTTGTCCGATCTCGGCCGTCGGATCACTTTCAAAATCCACCAGGCCGACGCGTGTCACGTACGCATGGTGTCAAGCGAGTGGAAGGTAGGAGAACAGCTGGGCCCTGCGGATGTCAGCGCTGCAATGCCTTTTCCAGCCGTGTCCATTCATGTGCTTTGTATCTTTGGTACACCCAGTATTTACACAATTCATTACGCGCCACTTCAGCTAATTGACTTTGACCTTTTCTTCAGCGAATCTGAAATGATTTTACGGGAGCTCACCTCTGTTCGTCTGTGTACGATAATATCCCCTAACTCAGAAAACGTGAAGGAAGAGAAAGAGAGAAAAAAGAAGAGAGGAAATCGTGAAGATCGACACATACATCACTAATCTGATTGCTTATTTAGAAACGCGAAAATTTGCACAATATTTTAAATTTAACTATAAATAGCCAAAATTTTGAGAGAAAATCCAACTTTTTTTAGAGAAAATGTGTAAAACGAGTGTAAGGTTAAGCTAATTTTTAGAAAGATTAGAGAGATGATCTTAGTTGTGTAATTTTTCTGTTTTTCAATTTTGATTTCTGAGAGTGCTTCAATATTTATATATTTAATTTATTGAATTTTTCAATATTTTTAGTTTTGATATATTATTTTCTAGTTTCTCGTATAAATTCAGTCGTACTTTTTTTATGTGTTGATTTAAATTAGATTATAATTTTATTTGTTTTATTAATTGATCTTTTACTATGATATTGTTTCTGTAATATATTGTCGATCTTTGATAACTAATAAGATAAATTATTTTAGTATTAATCGGAAGAATTTTTCATATTGAATACTTTAGATTAATATTTGTTCTTAATTGCTATATTTTCCAGTTATGTGTTTGGGATGTGAGACATATAATTAAATAATACTTGTCAAAATTGGTAATAGTTAAATGAACAATTAAGTGAATCTTGAAGCCTTAATTTTCTCTTATTGGTATTTTCACTTATTATTTTTGTGATCATTTTAATTTATTGCTTAGTTAATTTTTATTTTCAATTTTTATTTTTATTTCTTGTTATATTTTTATTGTTGATTTACTCCTCAATAGGATCGATACTTTAATCTATACTATAATAACTGCTAGTATATTTTGAGTATAGACACTCGCTTGCAACAAACAACCACTAACACATAAGCGCTCATTAATTCACTTACACATCAAAGGCGCCCACTCTAACAAATAGTTTCCACCACTTACACATATAAGCATCGACTCAATCATTAACACATATAAGCACTAACTCAATTTCTTACATAAACACTCAATAGTCGCTCACTAACACAAACATACAACACTCACTAGCACACATGCATACACAATCACTAGCGCATTCATTTACACATGAGCCATTGCTTGGTCACATAAATGCATCACTTATTTAAACAAGATTAATAATAAGGACATACGTAATTTACACACAAAAATTACACACAATAATATAGTATGCTTTTTGTCCACCCATATTTTTTTAAAGTAGGACCACTTTATATTCATGATTGATGAAAAATACATGCATCAAGACTCTGACTTTGTTCATCATCGAAACAACATTCTTACTTTCTACAACATTTTTACTCTTTTGCTTTTGGTCTATTTTACATCAATCATTAACATTCATTCCTCTAAGACTAAGGTCTTAGAGTCTATCTTAGAATTATATGAGATATCTGCATTCATCCGCAGTCAACTATCAAGGCTTTGTACCAGGATTTCTATTTTTGATCTTTATTGTTATTTCAATTGTGTATTTGATTTTTTGTATTTACATATTCTTGATTCGATCACTAATTTGAGCATTAGAATCTTTTTGGCTGGCACTACCTCGATGTTCCTAATTGAACTCTTACGTCTTTTGATTTTAACAAGTCACTTGTGGCATGATTCTATGATAGTAGAAAGGAGCCTCTACACCTAACTTCATCAATATAATACCACACCTAAATTTAGAGATGATAATACAAGATTCCAATCCTCTCAGAGTTTAACAAGCACTCTCAAAATCAAAATATCAATGATAAACGAGAAACCATAGACTATGAAACAAATTATCATTCTATAAGTATAAATTTACCTCAAATTTAACAGAGCCCGAAGTTTTCAATTTAGTTGACAACTCTCAAGACTTTTCACACATGCCTTTTCCAACATATTCCATTAGTACAATTGTGAAAATCACTAGCAAGCACATCATCAAAATGAACATAACGAAAAGGAGTCATTAAACTAAGAAAAAGTAACAATTATAAAGCTTTGAAGGAAATGAAACATGTAAACGACATACGGGATATTTTTTGGCCTAGACAACTAGCAATGCCTAGACAACTAGCAATAGCAACGTATTAATGTAGAAACATTCAACAAATGATATCTGTACACTAAGATAAGCGATTTTATTTCTTTTTTTTTTTTTTTGAATTATCTCCCCTTCATAATTCTTTTTATCCATGAGATGAAATTCCTTTAAAACGTTTGTGACCAATCATATAGATCACAAAGTTCCAATTTGCAAAATATAAACAAGCACTAAAATTATTCAATTTGTCATATAAATAAATAAAAATATAAAAAGACCTCAATAATTTTTGACAGCAATCTTCGGGAATTATATTTCAACCTCTCTAACAAAATATTTCAACGTTGGAGCTCAGCGAAAAACAACCTAAACCAATACAAAAATATTATAAAAAAAAAAGTGAAAAGCTACATAGATAATGTATTATCATGAAATACAGAGTGTAAGTTAACTAGCATGTTTGTGGATAAAGAAATAATATTTAAATTATAATGAGAAAATCGGGTAACATATTATATAAGTATAGGTAAACTATTGAACCAACACCCTAAAATTCTTATTACTCAAACTTAATTCTCTCGCTTTCTCTGTCTCTCTTTTCCTCTACTTAAATTCACACTTGTCTTACTCTTGCTATCTCTTTCTATCTAATGTACTTACTCTACTACTCTAATTTTTTCTAACCTCTCTAACATACTCACTCAATCACTCTAATTTCCTCCTTCATCCCTCTAATTTTATTATTCCCTTGCTAATTTTCTCAAAACCCTCTACCACTACGATTTTATTACCTTGCAATCTTAAATTCCCTCCCTCACTCTCATCTTGTTACGTTCTTGCTATCAATAACTTAAGACTCTCTCATTCTGATTTTCTCTAACCTTCCCTCCATCTTGATGTTACTACACTCTTTGCTAACTTGATTTTGTACTAGCTCAAGATATAAATATTCAAAGAAAAAAAAAAAGGTTAAAGCACTAATAGCTTTAGACTGTGAAGAGTTTGATTTTCAAGATATAAAGTTTGAAAATAAATAAATAAACTTCCACCACAACAAATGTTTGAAGAAAAATAAAATTTTAAAAAAACGTTATACTAACCTTCAAATAGAAATTAAGGAAGAGATTAATACAAAAGAATAAGAACATAAAGAAAATCTTGACTTACAAACAAATATAGCGCCCAAAAAACGTTATACTAACCTTCAAATAGAAATTAAGGAAGAGATTAATACAAAAGAATAAGAACATAAAGAAAATCTTGACTTACAAACAA
>JXTB01000135.1:380545-441929 GCA_002914805.1 Parasponia andersonii
TATTTCCTACAATGTAAAAGAAATAATGTTAATACCAAATATATATTCTAATAAATATGAAATAGAAAGATTCATGTTCATACCAATATTATATGCCAAAGCTCATCTTTTAGGTTCTTTGGTACAAGCGTCCAGTTATCAATATTGATTGGGATCTTGCGACGAATCATAAGGCCACAAAAGCTCGCTAAATGTTTACCTTCATCCCCAGTTGGTTGTCCCCATTTATTGTACATGACAACTTCTTTTTTGTTATCACTTCCTTTTATAATCAACTCCTTCATTTGAGTCATTCCTCTTGGTTTCTTTTTATGTTTTCTTTCACCTTGACTACTTTGTGATGGTGTAAATTGATAAACATCATCTTCTCCTTCATTTTTCATATCAATAATTACCTGTTAAATAATAAAACTACAAATGTAGATAAAAAATTAAGATAGAAAATAATAAGCATGTAAACATAAGTGATAATATTTTAAAAAATAAAACATCAATCCATAAAGATATAAAAATAAAACAAAAATATATAACTTATTTGATTTGTATCTCATTGGTTTTTTTCTTTGATTATCAATCCAAATACCTTCATCATCATCTCGTAAATATGTAACATTACCTTTATTAATGTCTTCTATCAAAGCCTCTACCGAAACTTCTTTTGAGAATATTTCATGAGCAGCAAGTATTTCGTTCTCATCTTCAACTCCTAAATTTTGATATTCTTTCGATTTTGTTGCAAGAACAATTGACCATCGAGCATCAAGTAGATCATTGACATAAAATACTTGTTTTGCTTGTGTTACCAATATAAATGAATCATTCTTGTGACCTATCCAGTTTAGATCAACTAAAGTGAAGCCTAACTCATTTTCTCTTATCCCATGGTTACTCTCCACCCATTGACACATAAATACCGGCAACCGAAATGTGACAAAATCAAGTTCCCAAATTTCCTCGATAATGCCATAGTATACCATATCACCCTCTATTGTGTTTTTATCTTTAGAACTTGAAAATTGTATGGTTTTTGCAACAACACTTACCCCA
Source organism: Parasponia andersonii (assembly GCA_002914805.1). Lineage (NCBI taxonomy): Eukaryota > Viridiplantae > Streptophyta > Magnoliopsida > Rosales > Cannabaceae > Trema > Trema andersonii. The sequence continues at coordinate 381,593 of JXTB01000135.1, forward strand.
CTATTTTAGATTGTTCTTATGTTATCGCGGTCTCTTGTGCTAAAATGAACACAGTTAATTTGATAAGCATGATACTTAATTATATCCAATGATGGTCCACGTGATATCTATTTCAACGTATCAGATAGAATATGTGTTGCCTTGTTCATTTCAACTACAATATATTCAAAATGCAAAATTAACAATTAGAAAACCTAACATATTAGTACTCATGCTCTAAAATAAGGAAAAAATGAAATAAAACTATTAATTATAACAACTAATTGGAATTACCCGTTCGCGAAACCAACTAATAAAAGTTCGATGATGTTCATCATGGAACCACTTCTCTCTTTTTGATTTCATTAAGAATTGTGTTTTGATCCAATTTATATGCTCCCTTAAACAAATTATCCCCAAAGTAAACCATTATTATTAAAGAATTCAACATTCAATCAATGAAAATCTAATTCACAATAAAACTTACTCGATGAAAGGTTAGACTTCAGCTATATTTTGTAATACAGTACAATATGCTTGGTCTAGTTGTTCTCGTTTAACTGTATACACAATACTACCACTTAGCTTTTATAATATTTGAAGATGTGGGTATTCTGATAGCTTCTACATTTGCCAAATACTCAGAACAAAACTCAACAGCTTCTTTTGCGATATAACACTCTACAATGCATTCTTCTGGCCGGCTTTGATTTCTAACATATCCTTTTAGAATTTTCATGTATCTCTCAAATGGATACATCCATCTCAAATAAACAGGACCACATAACTTCACTTCTCTAAACCAAATGTACAGTAAGATGTATCATTATATCAAAAACTTTAGGAGGAAAAAACTGCTCGAAGATGCACAATGTTACAACAAGTTCACATTGTAGTTCATCTAACTTGGATACATCAACCACCTTAGAACAAATTCCATTAAAAAATAAGCATAATCTGGTGATTGCATATCGAATATTTTTAGGTAATACGGACATGATCGCTATAAGTAGCAGATGTTGCATTAGTATATGACAATTATGAGATTTAAATCCAACTAGTTTCAAATTGTTCATATCTACTAATGTTCTAATATTAGAATAATATATTAGAACAATAGCCTTCAGGAACCTTCATATTAAATAAAGATTGACACAATTGATATTTTTCTTCATTTTTCAATGTGAAGCAAGTAGGGGGTACATATGTTCACTTCTCCCCCACTTTAGGAGTTAACTCTTTTCGAACACCCATGTCAACAAGATCCATACGGGTACCAATACTATCCTTATTCTTCCCTAGAATATTTAATAAAGTTCTAATTATACTATCACATATGTTCTTCTCAATATGCATGATATCTAAGTTATGTCTCAGAAGTAAATGTTGCCAATACTCTAACTCAAAGAATATAGATTTCTTCTTCCAAAAACTCTTTGGGGGTTTTTACAACCTTTATATTACTGTATCTTTTTCTTTTCTTACTGATATCACTTATTTTAAACTTTCCAAGCCTAAATTCGAGCTTAGAGACTGTTTCTAGTATCTCTGTCCCAGTTAAAGATTGTGGTGCCAATTCAAATTCTTGAGAACCATTAAATATTTTTTCCAATTTCTGTATACATATTTGTGAGGTAAAAATCTTCTATAGCTCATATAACTCAATTTTCTAGCATGTGTTAAGAACTGACAAATTGTTTTCTCATTACAAATAGGACATGCTTTATATCCTTTGGTGGAAAACCTAGACAAATTCTCATACACAGGGAAGTCATTAATTGTCCATAGTAACATAACCTTGAGAGTAAAATCTCCATCCTTATATGCATCATAGGCTTTCATACCATCATTCCACAAACTGTTCAACTCATCAATCAACGGGGCTAAATATACATCAATATTATTTCTAGGTTGTCTAGGTCCTGATATTAACATTGTAAGAAGTGTAAACTTTCTTTTCATATACAACTATGGAGGAAGATTATAGATTAAAAGCATTACATGCCAATAATTGTATTTGCTACTTAGAGTTGTATGAGAATTAATACCATCCGCAGATAGACCAAGACGAAAATTCCTTGGATCACTTCCAAAAGAAGGCCATTTGTAATCTATTGTTTTCTAAGCTGGTGAATCAGCTGGATGTCTAAGTTTACTATCTTCTATTCTCTCATTCGCATGCCATATTAGATCTTTAGCATGCTCACGATTTCGGAATAGACGGGTAAAATGAGGAATTGGAGGAATATACCACAAAACCTTAGCAGGGGTTCCAACTTTTACCTCTTCAAAATTCTTATTCTATTGCCACCTAGGCTCATCACATACTGGACAATAAATTACATCTTTAAATTTCTTTCGATATAAAATACAATCATTTGGGCAAGCGTGAATTTTCTCATATTGCATACCCAATGAGCATAAAGTATTTTTGGCCTCATAAAAGGAAGGTGGCATCTCATTATTATTTGGCAATATCTCTCCTAGTAAAGCTAACAAGTCTAAAGAACTCTTATCACTCTATCCATGTCTTGCTTTCAAATTATACAATTTTAATAATGCAAATAATTTTATAAATTTCGTACAACCTAGATAGATCGGTTTCTCAGTATCATTAAGTAATGATTAAAACTTAATAGGATCTACATCTATTTCATACTGTGCATCATCAATCACTTCAAAAAGATCATCATTTAAATCTAACTCATAATCATCTTTTATACTCTTCTTTGACGAAAATCCGGTAATTGGAATTTTTTTACCATGCCAAATCTATTGTTTGTAACTTTGATCTATTCCATTGAAATATAAGTGTTCTTTTATCCTTTTAATATATATCTTTTGCGAATTTCCACATTTAATACATGGGCACAGAATTAAATTGGAATCTTTGACATTTTCAAGAGCAAACTCCAAAAAGCTATCAACTCATTTTCTATACTCGGTCGATAGTCTATCTGCCAACATCCATTCCTTATCTATTCTAACCACAATTGAAATACAAATGAAAAAACAAAACAAAACTTAAACAACTAATATAAAAAACTAACTAAATTGAGTACCATAAAAAATTGTACATAAGCTCCTCTATTTCTAGCACTAACCAATTGAATACCTAAAACACCAATTATATATTACCTCTTATTTAAAATTATTCTCATATTTCTAAGTACTACTAAATTGAGAACTTAATTTATTTTTTAAACAATTTCTTTTATTTCTAACAAGTTGCTAATCAACCAAATATAACTTATGACAAAATAATATCAACACAAATAATAAACTCAAGCAATTACACACAATTATAATATCATTATATCACCACAACGTACAATTTCTTATATGATATCATATCTCATCTAGATGAAACTTTCCAAAGTACTAATAAATAACCAATATAGAAAGTGACATAAGTAAATAAATAAAAAAATTTGAGAAAATATACCTCAATTCGCTTAATTTGCTAATTTATAAGTACTACCAATTTACTCCAACTTTTACTAAAATCTATACACAAAAATGTTAAAAAAATTTCAATATCTATAATTCACAACACTTTAAAATTGAAAATTTATAAATATGAAATTAATATATATGCAAAATAAGAACTTTAACAAATAAAAAATTGAAATTAAATCTAAGATCTCAAGTTAACTTACTTTCACACTATCTAAAACATGAAATTGGTAGAAATTTAGATCTCAAGTCAAACTCCACATGATTTCACCTAAAATAATTAAAAAATTGAATATGTAAATTTATAAAAACTACACAATAATAAATTAAAATAACATAAATTTGGATTAATTGTAACTAAAGATGGGAAAAAAAAATCCAAATTATGATTTCTAGTAAATAAACATGAAATTGGTAGAAATTAATAGAACATACCTTTAATTTGAAATATTTTACAACTAAATGAACTCACACTTCACCTAAAATAAATAAAAAAAATACATTGGGTATATCAATACCTACAATCAACAAAATAATAAACCATAACATCAAAAATTAGGACTAATTCACACTAAAATACTAAAACATAGCCAAAAATATGATTCCTAGTAAATAAATAATCTAACTAACACTTATAAGAGTAAAGATTATAAAGCATGCTCAAGAATTTCCCATTTGATAAACTAGGGTTCTAGATTCAAACTCTCAAAAATATAACCTAAAACATGAAAAATATACAAAATAATAGACTAAAATCGTGGTAACAATGGATATACTCTAATTTTAGTGACTAAAATGGGTTTAAAAGCTTAAATATACCTTCTTTAATTTGCCGGAAAAAATGGTGAAAATGAGGGAAAAATGGGTGTTGGCCGCGACTGCTAGAAGTGTAGAATGGGAAAAATCGGATTTTAGGTCTTTTATGGCTCATAACACGGCGCCGTGTATCTTAAACGTGACGGCGCGCCGTTATAAGCTATTAAACCATGACGCTTGCCATACGTCATGGTTGTCCCACCGTTAATCACGGCGCCTAACAGGCGCCATGATATCCTGTATACTATTACGGTTCGTTCGTACACGCGCCGTAATAGCCAATTTTTTTTGTAGTACAGAATTGGATTATTAACATCCTTCTTATCCACCATAAGATATAACTATAGCATCATAAAAATATTGTGCAAATTAACAAGAGGAGTGAATACTCATTAGAATAACTTGCAAAGTTCAAATAACATAATATATGAGAACTCACTGGGTTGAGATCAAAGTATCATGTCATCACGGATCTACACGTATTTATTAAGTTACCAGAATTTGCACTAAAAGATCCAGGCTTCGAATATTTGAAGATAACAATGTTATACTTCCTTTAAGTTAAATGAACTAGTGAAAACATTTCATGTTTCAAATCTTACTTAAAAATAAATTGATCAATACAATGAAAATCTCCTTCCCACCAGGTTATCCAAATACTACCAATGTTTTCCATCCTCATCAATTAAGAATAACACAAGCACTTTGTGTTCAATCTAAAATCTCCGATAACAATTTATAAATCCAAATTAGCTTCGAAACTGTAACCTTGTTTAAACTTTGATGATACACTCTCCCTTATGGCAGCTCCCTTAGGCTGTCTTTAAAAAAGAACTAGAGAAAAGGCATTAATAATGAAGAGAATCAAAAACCATAGAAGACAACTCTCTTACATCCTTCTTAGAAGAGAGTCGAAGCCATGGAAGACTACTTCTTACACAAGAAATAGATAGAAGAACTAGTGAAAAGGCAACAACAAAGAGAAAAATCGAAAACCGAAGAAGACAGCTCCCTTACACCATTTGTTTTATAGGAGAATCAAAGTCATAGAAGATGGCTCCTTATACAATCTCGGCCCTTAAACTATCCGATATTAGAGAGATAGAAAGAACTAGTTAAAATATAACAAAGAAGAGAATCAGAAATCATAGAAGACAGCTACCTTACCCCCTCCTCCTTGGAGGATAATCGGAGCCATGGAAGAAGGCTCCTTATGTACTGAGGAGATTTGGAAGCCACGGAAGACAGATCCTTACATAAAATAGTATAGTAAGCAGAATTCCATATCAAATTTTTGAACCTCAAGAAAGAAAAATAAAAATAAAAACAAATTTTAAATTTAAAAACACTAGCATGATACTTCTTTTTTTATTTTCTCCTATCTCTCTTTATCAATAAATTTTCTTTTTCTCCTTCCACCTTTATAGTTTTCTTTCTTCTTTTTTCCTTTAAAATTTTTTCTTTCTTTTTTTAATCCTTTTTTGTTCTTCTTCCATTTCTTTTCTTTTATCCAATTTCTATTTTTCACTTTCTCCGGTTTTTTATCACTTTTCCGTCTTTTTCGATTTATTCTTTTATTCTTTTATTTTAAACTCTATTTTTTTTCCCTTCTTTTTCAATTTCCTTTTGTTAGAATATTGGCTGATTATTCTCATTTATAGGGATAATAGCCATTGTTACAGTGTTAATTAGTTTCCTATTTTATGTGTGGTAAGTAGGATTTTTTAGAGTTAATTTCTAATCTGAATAGATGACATTGACCTTGTATAGCTGGTCATTAATTTCCTAGATTTGAATTAGTCATCATGTATATATAGGTGTTGTACGCTTGAAAAATTCTAAGCTTCTATTTCTCTTATTTCCACAAATAAAATATTAGAGTAGGTTTTAGCCTGGCTCCTTTGTTTTTCTAGTTCGTTCTTGGTCCTTTTCTATTAAGAATATTTTGTTGTTTTTTTGTGCTCTGTTTTACCCCATTTTCTTAGTTCAAAACATAGTATTTGGCACAGTTTCTATTCAGTCTTTGTTGCAAAAATTTCTTTTGTGGATATTACTTCTCTTTCATCGTTTTCCTCTTCTTCACCTTTGTACAGCCAAAAATGTCATAAAATACTCTTTATGTCCTATCCCACATAGTAACCAAACCTATAATTCATTTTGATAATCCTACACTACAAATTACTCTTGACAAACTCGATAAAAAAAATTTCTTGAGTGGTCTTGAACAGTCTTTCAAAAGCATAGGGAAAATAAGCTACCTTTGGGATTTTCCCTATGCTTTTGAAAGACTATTAAAGAGCCTAAGGAAACAAATCCTACTTATGACTCTTAGGAAGCTAAGAATTCCCAGATTATGACTTGGCTGCCTAATTCCATAATGCCAGACATCATGAAGCAATTTCTCCATCATTCAATAGCTAAGGAGATCTGAAGGCATTAAGGCTACACGGATCTTTGAACTTAAGAGGAAAACTCACAACATTAAGCAGGATACTTTTTTGGTGACAAAATATTTTAATAACCTAATAGTGTTGTGGGAAGAATTATATCTTCACCAAAACTTTGAGATAAGAGATCCTGAAATTGCAAGAAAATTGCTGAAATTCTAGAACGAGATCAGGTCTTTAAGTTTTTGGCTGGACTTAATACAGAATTTCATGAAGTGAGTGGGCAGATTCTTGGAAAGGAACTTTTTTACTCTTTATTCATTAGAGGAGAGTTTTTCATATATTAACAGTGAAGAAGATAGAAAGGCAGATATGGCAAAGCTTTTGTTCTTGAAGCCTCAGCACTCAAGACTGAAGGATTAACTCAATCTTTTGTTGGTCAACAAAGAAATTCAAATATAAAAGGAGAAACTGAATCTAGGTGGTATGATTATTGTAATAGACCACGACATACAAGGTAAAGTTGCTAGAGGTTAAACAAGAGACCACAAAATTTAGATAAGTGAAACCATCCATGACATAAGAAAGCCTATTAAGCAATAACTTATCAAAAGGAGGAAATATCCCAGGACCATGCTGATGATAAAATCTTCTCAAAAGGGAAATTAGAGGTCTTGAAAAACATGATTGAAAGTATTGGACTCTCAGGTATTCCTAATTCCTCTAGTGAAAGCTTGATTTTGTCTGACTATTTTTCTTAGTTAGGTAAAACAACTACTGCCTTACTCAGTAGTACATTTAAACCTTGGATCATAGACTCTAGAGTAACAGTTCATATGACCAAAGAATCCTATGATTTCTTAACTTATGATCCATGTTCAGGAAAAGATCAGGTTAAGGTAGCTGATGGCTCTTTCATTCCTATTTATGGAAAAAGTGTTATCCCTATATCTGATAATTTTTCACTATTTTTAGTTCTTCATGTCCCCTAATATTATTGTAATCTTTAGTCTATCAATAGAGTCACGAAAGCTTTGAATTGTTCAGTGACCTTTTTCCTACTTATTATGTGTTTTAGGATCTAATATCGGGGAACAAGATTGGTAGTGGCGAAGAGAGGGATGGGTTGTATTACTACAACTCATGGCAAAGAAAAGATGGTGTGGCTTCTCCACATCAAAATTGGTCATCTAAACTTTAAATCTCTAAGAGTTTTATATCCTAAATTATTCTCTGATCTCAACAATATTTTTAGATTTTTCTACATCATGATTCAAAATCAATTTCACACAAATATTCAAGTGCTTAGACCTGATAACAGGGGGGAGTACTTTAATGAGATTCTAAGAACCTACCTCAGGGAGAATGATATTTTACACTAATCTTTTTGTATTGATATTCCTCAATAAAATAGGATAGTCGAAAGGAAAAATAGGCATTTACTTGAGGTTGCTAGAGTCCTTCTATTTACTAGAAATATGCCGAAGAGTTATTGGGGTGATGAAATACTAGTTGTTGCCTATCTAATCAATAGAATGCCTTCCAAAACTCTCAAACTAATATCTTGCCTTCAATCCCATTCCAAAAATGAAAGTATTTTTAACTCACTTCCCTTAAAAAATTTTAGGTACGTAGTTTATGTTCATTTTCCAATTAAAGAAAGATTAAAACTCGATTCTAGGACTCTAAACAACGAGCAAAAACGTCAATTGAGGAGCGTTTTCGAAAGGATTAATAAGGAGTATCGACAAAATCCTGCAGACCTGAGATAAAATCTAGAACAGCGATGTAATCATGAATGATCTACATCGCATCATAACGACCGAAGTCAATCTCATCGCATTATTTCATTGGAAACCCTACAAAGGTCGCAGCAGACCCTGTGTGACCAATCTGCTTTATATCGTAATAACGACCAAAGGCCACCCCTACCACCAGTATAAGATAATGTTCTCCCTCTGAACGTCGATGTTCATAATTCGAGGATCGCATTAGATGCACTTGTTGGCTGGGACGATGAGCTCGCTGATGGGTATCGTCAATCGCCATTCAGTGAGAAGGTTCGAGCTGCTGCTTTACCTGCTGGATTCAAACTTCCCACCATAAATACTTTTGATGGGAAACTGATCCATAGGACCATTTGGATCACTTCAGCGATCTGATGGAATTTCATCGTATCGATGATCTCGCATGTTGCAGATGTTTTGTTGTAACTCTCACAGGAGCAGTGAAGAAGTGGTTCTGAGGACTCAAGTCTAATTTAATCTTATCTTGACAACAACTTTAGACTGCATTCTTAAGGCAATTCCAGGCTGCGAAGAATTTTACTGTTCCACTTATCAGTCTATATACTATTCGGTAAGGTTCGGAGGAAACTCTACGGTCTTACCTAAACTGCTTTGCCTCAGAGTTGGCAAAGGTCAACAACCCACCTGAAGATGGAGTTTTAATTTTAATGATGGCTAGGGTACAACCAGAGACTAAAATCTGGGAAAAGTTACTTGAGCGAGAATGCAGAACCCTTGAAGACTTCTATCGAAGAGTTGGTCGACATCTGAGGGTGGAATCTTCACGCGATAATCTTCATAAGACGACGAAGGAAGGAGGAAAAGATGCTGCTAAAGATACGACCACGACCAACAACAATAATAACAAGAAATCAAACAAAAGAAGTAATGAACAATCAACTGAGAAGCATCCCAAACAAAAAAAGCAAGAGATTCTAAGAGCTCCCATGAAGTTCAATAACTATACTGAACTGAACACACCCATAGATCATATCTATGTGGTCATAAACTAGTAGGAGCGATATCGCCAACTGGAACTGATAAAAAGGGATAGAGCGAGACGTGATCCCAATAAGTTCTGTCGGTATCACAATGACATTGGACACGATACCAATAACTACTTTGCCTTAAAAGATGAAATCGAAAGATTAATTAAAGAAGGGCGACTGCAGCAGAACACTAAATAGAATAATGAAAGGCGAGAAGAAAACCAACAACGACCTCCAAAAATTCAACGCGAGGTGCGAACTATTTTTGGAGGACCGCATGTTGGTGGAGATTCGAAGAGGGCGCAAGATAGGTACGCATGAGAAGCATGACAATAACCGTTGACCAATGTCATGCGTCTTGAGCAGCGACCACAAAAGCTTCAACGGATACTGGATATGGATATTACCTTCACAGAGCAGGATACAAGGGAGGTCCATTACCTGCACAATGATACATTGGTCATAAAGATCAACTGTGGAAGCACGCAGCTATGGTGAGTATTGGTCGATAATGGAAGTGTCGTCAACATCCTATACTACAACGTCTTCAAGAAGATGGGGTTAAGTGAAAACGACCTAAAGCCTACTGTCACTCCACTTTACGGATTTACTGGTAACAACATAATGCCTAGGGGTATGATTGAGTTAGTGGTCAACGTTGGAACTTATCCTAGGGTTTCAAAGGTAATGACCCAATTCTTAGGTATGGATTCTCCCTCTGCATTTAATGTTGTATTAGGAAGACCAACACTGAGGGAACTTCGAGCAGTTACTTCAATCTACCACCTCACTATGAAGTTCCCGACTCAACATGGAGTAGGCGAAGTGCGAGACAACCAAAATGACGTGAGGACTTGTTATAATAATTCAATAAAGCTCGTAGCAAAAGATATGATACCTCGCGCAATGATGGTCCAGCTACAAGGTGAAGCGTCAAGGGAAGCATCAGGTGAAGCGTCTAGTAAAGCGTCGAGGGAAGCGTGAGGCGAAATGTCAATCGATGACCTCGACCCTCAAGAAATCGATGGAGAGGTCAAGGCTGGACCTATAGAAGACTTAGAAGATTTGTCAATTGTTAGGTCTTTGAAGGTTCTAAAAATCGAAGCGAAGCTACAAGAACCTGTGCGAACTTCACTGGTTGCTTTCCTAAAATCAAACTTGGATGTCTTCGCATGGCAATATTTGGATATGGTGGGGATTGATTCGAATATCATGTATCATCGCCTTAATATAGATACAACGAAGAAGCCTGTATGGCAAAAAAGAAGAGCCATGAATCCAGAACGCTACGTCGCATTGAAAGAAGAGGTAGAGCTGCTCGAAATTGGATTCACTAGGGAATCTTTCCACCCAAATTGTCTTGCAAACCCAATCTTAATAAAGAAACCTAATGGGAAGTGGAGAACTTGTATCGATTTCACTGACCTCAACAAAGTATGCGCGAAGGACATTTTTTCCCTTCCAAGAATCGACCAGCTTATAGATGCAACATCAGGGCATGAACTCTTAAGCTTTATGGACGTGTATTCTGGATACAATCAAATCCCCATGTACGAGCTGGATAAGGATTATACCTCATTCATCACTGATCGAGGATTGTACTATTACAAGAAGATGCCCTTTGGACTCATCAACGCATGAGTGACTTATCAGCGTCTTGTCAATATGACGTTTGCAAAACAAATTAGCAAGAAAATGGAAGTATATGTTGATGACATGTTAGTAAAGTCGAAGGAAGTTGAAGATCATGTCAAGCATCTTGATGAAATGTTCAAAATTCTTCGGAAATATTAGATGAAGCTGAACCCCTAGAAGTGCGCATTCGGAGTAAGATCTGGAAAATTCTTAGGGTTCATGGTCAACCGGCGAGGAATCGAGGCTAACCCTCAGAAGATACAAGCACTTATCGATATGCAATCCCCTCGCAAAGCCAAAGACGTGCAGAGCCTGGCAGGAAGAGTGATTGTATTGAGTCGATTTGTATCCAGGTCAACCAATAAATGACAAACATTCTTTGAAGTATTGAAGGGTTCGAAGAGGTTCGAGTGGACTGAAAAATGTGAACAGGCATTTCAAGAATTAAAAATACACTTGGGTTCTCCTCTACTCTTGTCGAAGCCAAACCCGGGGGAAGAGTTATACTTATATCTCGCTGTTTTTAAATATGCGACAAGCGCTACATTAATTCGAGAAGAAGAAAAAACACAGTGACCAGTATATTACATAAGTAAAAGATTGCTTGATGTCGAAACGAGATATCCAGATATGGAGAAGTTGGCATTAGTGCTCATCGTCGCATCCAGGAAGCTTCGACTTTATTTTCATGTGCACTCCATCAAAGTTTTCACGAATTTTCCATTAAAATAGGTTCTGCAAAAACTTAAGGCTTCAAGACGACTACTTAAATGGGTCGTCGAGTTGAGTCAATTTGACATCAAATTTCAACCTCACACTGCGATTAAAGGTCAAGCTCTCATATATTTCATTGCAGAGTCACGTATAATGTCAATCTTCCTACAGAAGCGAAAAACCTGCTATAGATTTATCAAGATTATGGAAACTTTACGTTGATGGATCGTCAAACGAGAATGGAGCCGGTGCAGGCTTAGGTTTAATCAGTCCTGAATGACACAATATTCATTGTGCACTTCACTTCAAATATCCAGCATTGAATAATGAGGTAGAATATGAAGCACTGATAGCTAGGCTAAAGCTCACACAAGAAATAAAGGACGAAATGATTGAGGTATACAGTGATTCCCAGCTGGTCGTTTGTCAAGTGATCGGCGATTATCAAGCAAGAGGAGAAAGAATGATGGCCTACTTACAAGAGGTACAACGACTGTTCTCGATATTTACTGCTTATAGCATTCAACTTCTTCCTCGCATTAAGCTCACCTCAACAAAAGATGTCGAATTATTAAAGGTGGTTCCCGTCGAATTTCTTGCAAAATCAAGTATTGAAGTAGAGCCCCAATTAACCATGTCGGTTGACAAAAAATCATCGTGGATGGCTCCTATAATGAAGTACCTTTAAAATGGCAATCTCCTATAAATCAAAGACAATGCAAAGTGACTTCGAATGAAGGCAGCTCACTATATCATCTATGATGGGAAGCTTTATCGAAGAATTTTTAGCTCGTCATTATTATTATGCGTTGATGAAGAAAAAGCACACTACATTATGAGAGAAATTTACGAAGAAATATGTGGAAACCATTCAAGGGGGCAGGCACTTATGCACAAGGTTCTCAGACAAGGGTATTTTTGGCCAACTATGAAGATGGATACAATGGAATTTTCTAGGAGGTGTGATAAATGTCAACGATTTGCAACTGTTCCTAGAATGCTACATGTTCCTCTAACTCCAATGACTAGTCCATGGCCATTTGCAGTATGGGGAATTAATATTATCGAAATGCTTCTATTGGCACGAGGAATTGAAGTATGCAGTGCTCGCAGTCGATCATTTCACCAAGTGGATAGAAGCAGAAGCCTTGAGTACCATCTCCACAAAAAAGATGATAGATTTTGTTTACAAATCTATAATCTGCCGATATGGTATACCACATACTATAATTTCTAATGATGGGAAATAATTTGACTGCGATGAATTTCGTGAATTCTATGACAACTTAGGCATCAAGAAGAGCTTCTCTGCTATTATTCATCCACAAGCCAATGGGCAGGTTAAAGCTATAAATAAGATACTAAAACAGAACCTAAAGACAAAGCTGGAAGAGCACAAAGAAGCTTGGCCAAATATGCTTCCTGAAGTATTATGGACTTATCGCACCACTCAACAAACTACTACTAGAGAAAGTCTATTCTCTTTAGTTTATGGATACGAAGCAATGGTGCTAGTAGAAATTGGTGCAAACTCTCTACGATGATCTACTTATGAGTAAGATCAGAATAATGCACTAATGAGGATTGAGCTCGATCTTTTAGAAGAAAGGTGCATGCAGTCTCAGCTTCGGATCGCATCATATCAACAGCGCACTACTCGATATTATAAATCTAAAGTTAGAAGTAGGGAATTTGAAGTTGGTGATCTTGTTCTTCGACAAGTTCTACCTAATAATAAAGAGCACGGTACTAGTGTATTTAGACCCTCTTTAGGAAGGACCATATATAATTGACGCTGTTATTTGACCTGGGACGTACAAGCTAGCTCATACTGGTGGACAAAAGATCGAGCATGCTTGAAATGCAGAACAACTTCGTCGTTATTATCAGTAAATCTTCATGTATGTCTTCGTGTATTTTCAACAACCTGGGGGCATCTCGTATTCGTCATTCGTTATTCATCATTCGTCGTCATTCATCAATAAAGATGTCTTTTCTTTGATTATTCAATTTTATTTGGTTCATCTTTTATAGTTTTATGACAGTCTTTGAACACCATAAAACTCAGGGGGCAGTGGGATCAAAATGTTATCTCCTACTTGCTTTTTAAGGGACTATGCAAATATTCATTTAGAGGGGTTGGAATTTTAGATCGCTGAATGTCTAAAATTTCTTAAAATCTTAGGATTTTCTCCTCGCTTCATGCTATAGCATGTCGTATTACACAACTTCCATCCTCGAACAACAAAGTAACTAAGCAAAACGTTCATTGATTGATGTGATATATTGCTATATTATATTTCACTGTGGAACTTTTGAAAAACAGTATTGAGTTTGCATTACTCATACTTGTTGTTTTCTTAAGCGACCTAACCTATCCTAACACTTAAAACCCGTTTTAAGTTAATTGGATTCAAATCACAATAGCGTGCTGATCAGTCATCTAGTGATTGACTGCTTGGTTAAATTATGCATCTTAATATTACAATGTAGTGTTTTAATTACTTTGCAGGAATAAATATCTGACAAAAAAACATTTATTGATAAAAGCTCGCACTTGTATGCAAGCAAAATGTTGCAAAGCAAAAAAAAAAAAAAAAGACCAGCTCGCATTGTTCTGAAACTTTGTAAAATAAAAAATAAATAAACTATGCAGATGTGCTCGCTCCACCGTCTTTAGTTTTTGTTGCAGCTTCGCTTTCCTTCCAGCTCTGGACAAGCTCGACCACATCTTCACCAAGGATGGAAAAGTCAAAATCCGGATGCTCATAGAAGATATTGTATATTATGGTCGAGGAGGCAATGTTCAGTGGCCCTGAACTCTTCTACAGCCTTATAAGCTGCCTCTGCTATCGCCTCTTTCAGAATATCTGGATGCTCGGAGATAGTCTTCTCAAGTTTTTTAATTTTTTTCTCGAACTTCTCCCTTTCAAGCTTTTCCTTGTCCAGACCTTCGCGTAGCTGCTGATTCTCCAACTCGAAGGATTTTCTCTCTTCTTCGCGAGTCTTCTCTGAGTCCTCGAATGCTTGGGTTATTTCTTCGACTTTTTTGGCCTTCTCCATGCATTCAAGAACTGGGTCATACATCAAAATGGTAACTACAGCGGTCTGAAAATATAACACACATCAATACAAGAAAAATGCGTCGAAGAGCAAAGATAAAATATGCTTACGTTTGCCAATATCCTCATTGTAGAATTGAAAGCGACCTTGGCGGGTCATTACTTCATCCTCTCCCAACCATCCTCAGAAGTGAAACGGTCGATGAAGGTCATGCTCAAGCCAGCTTTTTCTGGCAGTTGGCGAAGAAGTGTGAAAAGCTCCTCGTCCTCGTCGGCCTAGCTCAGTCCCTCAGAAGAGGTGGCTGTCTCTTTGGATGGCTCAGGCTGGCTCATAGTTTTTGAAGGCTGAGGAGGAGGTGAGCTTGTTGGGATATCCTCGAAGGTGACTTTTTACTTCTTTGAAGTGTCGACCTTCTCTTTCCCTTTTGTCGAGGAAAGGGGTATGATGTCTAGTATCTTAGACTTTGCCATTGACCCCAGAGTTAAAAGTGGTGCTTGCAATCTGCTGCCAATTGTCATTTCTATACAAATATGATTAGTTAGCATGCGATGTATATAATGCGACAAAAAGGACGAATAAAAAAAATTACCTTCTTGCTGCTGAGAAATTGGTGGCAATGCAGCTTCTGAAGACGATAGTTTTGAGACAGTAGGAGTGGCAGGTGCTTTTCGTTTCTTAAGTTTAGAAGACGAGGCACCTGTTTCCTTCTGTTTTCTCAGCTTCTTCTTCGAGCTTGAGGGTTTAGTCGAATGGTTGGCAGAATCTGGAAGAGCAGCTCCCTTTGAAAACAGTCCGTAAGCAACTAGGTTCTTGATCGTCCCAAGTCTCTTCCAATCAAATTCTTCAGTCGGAAGGTTGTTTATTTTATACACCCTTGTGAGCTAGTCTTTGGAGAGTCCTGGTCGTTCTCTATTATCTGCGATGACATACGAATGTGATCAGAATGATATATTTATATAGAGAAAGAAATAAACTGAAAGTTACCTACCAGGGTTTTGAAAGAAGCTGTTATCCGTGTAGTCAAAGTGGGAAAATGGATTTTTCCATTTTCCCATGTTGTTGCAGATCCCGTAGATAGTTTTTATTGCTTAGTTCGACCACTTGCTCGTATAAAAGAAGCCGAAATCTGATGGGTTCGATTTCATTTGGTAGAACCAAATGAACTCCTCAGTAGTGAGGGACTCAACCTAATTTATAGTATAATATGTATAGACCTACCATGTATCTATATGTGTTTAGGGTTAGTTGAAAAGGGACAACTCCATAATAGTTGACAATCGATTTTATATATAGATGAAGTGGGAAGTGGACAACACATCTGAGAACTGCTTCTGAGAATGAGGCGATTCCGCGAGGAGGTATGTGTGGTCGATTGAACTCTGTGGGTAGGCGATTTGATTTTATAGTTGTAACGATATTTCTGAGCTTGTTTATTGTATAGCTCGTCTTTATATTGGTGCATGACCAATTTCCTTCTATATACTAATAACCCGATACAAATGCAGAGGTATTCCTAATATGCTGAGGCCATTGGTCTTGAGGGAGGTTACCTATGCGAGGACTACTTTGCCTGACCTCAGTTATTTCTACTTCAGGTTCTAGCTCAAGATAGTCTTCGAGGTTTATAGATCTAATGTTTGTATTAGATGATTCTCCTGAGAATACATTCCCCTCCCTAAATTTCTCATTACTAGATATATGAAAGAAAAAATATGGGATGGGTTTAGTCCTATGTGAGCATCAGGTATCTTTTGCTATATGCGAGCAATTAGAGAAACACATATCCTAGGATTGTACTGACAATAAGCTGTTCATCGAATTTTTTCTAATCAATCTATGGATTCATCTAAAATTGTTCGAGCAATTCTTCGGTAATTCATCACTTGATTGATTTTGGTTTTCAAACATCTCATATCCTAAATTTCTTCTATGGGTTCGTCTATCAATCATCTAAAAGTAATTTATTCGGTAAGTTAATGGAGAGATTCTAAGATATTCCTATTTTTCAGTTCATTTGAATATGGGGATGGGTTTATATTCAGGGTATTTAGGCTCTACGATTCGTCTTTCTATTTCTATAAATAAGCTCTGTAAATAAGGATTTTCTGAAAAATCAAAGAACAATAAGAGAGAGAGAGAGGATGTACGCTAACCTTTCTTCGAAGACTGAAGAACCAAGATGTCGTTTGAAAGATTGTGGTGATGACTTCGTCAGAAAAGATGATGAATTTGTGCGAGCTGCAAAATGAAAAGGGACGTCAGAAAGATTTGTCTTATGGACACTTCGGATTTCAGAAGAAATGAAAGAAGAACAGGAGGCAATAGGGTTTGAGTTTTTTGAAGAAGAGGCGAATGGATTTTTGTTATATATATCTCAAACATCATCAGATCACAGCTGTAGATCAAGGCATTTAATTTTCGGATCTAATGACTGAAGTTTATGCGGGGTTTAATTTTTTTGAAATTAAATGAACATCTTGTCAAAATTTGAAATGTCTCGATTTAATATAACAGCTGGCGTTATCGCTATCATCGTGACTGCTCAAAGACGGAAAAGTCTCCTCGAGTTTTTTTATTCTCCTGAGAAAATGTGATAAGTGGTTGCGTTTGTTAGGAAAAAGTACACGTGGTTCTGAAAAGATAGGATTTGAGAACTGGCGACTTTTTGATGATCTCAGGATTATGTCATGATGTCGCATTTTTTAAGCTCGCATTTATCAGAGAAGGAAGCTCTATTTTGTCCTAAAGAACTAATAGAACTGGGGGGCAATTTTTGTGTGGTCTAAAATCTATATGTTGGTCGATGCCAAAAAGAGAAAGTTAGCTATCCGGTTGGACGCGTCAGGTTGCATGAGAATTTTCTTGATCAAAGTGCGACCAGTATGAAAAGGAAACTAGATAACGGGTAATCTACAAAGAAAGGGAAACAAAGTTTCTCTTTGAAGATCGATCAATCGTTCCATTTAAGTTATTACCCAGTTATATTGTTACTCAAATTGTATTTTCAGATTAAACACTTACCTTGGAAAATATTGAGCTACCCTCATTTATATAAGGGGAATCTAATGCTGCTGTTTGGGACCTTTTTCTTTTTTGGGACTTTTGGACTTTTACTTTTATTTCTTCTTTCTGGACTACACTTTGTATCTCTCTCTGGACTCTTACTTTGAAACTTAAACAAATCCTTGTAATTCTCTAGAAAATAGTGAAAGACAATTGACGTAGGCTCATCTTTTTTGGAGCTGAACTACTATAAAATTTTTGTCTCTTTACTTACTTTGATTTATCAACTCTTTTCACACACAAACCACATCTTGCAATTTACTAAATTCATTGTTGGCAAAATTTCTGTCAACATTTTCTGTCATGAACATTGTAAAAAATCAATAATAATTTAGTTGTTTATATTAAAAAAAAAAATTTTGATATGATTAATGATAAAACTATTGTACAACAATTTCAAATCATAAGACATCACCGAGAACAAGAACAATTGTAATATATTTATGGATTTGTTTAAGAATAGTATAAATTGTCAATTTATTTTTTTAAGGGGAAAATTTTAGTTTTCTTGTGTTATTTTGTAGTGAGGTAAGTTTTTCTTTGGCCTCCCCGATTAAATTTCTTGCTCTGCTCTTGGCCGTATTCGAGGAGAGGCGAAGTCATTATTCGAAGGCTGAGATGGCGATGGAGATGACGACTTTGGTGACCAAAGGAGAATTGTCGAAGGCGGCAAATTCCGGTGGAGGTTGCCAGAGAGAGCTAGCGAGAAACTCTCTCAACTTTGGTGACCGGAGTAGGCGGAATCTGGGCGAAGGTTGTTGGAGAGAACCAGCGAGGGACTCTTTCTCTCTCTATACTCCACTCGAAAAAAAAAAAAAAAACCTCAAGTCTCTCTATCTGCTATACTCTACTCGAAAAAAAATAAACCCCTCTCTCTCCCAATATTTGAAGCACATATGTAGATCTAGAAAAGAGTGTTATAATAGTGAATGTATAGTGAAACATTTTTCTGATTGGAACAAAAGTTGGACTCCATTTACCACTAGACGAAGTATTTTAACCAACTTTTTTTTTATTTAATATATAACTGAAATATAAAATTCAGATTCCTTTTTACTTGTTACTTTGTAAGATTAATTGTACTTTTTTCCTCGTTTAATTTTTTTTCTTTTCAATAATTTTTGAGTATTATCAATTTAAATACTATTTTAAATCTTAAGTTAAAATATATGACAAATTATAATTCATTCAAAAAAATAGAACTTTTATTGATGAAAGCTCTGAAAATCTGAAATTACCCCACATTCTTACCATTCAATAAACATCCGACCCTATCAAAATTTCAACCAAGTTAGAATAACAAAAAAAAAAGAAAAAAAAAAAACCTCAAGTCTATGATCGACCATGCTCAAAAACAAATTCAACTCTGGTCAAAAAATCAGATTCAGTTTATAATATTCGAAAAACCATATCTGTATTCAAATTTTATAGTGTCATTTTGACCTCCTCCTTCTCCAATGCCAAAATAGAGAAAGGATTACGAAGCACACTACATTAAAATAGAGACAATAGAGTTCTAAGAAAATTGATTTTATAAGATGGTTGTAAAATTTTTTCTTTTTCAATAATTTGTAGTTAAACTCCAATTAGGTCGTTCAATAGTAAGTCCAATAACAACTGCACAAATAAGTGGGAAATTGATGGGAGTAGTCATTTTCTTTTTTGTTTTTTTTTTTTGCAACTTGATTTTTTTAGTCATTTTTTTTCAAAATGACTTTTATATTACACAATAATGACTTTTTTAGTCTTTTTTGGAGAGGAAAAAAAAATTATTCCGAAATTACCCATACATCTTATTCCTACTATGAACATTATGAGTTTTCAAAGACATTAACAGTGTTATAATTTTATAACTAATGTTCATAATTTATTTTATATGATTAGAAGTACTCAGAATTTATGTGACTATATGTCATAATATTTATGATACCTTTTACGATAAATTTTAAATTATTACATTATTCATAATTTTGTTACAATTAGTTACAATTTGTTTTACATCGTTACAAATAATTAAAAAAATTTATATTTAAGTGTAGTTAAAAGTTATACATTTGTGATGAACAATAAGGAAAGATAGTTGAATATTATTCATAAAAAGAGTATTTTAGATTTTTTGCTGAACAGTAACAAAAAATATTTGAAAATTATTCATAAAAGGAGTATTTTGAATTTTTTGCTATGGCGAGTATTAGAAAATACTGTTGCCAAAAAAACGACTACTCCCGTTAATTTCCCCAAATAAGTAGGCAGTGTACATTATTTTTTGGGCTTTAAACAAAAGTACCCCATTTTTTGGGGTGAGGTTCAGTATATATCCATCTGAACAAATATATCTCATTTTGAGTTTTTATATTTTTTTTAATACCAGAATTACCCGTGATACACACTCACTAGTTATTCTCACTTCAGTCTCTCTCCAAACACCAACGAACCACACTCACCCACCTTCACTGCTCACTTTTATGTTCGCAGACTCTTTCTCTTTACGTGAAGAAATACCATGGAAGACCTCTCTCTCTCTCTCTCTCTCTCTCTCTCTCTCTCTCGTGTGTGCACTCTCCTACAGAATCGCCATTATCGACCGTGGCCAATAAGGTGCCAGATTTGGGTTCACATTGAGCGGTAAAGAGAGATCTGGTAGTTAGAGGTTGAGCTCGCAACAAAGATCTAAAATAAGAGCAAGGGGGGCTGGGATATAGGGAAGTATTTAGGTATTTTATTTTGAATTTAGATATATATATATATAATATCGATTAACAGTTAAAACATAGCTTTGTATCTGAATTGGGAATGGGTATGCACACCATGTATTTGATGTTTTGTTTTCTTGTATTATATTTTCTTTGGAAAAAAATAAAGAAAAACAAAAAGAACCTGAATGATCTGGACAAAGAACTTGACTTTCTGAAGAATGCTTTTGAAGCAACGAGTCTTTTCTTCTTTATTCTTCTTTTGATTACTGTAAATTTTTTTTTCGTCGTCTATATTATTCTAATTAACACATTTGTTACTCGTGAAATTATTTTCTTGTTTCATTTTCTTAATTGTCGACAGAGATTTTGTCAATAATAAATTTAGGAAAATTACAAGACGTGGTTTGTGTGTAAAAAGAGTTAATTAACTAAAGCAAATAAAGAGACAATAATTTTATAGTGGTTCAGCTCCAAAAAAGATGAGCGTTCACTGTTTTTTACTATTTTCTGGAGAATTACAAGGACTCAAAATTACAATGTATTGTCCGGAAAGAAGAATCAAGAGTTAAAAGGTTTTCTCAAAAATTCCTCAACCTCCCAAGATCAAGATCAGAAAAAGTCCAAAAAGATCCCTCACAAAACATTGAACTCCCTTTATATAGATGAGAATAGCTCAATGTTTCCCAATTGTGAGAATGTGTAATTGTCTAATTGGTCAATACAATTTGAGTAACAATATAACTGAGTAATCACTTAAATGAGATGACTGGTCGATCTTTAAAGAGAAACTTTTGTTTCCTTTTCTTTGTAGATTACCCGTTTGACGAAGCGTAAACTAGTTTCCTTTTTCATTCTGGTTGCACTTAACTCGTTTGGAGGAGGTCGCTTTAAACTTGTTCGAAGAAGGTCGCACGTAACTCTTTCGAAAGAGATCGCACTAACTTATTCGGTGAAGGTCGCATGTAACTCTTTCGGAAGAGATCACACTTAATTTTACTCATGCGACCTGACATAGGATTTTAGACCGCACAACACTAATGTTATAGACTTATAGCCCAAAGGTTAGCTACTATTGACCTCAAATGGAGGCTTATCATTAGTACTCAAAGTTTATTGAGTCATTTACGATGAATTGTATTTAGGAATCAATTATTGGAATTGACCAACATAGTTGCAAGTTTCTTGTACCTGTACTCTTGCCTCAGTCCATGCTTCAGCCCTGATAATCTGTACATTAGTTATATAAATCAGTAAATCAACTGTATATACACATGTATACACCAATAAATCAATCTTATAAAGTAATTATATACTTGGTAAATCAACTATATAAACTGGTTAATAAATTATATAGACTGGATTAGTTAGGTAAATTAATTATATACTATAATAAATCAATCATATGCATAAATATACAGTAAATTAGTTACACATAATAGTAAATAAATTGTATTTATTAGTAAATTAATTATATACAATAATAAATTAAATATACGGTAAATAAATTATATACTATAATATGTATTATATATATTAATAAATTAATTTTATAATACAGTAAATAAATTGTGTACATTAGTAAATCAATTATATACATGATTTTTAAATTAATTTACATAAAAATATAATGATAAACTCGAATTATTACAATTTAAAAATAGTACTATTGTTGTAAAAAAAAATAAATATATAAATATAAATTTCGACTAAAAATTCTTTCCCCGTAATTTCCTCTAAATTTTATGAAAAATATATCCCTTTCCATATTTTTTTAATACTAGAATGACCCTTGATACACAATCACCGAGTTACTCTCTCTCAACCCCAACGAACCACACCCACTCACCCTTACCGCTCACTTTCACGTTTGCAGACTCTTTCTCTTAACGTGAAGAAACACCATTGAAACTTCTCTCTCTCTCTACAGAATCGCCATTATCGACCTTGGCCAATTGGGTGCGAGATCTGGGTTCGCTCTGGGTTCGCATTGAGCGGAGAAGAGAGATCTGGTAGCTAGAGGTTGAGCTTGCAGCGAAGATCTAAAATAAAAACAAGGTGGCTCGGATCTAGGAGGTATTTAGGTATTTTATTTTGAATTTAGATATATATATATATATATATGTATAATATCGATTAAGAGTTAAAACATAGGTTTGTATCTGAATTGGGAATGGGTATGCACACCATGTGTTTGATATTTTGTTTTCTTGTATTATATTTTCTTTGAAAAAAAAATGAAGAAAAACAAAAGGAACCTCAATGATCTAGACTAAGTACGAAGAATGCTTTTGAAGCAACGAGTAAAGAAAATTATTTTCTTGTTTCATTTCCTTACTAATATTATAGCCCAAGGGTTAGCTACGCCTGACATCAAATTGGGGCCTATCATTAATACTTAAAGTTTATTTAGTCGTTTACGACGAATTGTATTTAGGAATCAATTATAGGAATTGATTATTCTAGTTTTGAGTTTCTTGAACCTGTACTCTTGCGTCAGTCGAAGCTTCAGCCCTGTTAATCTGTAAATTAGTTATATAAATCAGTAAATCAACTATATATCAACTATATGCCGGTAAATCAATCTCGTAAATGAATTATATACCCTATAAATCAACTATATACATAAATTACGTATATCGGTAAAGTAATTATCATCTGCAGCGATAAATTAATTATATACTTTTATAGGAAAATTAAATATATACACCGGTAAATAAATGTATGCCTTGGTAAATTAATATATACAATGGTAAATTAATTATTTATACCGAAAAATGAATTATATACTATTATGATAAATGAATTATATATATATAAATTAAATATACGTATCGATAAATTAATTATACATAATGATAAATGAATTGTATATCTCAGTAAATTAATTATATACTATAGGAAATAAATTATGTATAATAATAAATTAAATATACACAATTATAAATAAATTATATATATCAATAAATTAATTTAATAATATAATAAATAAATTAATATGTTAAATTAACTTACATATGAATATAATGAATTAAAGATAAAAAAAAAAAGGACATTTGGTGTAGTTTCCTATTATTTTTCAAAGCTTAAAAAAAAAAACAGAAAGGACAAATAATAATTAATGAATTAAAGATAAGAGAGAGAGAGGGAGAGAGAGAGAGAGAGAGAGAGAGAGAGAGAGAGAGAGAATGGCGGTTGATACACTTATCAGAAAAAAAAAATATTGTAAAACTACTAAACTAAAAAAAATGGTTGAAGTGCAGTTTGCTATCCACGTTTATTATATATTAGAGAGATATAGATATATAATGATGCACGTTTGGGTTTTGGTTCAATTTGCAAATGGACAAGAAAAACAAATGGGAAACTTCCACCAAAGCTTCTCAGTGGAAGAAATATGAGAAACGGCTCATTTGACTTGTGTCAAGTAGTTTATAGTACTTTGACCAGTAAGAGTTTTTTTTTTTAATTATTGTTATAATAAATACTTTTGTTTGCTTACAATACAATCACGAAAGTTTTTATTACAAAACAGAGCATCACTGTGGAAACATATATACAAAGAATTATATGTGTCAATTTCATTCTAAGAACTAAAACAGCAAGAGCCTTACTATTATTATCTCTTAACGAGAATTTGCATCATTAGCACTAAAATCATTGCTAGACACACGCAATTTCACCATTCCCGTAGCAAACCTTATAATCATTTTCAACTACATAGATAATAAACTTCGAAAACACTACCAGTGCCACACTTTCATGAAAAAAAGCACTGAAAGCTCTATCTTTATCGTCACAAAGGAGGACGTTAATCTCAATAGAGTCCATCTTCATAAAGAGTACAATATTTATGTTAAAATTCTTTTAATCTCAATCAGATTTAGAAGAAAATCATAAAAAAAAACAAAAGAAAAATATTAAAAATAAACAAAACCTACATATATTTATATTTTGATAAAACAAAAATCCCATGAAAATAAGTCAAAATTAACGGCCTCCACATAAATAAGAGGATTATTCAAGAAAAAGACTAGGGAAAACAAAAGAAACTAGGAATATCCTACTAGATGGAGGCTTAGTGTTTTCTGACTACTCAGAAATTTTTACTTCCGTTTTGTGGCATAAAAATAAGGAAAATTATTACTAAAATACTCTCTATTTTGAAAAAATGTGAAAAAAATTTTTGTATTTTTTTAAATTCAAAATAAGTACTTTCTTTTTAACAAAAATTATCACTAAAATACCCTATGTTTTAAAAGTGTAAAAAAAAATTTCTTATATTATTAAAAATTAAAAATTTTAGTTTTTCTTTTCTTTTCTAGATTTGTGCCACAACAATGGAGAGAAGAATTTTTTTTTAAGAGATTTTAGACCATGAGTATTTTCTCTTTCTTTATATTTAAGTGGTGTGTTTCTTAAAATAATATAATATAAGTAAAATATTAATTTTACTAAGTTTTTTTTAGCAATTGACCGATTAAAGTTAACAAATGATATGCTAATTCAAATAAAAAGTATTTATTTTGAATTTTTAATATTGCAAAAGTTTTTTCACACTTTTTTAAAATAGAAGATATTTTAATGATAATTTTTATTAAATAAAAAATATCTATTTTCAAAAAACGCAATATTTTTTTCACATTTTTTAAAAATAAATAGTATTTTAGTGATAATTTTAAAGAAAAATTACACTTTTGTAGCAACAGCCCACACATATACCCCACACTCAACTTGTTTATTATTTTTTAGCAAGGTAACATCACAATAAAAGAAAAGGGATGGAGCCCAAATACAAATTTACGGCCACGAGCTCACTTCGGCATAAAAACAAACATTATACTTCTATTGCAACAGCTCACACATGTACCCAACACTCAACTTGTTTATTATTTTTTAGCAAGGTAACATCACAATAATAGACAAGGTATGGAGCCCAAATACAAATTTACAGCCACGAGCTCACTTCGGCATAAAAACAAAGAAAAATTATACTCCTACTGCAACAGCCCACATATGTACCCCACACTCAACTTGTTTATTATTTTTTAGCAATGTAACATCACAATAATAGAACAGGTATGGAGCCCAAAATACAAGTTTACAGCCACGAGCTCACTTCTATTGTGTATTTTTTTTCACGTGAAAACTAAGATTGTACGGCATTCTTGGAAAAAAATTAATAACATACTGTGATTTTTGTTTTTTTAGATGCAGTTTTTATAAAATAAATCCAATTTTTAAAAATATTTATAAAAAGTATTATTTTCTAAAATAGTAGCTAGTAACTGATAAGTAATTAGTAACTAATAACCAAAAATATTTATAACTAATATAAATAATTATTATTATTTTTAAAATGATATTTTTCAAAAATAAATTTCAAAATGATATTTTTCAAATAAAAATTGTATAGAAATTCGTAAAAAAAAACTGACTTCTATATTTTTGCAATTTTGCAAAAAAAATACTAAAAGGAATTTTTAGACTTTAAATTTTCTTATCAAAAATCAACTCAGAAACTTAACACCTCTAAACTACCTCGCACAACAAAATTTAATCCGGGTAATTTTGAGAATCAAGACTGATACATTGTGATTTTGTCGTCGAGACGAAGAAGCTAACGAGCCTGACCTTGAGCACTGAAGTCACCATAATCAATACCAATAAAGGAAATGCTGGAAATAGGACGTTTTTAAGACTAGAATGGCTAAGGAAGAAACTAGAGAAAATTTTGGTAGAAGAGAAGAACTTGTATTATTATTTGAATTATTTCTTTTTGCTTGATACAAAATAAGAGAAATAGTATTTTATTTATACTATTCCTTGATTCTATACGTATTAGATCAGGTAACCTTTGTCGTCTAATTAATTATACAAAATTAGTGAAAGAGAAGAATTTGTATTATTATTTAAATTATTTATTTTTGATTGATACAAAATAAGAAAAATATTACTTTATTTATACTATTCATTGATTCTATATATGTTACGTGTCATGTAACCTTCGTCGTCGTCTAATTAATTAATAATCTAACAAATATAAAAATATTCTAAAAACTTAGATTATAAAGTATGAGTTATTAAATACATACAAAAATAAGCTCAGAACATCGAACAACTAAATTATGACCAATGGTCACAAAAAAGAGTTTATTTCTAACAGAAAAATGTGCCGCGGCTTTTTTTTTTGGCTCTCGCCGGCAGTGAGCATATCCGGTGGCTGCGAAACTTCAACTGGCAGCATGGTGCTTCAGATCCGACCTATGGCAGGCATCGACGGTGGCTGAAGGTGGCTCGTCGGAGGGGATCGCAAGCTTCCATTATTGGAGGCTTTTTTTTTTTTTTTCCTCTTTTGAGGCTGGAGAGAGGAGAGAACGCGAGAAAGAAAGATGAAGGGAGGGAGAAAAACCCCTATATTTGACTTTTCAAAGGCTGTGGGCCCCACTAGTTTTTAAAATATGTATATAATACAATAGGTTTTTGAAAAGTTATTCTTGAATATTAATTTTGTATCGTTGAAAGGTTTACGGCTAAATGCTAATACACTCGACTATTCGATCTCGATTTAATAGGCTCAACCAACATGGTCAAAAATCCATGCGAAATTTGACGCTAAAATGGCATCTTGGCCCCGATCAAGCTCATCGAAGGAGAATGTCAGAATTGTTGTCAAATAGGGATAAAAGTTAATTATCGCATGCAAGATCGTATAAAGGTTATAAAAAAGTACCAGGATCTTTAAGTAATATCATAGTTGAAATGGCAAATGGGAATTTTTCATTAGGAGAGTAGAAACTTACGCTTAGTATTTGTTTTTAAACTTTATTTTCATAAATATCTATTTCTAGTTTTTTTTTTCAAAAATACTCGTTTTGATGGTTCACAATTCATATGCAAAATATGAGTAGTCCACATTTATAATGTAAATTTTATCTATAAAATATATATTTCATGTGTAAAATGTGAACGCTATATATTTACAATATAAATGTGTATTATGGTTTACATTTTTTATTATAAATTTGACTTATGATATACATTTTAAAATATGTGCTAATTTTTAAGTAATTTTTATTCATATATATTTAATACATTAAATGTATACCGTAATCTATATTTTATATGTTAAATAGTGGTTGTCTATATTTCTCAAAAAATAAGTATAAAAGCAAGAATGTATGAAATAAAAATAAAAAGCGAGTATTTGTAGAAATATAGTTTGGAAAACGAGTATTTATGAACTTTTTTGTTAGGAGATGTATATTTGCATCTTACATAATAATTAAGTTACTCTTAAAACAAATAAAAAATCAAATCAAGATTTAAAAAATCAAAGTCATTTTAAAAGCATCCCAAGAAACTTTAATTTCACTTCCTCTTTGCTTTAATTTCAAAGAAATTAGAAGTGAGGGAGATGAATTAAGTATAAAAAGAAACTTTGAAAAAAATAATAAGACAAAACATGAAAAGAAATTTTAAACAAGAATGCTCATGCGAAATTGAAAAAGAATGAGAAATAAATGGGATATGCCTTTTTTTTGTTCCTTTCTTTCTTAAATTGTCTTTTTTAGTTATTTTTATCGATCAACAAAGTGTTTATATGTAAAGTTGGAGTGTATATATAATCACTTTTCATTAATATTATTGGCTTTTCATCGATAAAGGGGCTTTAATGTTTAGTTGTTAATTTCCAAAGAATATTAAAGATGGGAATTGCACTCAATTGGACGACGTCTAATGGTCTTTTAGTGATCAGAGATCATCTCTCAATAATTTTTATCAGAAAAGACCTCTATTGTTATGTCATCTATATCATAAATGCTTAAACCATAAACTCATTTTGAAATCAAATTATAAAAAAATAAAAATACAACCCAAGATTCGTTGTTCGCAGCCATCAAACTTCTTTTTTCCAAAAAATCAAAAATAACTTTTGTTGGAAAAATTCGTAGATAAAAGATATTTTCAAATTATTGAGTCCAACAAGGACTGTAAAAACTCGACCATGGTCAAGAACAAATACATAACGTAATTCACTCTTTTTTGTGTTTAAATTGACCGTTGTTGAAACTTTTCGAATGCAATCAAGACTAAGTCACCATCTTTGACCTCAGATTTCATTTACAAAATTTCTATCAAAGTCGAACTTAATTGGATATTTGCGTAAATATATGATAGATTTCATCAATACATATTTCGTTAGAGAAATGAGAGCATTTTTCGGCCTTTTAAATTTTTATTAAAGAAAGAAGAGCCCTTTTTTTTTTTTGCAAATGTATTATAATTTGTCCCATTTTTCACCATAAGTTTTAAAATATGGTTAAAAGAGTCAAATATCCTGTTTCCTTTTCAATAATTGTGATACGTTATGAGAGAAAGTAAAAAAAGATACATTTATTTAGTTATATATGAAAAGCCTAGAATTTCCTCAAAAAAGAAAAGAAAATCTTAGAAGTTCTATAAGTGGTAAATCTTATAATGAAGTCACTTGGATAAATAGTCAATAAAAAATCACAAATAAATTAATCGAATTAGTTGAACCATTAGGTTTTTTTTGGGGGGAGGGTGAGTTTATTATTATTATTATTATTATTTTGAGTTCAATTAGTAATTGAATATTAATTAATGTAGTAAATTACTTGCATTTAATTAGTTATTTATCGATTGATTAGTTAGGGCAGTCAATGTGTATTGTGTAACTACAATCAGTTTCAACTTAGAAAGAGCATGTAAAACTCCTTAAATTTTAGAAGGATATTTTAGTCTTTTGAAAAAATATATATATAAATTTAATTAAAAATTCAAATTTTGGGTTAATTTGAAAGAAATTTAGATAGAGGGACTAATTTGCAAAACTGAAGGACTATTTTGAAATAAAATTTTAAAATTAGAGACTTATGTGCAATTTTTAAAAAAATTGCACTACCCATTTAAGAGCAGACACGTGGCCTACACCATTCTCCCTCAGCTCCTCTCTCCTCTCCCGTGATATACCGGTCAAAAACGCCGATTTCCGGCGTTGCTCCGACGAAGCTTTTCCCGACGTCAACGAGGACTACCACCAGCCGGCGAAGAGAGCCTAGCTTCGGACGATCACCGCGCCGCAGGTCCTGCCGCCTGAAAGCTCGTCGTTCGCCAAAAATAGCCAAAAAAACATTGCGGCTTCCGAAGCTCGCCGGCGCCGATTCCAGCGACGTTTCGCCATGAGACCGGTCGGGTTTGACTCGTCTCGTCACGATCTTCAACATAGTATATATATCTTGACTTAATATTGTCCGGATTGAATTTTACCGTTTTTGTTAATTTTGAGCTATTTTCGTTTTATATTTAAATTTTTCAATCTGACCGTTAAATCATAAAATAAACTTCATATTTATGATATACTCGTGAAAACAAAAATTTCGATATATATATATATATATATTGTCTATATTTAGTGACGGGCAAGAAAATCTAAATCTAATGGCTTAGATCGTCTCGTTTTGCATGCCATGGGCCCAAGTTCGGCTAGAGCCCGAATCAGTTGAACTATATATCTAACCTAGTATTTTTGGGTGCTCTGAATTTAGTGGTGAAGTCCGTTTAACGATCTGAAGCTCCGATTAAAAATTGAGTTTTCAAGCCTATCGATCAAACGCTCTAAAATGATGCCTGATCTTCCAAACGATACTCGAATGACGCCAAACTTTCTCCATAGCTCCGTAGCATTATTTGAATACTCAATTATGGTAGGGGATTCAATTTCCTTATTATCTATTATTTACATTAAAATTGGAATTTATTCTGAAAATGAAATTTTGTGATTTTATTAAATTGAATTATTTGAATAGTTATTTTAATGAACTATGAATTTGTGAAACATTGTGGACTACTCTAGATATTTTTAAATATGATTTTATACAAGTTTTTATATTTGGAATTTGGTAAAACCATAGAAACTGTACTTTTGGATTTTAAAGTACAAAATGGATTTTGATTAAAAATCAGAGCATGTCTAGAATGTTAAACTATTGCAAGGTCGTTTGAGACTCTATATATATTGTACATTTCATATGATCATGCATGAGAGTCGTCTTAGGCATCACGGTATTATAGCCGGACTAGTACACCCGCCTTCGGTGAGAGCCCGTAAACCCGCACGGGGTTTGTTTTTTGACTATTTCCATACGGTAGACATAGACATTCGGTGCCCCTCCGGTTCGGTAAGAGTTGACACATGGGTGTCCCTCCGGTTTTCAGAGACAGATGTCAGGTAGAGAGCACTCAATACATGTAGTATAAGTTGCTCTAGTTGTGATGAGAAGATGAGAACTCATGTGACGTGTTGATTTATATGATGTGCACTATGCTTGTTTTACTATGGTTTTCTATCTGTTTTAACCTGGATATATATCTGATTTTGGTTTGAGCATGATTTTCTGTAAAGATTTCCTATATATGTTTCGAATGCTCCATAGTTATTAAAATGCTTTCCAGAACTACTAATCATATAGTTGTATTGAGAGTTACTAAAAAGGTTTTTCCCAAAAAGATAATTGAGTTTTCTACTAGCATTCACGTGATCACCCCCTACTTCCTCTCCTTTTCAGGTGTCAAATTATTCTGTGATAGATATTTTTGTGGTGTGGCAAGCATGTTTGGCATATGTTTGCAGTTTCAGTCCTCTTCATTGGTTGGTTCGTACTCTGTATCATTTTCCTCTTTTCTAAGTCAAATTTATTTAGCCATTAGTAGTTTATTTACTGAGTAGATGTATGAGGATGATTTCGATATTTAATCGAGCACTTAGACATAGAAATGATTTTATGAAAATTATTTTAACTATGGGCCTATGGTTTTAAATTGAATACTTTCATTAAACTTAATGATTTAAATAAAAAGTTTCTAAAATTTATTATTTATCATTTCTCTAAATTTAAAATTAAAAATATCTTAGAAATTTAAAACTAATAGATAATGTTATAATTTCTCGAGTTAGTCCAATATTAAAATTTACTTACTCTTGATGACTAAAACTTAAATTTTAAGTACTCGACTTTTTCTGAAAATTTTGGAAATTTTTGTTTATCACTATTTTCACTTAAATTTACTAAAAGTCATGGCCTTGGATTTTCGGTCGTGACAGTTTTGGTATCAGAGCTTCAGGCTTTAGATCCGTTTAGGATCTTGCCTGTGATAGTTTGATATTTAAAAAGAATTTTGAAAAGTATTTGACAAATACCTCATACATCACTTAGGAATTGGCTAAATATACTGACTTTGCTCCGATTCGTTCTAAATCCTTCATTTACCTCTCTAAAGTGGAACTTTGGTATCCTTGGTATAGTTATACCCCCTAAAATTATTGTCTCAGAAGTGTCGGGGTTGACACGAAACTAGTGAAATCTACTCTTGTCGAAATTCCTAAATTCAAATGGATATTTATTCTTGTATTCCTATGTCCATTGCTGTGATAAGCTATACGAACCTCGTAGGTTCTAAAATAGTAGTTCAGTGTCTTGTGTCTTGTTTTAGCATAACTTGATATCATTTGTACTTGTGATGTTATAATTTGAATTTGTTGGAAATTATTTGTGTGTACCTAACCAGTTTGAGTATCTGGTAATATGTTTTTGTAACTTTCTATCATACATCAGTTAGACTTGTTAGTGAACATGACATGCTAGTTTACATTCATGAGATGATTTAATAATATGAACTTGGTAAAAAAAAAATGTCTTTTCTAGTCTTACTAAGTTTAATTTTTGAAAGAAAATTCTTGAATTAGTGGAATCTAATTGATTAATAAATTGGTATGATATGTTATGTTTACTTGAATGTTGCATTATACTAATTTTGTCAAATTTATTTATGTGGCCCTTAAATGTAGATATTTTTGTAAAATTTAAATTTGGTTAGATATAAGCTTGATTAATTGGTCTTGAAACTTTGGAAAATTTCAAGTTAATAAAAATTGGTTCTGTATGAGGTAGACGTTTACATTCTACCAATGTATCATTTTTATTTTTAAAGAAACCATATACGTCTTAATTTTGAAAAATAGTTGGGTGTATGTAATTTATATTTTTCAAGAAATATATGGTTTTAAAAATTAATAATACTACTTGAATTTAACATTTGTAAAATGACTAGGAATATAAAATTTAAATAATTGTTTTACTTAAAAACTAGTTGTGGTACTAGTGAGGTCTCATTACACATTCAGTAGTGTTAATTTAGAAATAAAGTTCCTAAGTATTTTTCCGAGTT
This sequence comes from Parasponia andersonii, assembly GCA_002914805.1. NCBI lineage: Eukaryota > Viridiplantae > Streptophyta > Magnoliopsida > Rosales > Cannabaceae > Trema > Trema andersonii. The sequence continues at coordinate 414,427 of JXTB01000135.1, forward strand.
TTGAATATAGTGGATACTCTTGCTAAAATTTTCGAGTTTCTACTTGTCACATGATTTTGAATCTAAAGAAAGCTTTCGATAATAAATTTACAAATTGACTTAAAAATAAACATAAAATGTTTATGGCAAAAATTATGTGGTAACTTTTGGCAAAAAGTTTGAATTTTTTAAAAAAATCATTGGTGTGATTTAGTGAAGTATGCATATAAATTTTTGAAAATATGTGCATATATTCCTAAAAGTCAAATGTATGATATCATGTTTCAAGAATTTTACTAAGAAAAATTTGTTATACTGATTTGTTTGGAACTTTGCATAAATTGAAAACTTTCATATTTTGAAAACTTATTTGGGAGCTTTATGAAATCTTATTATCATGACCCTATTTGTCTTACTGCAAGGATTTAGTTATTCTTCTAAGTTTTTCATTATGTATATGTGGCTTATTTATTTGAGCTATGTATGATTTTAGTAATTATTGAATTGTTAAATCTTGGGTATGCCATAAATATCTTATTTATTGGGTAAGTAAGTTAAGTGGAATTAACTTTGCATTATTTGTCTCAATTGGATAATTGAGCACTTGTGTGGTTAAATTAATTTTATATCCTGAGCGTTGGGAACTCCTAATATTGGAGACTTGGAGTGACATTTTATTTGAGTTTTTAAATAAAAATATTTTGGTTTTGAATACCTAAGCATTGGAGAGATTTAGGTAGTGCAAAATGATGCATGGTATTTTTCTTGAAATTAAAAATCTAAATTGTTCGATTTATGAAATTTAGATTTTCGAATATATATGAGCTATAGATTAATATGCTTGACAAGTTGGGTGAGGCTCTAAAAACAAAAAAAAAACAAAGACTTGACACACTCTAATATTTTCTAAACTCCTTTATAAGTTCTTCCTATCGTTAAAATATTTTTCAAAATTCTTTTTAATAAAATTGTCAGAGTGCGGTATTTCAAAGTTATAAAGCTCAAAGGAAGCCTCACTAAAATATTACCTAAAGTTGTTTTTTTTTAATAATAAAGAACCATGGGAAATTATTTGCATAATGTGATTTTCTAATGAAAAGAATATATGCTTTTAAATATATTGAAGATATGTTCGATAATTTTTGAAAAGCCTTGAAATTTTGAGAAAAACTTCTATTATGCTTATCTATGATTTAAAAGAAATTGTCATGTTTTAAGTGCTTGATAGTTTGATCAGTAAAATATATAAAATATATATATATATTATTCTTGTCCTACTTACTTAGCATAATAAGTGGAATTGTTAAACACGAAATTGATTGACTGATGATGACAAGAATCGATCTTGTCGATGTATTCCCTTTTGACGTTAATGAGTGAGTACTACTTATGGTACTTTACTTGTACTGACTTTTGGGGATTATTGGAGACTCTTGTTATAATCTGTTGTGAATTAGAGTCATCATTAATTTCGTTAGTACTGGGTTCAGTTTATAACTCATTACTTGATTTGAGTTGGATCCAAGCATCGTTATGGTAGTATAATTGATGGTATAGGGATCAGATCACTCATGAGTCTATTTTAAAAGTTATTGAACTCTTGCTAATATATTTTTAAAAAGGAATACTTGAAGTTCAAGTTTGGTTTACCTATGTCCAAGGTAAGACTTTATTATGAACTGGTGTAGTTTTCCTATATGCCCCTAATTTTGTGTCACATGTTTTCTAAAATATTTTTGAAAAATTGTTCATGATTTTTAAAATGAAATGAGGTTAGATAGAAGACAGGTATCGCCGCGAAGATGACCTATTTTATTAAAACCTTGTTTCTATGGCATTGTAGTATTGTCACTGGTTGTATTTGCATATTTGGTATTTAGTAATTTCTATATGACTTTTTCTTGTATCAAAGACTTTTTGGAGGTGATTGATGAATTGGGATTATTATTATAATCCTATGTTGGACAAAGAGACTTGGAGAGTCTCTGAGTTTAATTGTGGTATGAGTTAATACCCTATAATATTACCTTGAATAAAAGACTTGGGAAGTCTTTGGATAATATTTGTTATATGGATACGTGTATTTTATAGGCTTGAACTGTTGTGGTTCTATTGGAATTAGTTGTGCCAAGTGCTTCTGTGTTGGAGATTTCTAATCATAGTGATTCTAGTCTTGTCCTTGACTAGAAATGTCTTGCGTACGTGGTTATTACTCGCTCGTTATGAGGAACAGTAAATGACTTATGTCATTGTACTCTTGTTGTCATTTTTGACCTCTGAACTCGTCTATCTTGTGTGTGGTGTAACACAAGTATAATTGTTTTCTACTTGAGACCTTATTGAGTATTATCCTGTATTGATAAGTACTCTTGTTAGAGTCTTTGGACTTAGTGATTAATTAAAACCAAGTTTAGCTATAGACAAATGGAATAGTCCCAGTGTATTATTGATCTGGTATAATCTAAGGATGGTATTGTACATACCTGGTATTTGATCTGCTATATTGTGTTGGTACTTAACAATCACTATCCTGATTATAGAAGTTCGGTGTTTTGACTTCTAGTACTAATTAACACTGCTGCTTCTGCGAATGATTACCAATTTGGGGTCATCATCTCCTAACTCTTGTATCAAGGCCTCATGCCTATCGATGAGTCATCCTGTGATTCCGTATCTTTTGTGCACGTCCTTATCATATATATTTGTGTGGTATTGCTATTGGCAAAATCCTAACACCAAGTAAGAAGTGTAAGTTTTACACTTCTTGATTTAACTAGTGTTAGATTTACTCCTACACTCTATGACTGGTGGTTCACTGCTTTTTTTGGCTATTATCCCCCGTTGTTTTATTTGTTCCTCTGTTGTTTCTGAATTTCGGGACGAAATTCTTTTAAGGAGAGAATGATGTAAAACTCCTTAAATTTTGGAAGGGCATTTTAGTCTTTTGAAAAAAAATATATATATAAATTTAATTAAAAATTCAAATTTTGGGTTAACTTAAAAAAAATTTTGATAGATGGACTAATTTGCAAAATTGAAGGACTATTTTGAAATAAATTTTAAAATTAGGGACTTATGTGTAATTTTTAAAACAATTGCACTGCCCATTTAAGAGCAGACACGTGGCCTGTATCATTCTCCCTCAGCTCCTTCTCTCTCCTCTCCCGCGATTTACCGGCCAAAAACGCCGATTTCCGGCATTGCTCTGACGAAGCTTTTCCCGACGTCAACGAGGGCCACACCGGCTGGCGAAGAAAGCCCAGCTCCGGACGATCACCGCGCCGCAGGTCCCGCCGCTTGAAAGCTCGCCGTTCGCCAGAAATAGCCGAAAAATACTGCGGCTTCCGAAGCTCGCCGGCGCCGATTCTAGCGACGTTTCGCCATGAAACCGGTCGGGTTTGACTCATCTCGTCACGATCTTCAATATGGTATATATATCTTGATTCATTATTACATAGATTGAATTTTGCTATTTTTGTTAATTTTAAACTATTTTCGTTTTATATTTAAATTTTTTAATCCGACCGTTAGATCGTAAAATAAATCTCATATTTGTGATGTACTCGTGAAAACAAAAATTTTGATATATATATATATATATTGTTTATATTTGGTGACGGGCAAGAAAATCTAAATCTAATGGCTTAAATCGTCTCGTTTTGCGTGCCGTGGGCCCAGGTTCGACCCGAGCCCGAATCAATTGAACTATATATCTAACCTAGCATTTTTAGGTACTCTGAATTCAGTGGTGAAGTCCGTTTAACGACCTGAAGCTCCGATTAAAAATCAAGTTTTCAAACCTATCGATCAAAGACTCTAAAACGATGCCCGATCTTCCAAATGATACCCGAATGACGCCAAACTTTCTCCATAGCTCCGTAGCACTATTTGAATACTCAATTGAGATAGGGGATTCACTTTCCTTGTTTTCTATTATTTACATTAAAATTGGAATTTATTCTGAAAATGAAATTTCGTGATTTTATTAAATTGAATTATTTGAATAGTTATTTTAATGAACTATGAATTTGTGAAACATTGTGGACTGTTCTAGATATTTTTAAATATAATTTTATATAAGTTTTTATATTTGGAATTTGGTAAAACAATAGAAACTGTACTTTTGGATTTTAAAGTACAAAATGAATTTTGATTAAAAATCAGAGCATGTCTAGAATGTTAAACTACTGCATGGTTGTTTGATACTCTATATATATTGCACATTTCATACGATCATGCATGAGAGTCGTCTTAGGCATCACGGTATTGTAGTAGGCGGACTAGTACACCCGCCTTCGGTGAGAGCCCGTAAACCCGCGCAGGGTTTGTTTTCTGACTATCTCCATACGGTAGACGTAGGCATTCGGTGCCCCTCCGGTTCAGTAGGAGTTGACACATGGGTGTCCCTCCGGTTTTCAGAGATAGATATCAGGTAGAGAGCACTCAATACATATAGTATAAGTTGCTCTAGTTGTGATGAGAGGATGAGAACTCATGTGACGTGTTGATTTATGTGATGTGCATTATGCTTCTTTTATTATGGTTTTCTATCTGTTTTAACCTGGATATATATCTGGTTTTGGTTTGAGCATGAATTTCTGTAAAGATTTCCTATATATGTTTCGAATGCTCCATAGTTATTAAAATACTTTCCAGAACTACTAACCATGCAGTTGTATTGAGAGTTACTAAAAAGGTTTTTCCCAAAAAGGTAATTGAGTTTTCTACTGAGCATTCGCGTGCTCACTCCCTACTTCTTCTCCTTTTCAGGTGTCAAATTATTCTGTGATAGATATTCGTATGGCTTGGCAAGCATGTTTGGCATATGTTTGCAGTTCCAGTCCTCTTTATTGATTAGTTCATATGCTGTATCATTTTCCCCTTTTCTAAGTCAAATTTATTTAGCCATTAGTAATATGTTTACTGAATGGATGTATGAGGATGATTTCGATATTTAATCGAGTACTTAGACGTAGAAATGATTTTATGAAAATTATTTTAACTATGGGCCTATGGTTTTAAATTGAACATTTTCATTAAACTTAATGATTTAAATAAAAAGCTTCTAAAATTTATTATTTATCATTTATCTAAATTTAAAATTAAAAATATCTTGGAAATTTAAAACTAGTAGATAATGTTATAATTTCTTGAGTTAGTCAAATATTAAAATTTACTTACTCTTGAGGATTAAAACTTAAATTTTAAGTACTCGATTTTTTCTGAAAATTTTGAAAATTTTTGTTTATCATTGTTTTCACTTAAATTTACTAAAAATCATGTGTTTAGATTTTCGGTCGTGACAAAGCAAGTTATGCAAAATCATTGCACACATAGGTAGTAACAAACAAGGATTTCTTTCCGTTGTTACTCCTATATTATTATTATTTTCTTTTTCTGATAATGGTTTCAAAGGGATATATGTGTACCTTTCTGTTATTTATGACGTCATACCAGTACGAATTCTGATTCAACAATCAAATTTTGTTATCTTAATCCTACCAGAATCAGGATTATTATTTATTGATATTTTTTTTAACATAGATTCATAAAGTCAGAATTCTAATGCAGTTCCAGAGTTTCACCTATCTCTCTTTCTCTTAATTACTTCCTTCAAGCTTCTTAACCATTATTCTTATTATTATTATTATTATTATTATTATTATTATTAATATCATCATCATCACAATTATTTTTATTATCAACACTAATAATAATTATTATTAATCATGGATTACCGGTCCTTAGATATTGACATTACATCCCTGGAAGGTCTCAAACTCAGAAACGGGTTGTTATTATTCTCGAAAACGAGGTTTGACGCCGTCGTTTCACTCGTAAGCACCATTTCGATCTCAACCCAGAAAACCCAACTCGGACACTTCCAAGGTCGAAGCAAGTACACGTGGAGCTCTCCGAACCCAATGAGGTTCTACGTCAAAGAATCGAAGGTTCAACAAAACTTGGCGATCCTCGATTCAAATTCGAAGTAAACGACAACTTTCCGCGGATAAAGACATTAGGGAGGTCTACATTCCTCTCAAGGACCTCTTTTATAAAAGTCTAAACGACACCAAAAACATTGCCGTTTATCATGTTGAGATGAGAAGGAAGACGGCGGCTTCGTTTAAGCCGGCTAAAGTGCTCCATTTGAATTTCTCGTTTAAGTTTAGCGGTTCGTTCAAATTATTCAGAAGAGCGATTAGGAACGCCTTTTGCGACGACGACGTTTCGAGGATGCGGCTCATGAAGTTGAGGTCAGCGGCGCGCCGAGCTCTTTACTTATCGTCGCCCAACAATTCTGATTTCTCGCGTATAGCCAGTAATCACGTTTACCAAATTTTGTTGTTTAGTTGATTGATTGATTAATTATCTGGCTGCAAATAATTGAGCGCTATTGTAATTGAACAATATATAATTATAAGAATAATTCGTTCATTCATTTCCAAAAAAAAAAAACGAATAATTAGTGTTGTGCAGTCTAAAATCCTAAGGTATGCGACCTCTTCCGTGATGCTTATATGCGATCTCTTCCGCAGGTTTTTGTGCGATCTTCTCCGTCCAGTTTTCCTTAACAAACAGGAAACCTATAGGAAAAGGGAAACACGAAAACACTATAAAGGAAACCTACAAGAAGAGGGAAATAGGTAAATGTTGTGGAAGAAACCTACAAAGAAAGGGAAACTGAAGACTCCTATTTGCGATTAATTAAGTTATCCTTTTCGAGTAGTCATCCAATTGTATTGTTTATAATTAACTAGTTATCCGTTTTGAATAATTATCCAATTACTTAATTGGATAATTACCCAATTGTATAGTTACCTGTTTATTCAATTAGGATCCTAGAGACATAAGGAACCTAGGGGGATAAGGTCACTACAATCTATATAAAGGGGACTCTATGATCCGAACAAGGACACAACCAATTCTGGGCAGAAACAAGTCACAGAGAATAGAAGTCAGAGCAAATACACGCCTAGGGTATTCCAAACTTTGGGTAGTCTAATTCTANTCTCTCCTTATTTGCTTTGATTATTTACTTCAATTTACACAAGCCACATCTCTTAATTATTCATAAATTTATTGTTGATAAAACCTCCATCAACAGAGACTATTAAGGCTTTGGGGTCGTTGGTTGCGGCGTGCTTGGATGAGCGAGGCAAAATCGTTCTTCAATGAAGCACGTTGCTGAAGAGATCGAGCATATTATCAGTATAGCTGATCAAAACGCAGGAGTTTCGTGATCATTAGTTAGTTGTATCTGCACTTAATTTTAGCCTTCAATTCATAATTGATAACTGGCCATGCCAAGAAATTTGGTCGCGTTTTCTATCACATTGAATAAATAAACAATAAGACCATGTTAAGATTAATTGTAGCAGTATTGATCAAGTACGTCTTACTACAATATCTGGGATGTAAATTGAGCTATTCACTATCTTTTACCAAAAAGAAAAATAAAAGATCCTTTCAAAATGAAGTATCAAAATTATATAGGATTACGAGCTTAATTATCAATAATCCGTACCAAGAATTTTTGTGATCTCAAAATTGGTCACAGTTCATCGCCTTTTTTTTTTTTATAGGGGAGTGCTAAGTCCATTCTCTTGTGTCATTGTTTAATGTATGAATTCCCTTCTAAAAAATATTATAATAGAATGTGTCATTGCTTAATGTATGAATTCCCTTCTAAAAAATATTATAATAGAATTATAAAGAATGATGGAGTCAAAATGTCAATGCTAAGCAGTTAGACAAGAAAGTAGATTTAATACTCCTCTTATTTCATACATTATAATAAAAAAAAGATAAAATAATATGATGATTATAACTTTACACTTCCAAGAGATTAATAGTAGTAACTAAAATATAAAGATAGGAATGTTAAATATATGATCTTTTCCATTCTTATGTCATAACACTGCTTGACATGTAGAAGACATTTTACATATAATATTATTATAATGTGTTAGATATATTTTAGTAATAGTGAAACTGAAAACCGAAAAAAGAGAGTAGCTCTTAACACTTCTTAAAAGTATTTACTAGAAGGTTAGAACTAAACTAACTAAGAAAAATTTTGAGTTCACAAAAAAAATAAATAAATAAATAAATAATCTTTACTATATATCTTGTGTGAATCGTTAATATTCGATCTAACTAATTTTGTTAATGTGCAAATTTCGGAAGTGGTTTATGAAAATGTAAACCAACCGTCGGAACTTATATTTTCTTTGCAAATTCTACACTAGAAAGGCACTCTATATATATGGACAATAAAAAGTAGAACTTTGACTAAGAACAAAGAGGGATTATGTGTAACACATATTACTAATTTTTTGATTTCATGACTAATCACATATTAATTTACAGATCAATTCTATTATTTAGATGTTAGAAAAATACTTAAGGGTGTGATTAGTCACGGATCAATTCTATAATTTATATGTAAACGAACACATAAAAGTACTCATGGTGTTTGGCACCACACTTCTAAAAAAATTGAAGTAAATTCCACACATCACTACATTTTTATGCACACTACTCCACAGGCCCCTAACATTGCTCTCTATGTAAAGTACCATCGTACTAGTAAAACTTGACGAGCCACTTTTTCTTTAAGCTGTGTGTGAACTGTAAATTACTTAATTATAAAGAACGATGTTACTGGTGGTAACACAAGGTACACTTTCCCAACACTTGTTTTTTCTTATGTATATATGGGTTTAATTAGGCACTTAGGGCTGTTTGCCTAAGAATATATAATACTTTCACTTCCCAATATGAAGGAAGCTTTGTTCGTGCTGTGGCCGCCCTAATAACGACCACTGAGGAAACGCCATGTGTAAACTGAAACCAAGAAAAATCGTTTGGAAGAACACAATTTCTATAATCGATCGATATAAATCGGGGAACAGTGTTACAAATGGGCTGCTAAACGAAGTAGAATGCTTTGGAACTTGATATTCTAAGTGAAAAAGGGAACATACTTATGCAGCCCAGTGATGCATATCAACACTCCAGATCTTTATCGTCTAATTACACAATGAGTTCATGCCCCGAGATGAGCAAGATGAATGAGCTAGAAAAAAAAGGACATGTACAAAATATCGGCTTAATTTGTGAGGTTTCAAGGGAATGTACATATTGTTAATTCTTGATCGGTTTAGTACTCGTATTGTATAAATTGTTCCACTATTAGATGAGCACAATGATCGAAGTTGCACTATGAGGTTCATGGGAAATAGGTGAAATACTAATTAAGATTTTGCGCAGTTAAGGAGTACTACATCATTATCGTGGCCTCTTTGGCCAATATCGAAAAGAGTTGTGTAAACCCAACGTTATCAAAACATGAGATACCACTATCTACTATCTAGCTAGAATTAATTATAACCTTATTCCTGTTAGTAATGTATGGAATCAGTGATCTTTTAACATTTTCATGAGAAGTAACAGAGGTTACAAGTACATAAAGTTTTTCATCTAATTAGTCGTTGAGAAAAACGGTTACAACTTGTAATGTTTTTAGTTTGTCTGATAACTTTTTCATTTTTCATTATTTTTTTTTAATTTTATAGATTTGACATGAATATATAACATGTTTTAAAAGAAATATTCCCCTTTTTAAATAAAAGACAACGTTATTCATTCTAATTGGATGAAGAGAATACGTTTTCATAGTTGCCAATTAATTTAAAAAGATCCACTATTATATATTAAACGTGATAAATTATCAAGAATTAATTAAACTTGATAAATTGCCAACAATTATTTTCACGTGGGTTGCTTTTTCAGCCGAATTATGATGGAGAATTTTCCATCAACTTCAATCTAAAACTAAAATAATGTTGTCAAACAAACAATGCGGTACTAATTTTGCAAGAAATTATCTATGCCTACACCTAGGAGAGAAGCAGTAGATGAACGTCCACTGCACTTGGGTACCAATATTGTACTAATTCGTTAAGTACTCTACCACGTAAAAAGGAAAAAAAAAAAATCAAACATCCCAAAAAATACTGCCCCAACATTCTTCCCAATATACCAACCGATGTGAGATTCGGTCAGATCACTTGATAGTTTTGAGACCCCACAATCTAAAATAAACTAAAGTCTAAAACTAAACAAGAGAACAAGCAAAGCAAGCCAACTTGAGTACACAGCATGTGCCTTCAAATATTCCTGACCTCGTATCTCTCCTAGTAAGTAAACTCTGCCTACTTAGTCGGGTTTGGTCCGAAAGGCCAAAAGGTACCTTTTTTTTTTCTTTTTTTTTTTTTTTACAAAAACCAAACTCATTAATGGAGTACAAGACCAGAACGGTACTAATTCTCTTCCTATTCACCGCCCTCTCCCTCACGTGTTTCTCACGTGCCCCATTCTCAATGGCGGCCCGGCAATGCGAAAACTGCGGCCGGACTCCGGTTCCTTACCCGCTCAGTACCCGACCCGGCTGCGGCGAGCACCCTCTCTATAAGATTCGGTGCGCGGCCGGCGCTCTCTGGTTCGACGCCTTTAACGGGTCGGCTTACCCGATCACGTCAGTCAACCCGGTAACCCGACGCCTGACGATCCGACCCGCCGGGGTCGCCCCCCCCAACGCTTGCGTGGCCGCCGATATTCGGAGCTGGGGGATTCAGCTCGAACGCAATCTCTCGCTCAGGGTCGCCGCCGGCAATACCATCGTGCTCCTTAACTGTACGGAAGCCGCCGTGAAGCGTCTGCGGCCGACGGTGGACTGTACGGCGAACAGCGCGTGCCACCGTTACGCGAGGGCCGATCATTTGGTTGCTCCATGCATGAAAGCGGCGTCGTGCTGCTCATTTAAGGTCGAGGGGTCGAACGTGGTGGAGTATGGGCTTGGGGTGAGAGTTGGGGAAGGAGGAGAGTACTGTTCGGCGTACCAGAGCTTCGCGAAGCCTGTCTTGACGACGACGAAGGGGACGGAAAAGTGGCCGGAGCCGGAGATGGAGCTGGAGTGGGCTTTGCCAACGGAGCCCATTTGCAAAAGTGAGGTGGATTGCAAGGAGCTGTTGAATTCCAAGTGTTTGGTTGATCCGCTTAGAGTGGAGCAGAAGAGATGTTTCTGCGATTTTGGGTTCAAGTGGGATCCTCTCACTGGACTCTGTCAATTTCAGAGTAACCAAAGTTTCTCCCTCTCTGCTTTTAACTGATTTATTCGGTTTTTTTTTTTAAATGAAAATTCCCTTTTGATGGGTAATAGACCCATATCCATCGAAAAATGCGCACCATGGATATCGTTAAAATTATAAGATTTTGAATGACAAAATTGGTATATAAACTATGTCGTACATTGCATGATGTCACTATAATGTATTAGTCTCTCTAAAAAAAATGTTATCAAGTGATGCAATATATTTATCTTTGGTTGAGAATGAGAATGGTCACTTTCCTCAACAATCTAAATGTAATTAATTGACTCGCCCATCTATAATTGGCGTAGGACATTATTAGTCACTAATTCACTTAGCCATTTTTGCTGATAATCTGAATTGCACACTAATGCTTTTTGCTTATTAAGAAAATTAATTACATGTTACATTTGAAATGTACTCACCCTTTCAAATTTTAGTGCCGTCGGATTTGATGACTTGTTATAACATATTGTTTGATTATTAATCACAGAACCTCTTTCTTACTCATTTCTATTTTATGTAGATATCAAGTGCACAGATGGAAAAGGTTGCAAAATTAAGAAGAAGAAAAAATCCAAGAACATTGCTGGTAAGTAATTCCAAACGTTTATTATTTTTTTCCCCCCCTCATTTCTAATCGAAAATAAATTTACTACTAACACCAAAAAATAGTTTTTATTGTAATAAGAATCCTCTTGTAGAATTTTCATAGAATTTTCTTTTTCCCTGTGACTGAATTGAGTGTAAAACAGTTTTGGCGGGAGTAGTGGCCGGAATAGTACCACTCCTAATCCTAATCGGGATCCTATCCTACAAACAACACAACCGCCTGAATTCGAAAAAGGAAGCCAAGAAGACTCTAGTGAAAGAGCGAGAACTGAGCCTCTACTCCAAAACAAGCGGCAAATCGGCCCGAATCTTCACCGGGAAAGAGATAACCAAGGCAACGAACAACTTCTCCAAGGCCAACCTCATCGGCGCGGGCGGCTTCGGCGAGGTCTTCAAGGGAACCTTCGACGACGGAACCGTCACGGCCATCAAGCGCGCCAAGCTCGGGAACACCAAAGGGATTGACCAGATCCTGAACGAGGTCCGGATCCTCTGCCAGGTGAACCACCGCAGCCTGGTGCGCCTCCTGGGCTGCTGCGTCGAGCTCGACCAGCCCCTCCTCGTCTCCGAGTTCGTCCCCAACGGCACCCTCTTCGACCACCTCCACCGCCACGGCTCCAAGAAGCTCCAGCCCATCAGCTGGATCCGCCGCCTCCGCATCGCGCACCAGACCGCCGAGGGCCTCGCCTACCTCCACTCGGCTGCCGTGCCCCCCATCTACCACCGCGACGTGAAGTCGAGCAACATCTTGCTCGACGAGAAGCTCGACGCCAAGGTCTCCGACTTCGGGCTCTCGAGGCTGGTGGAGCAGAAACAGAGCGAGAACAACCAAACAGAGGACAGCCACATCTTCACCTGCGCGCAGGGGACGTTGGGGTACGTCGATCCCGAGTACTACAGGAACTTTCAGCTGACCGATAAGAGCGATGTCTATAGCTTCGGCGTGGTGTTGGTTGAGATTTTGACGGCCATGAAAGCGATCGACTTTAACAGAGAGGAGGAGGATGTGAATCTGGTGGTTTATGTGAAGAGGATGATAAAGGAAGAGAGGCTGATGGAGGCGGTGGATCCGGCGCTGAAGGAAGGGAGCTCCAACATTGAGCTGGAGACGATGAAGGCGTTGGGGTTGTTGGGTGCGACTTGTTTGAATGAGCAGAGGCAGAACCGGCCGTCGATGAAGGAGGTTGCCGATGAGATTGAGTACTTAATCAGTATTATTACCAGTAAAAGTAAGCTTTCTGCTGATTAGTTTTGTTTGTGTACAACTCGGTTTCAAGTTATTGTCGTTTTCTAATTTCGCTAGTCACATTTCAAGGCGGGAAAGAATAATACCCAAAAAAAAAAAAAAAACCTTTTAATTGATCTAATCAAATAACGATCGGTTTTGGAAAAATCCAATCTAATATAATGGGAGAACCAAAATCCAGTTTAATTCAATCCAATCAAAGTCCATTGACAATTTTGCAATCCGTTTACTAAGAAAATGATCTTATTTTGTGTTTTTCTCGTCACATTTCCTGTACTAATTTGTGGACGGGATGTATGACCGATTCCGTGAGAATACCGTTCCTAGATTATTTGGGGGCCCATTGCTTGTAAAAAATTGTAGGAAAACAATAAGTCGTGTGTGTAGAGACTATTCTTTACAATCAATTGATAACAAGGTCTGAGGGATCATATAAAATGCTATCACTTGTTTCCTATCATCAGAGGCATTTAGATGCAAATAATTTACCCGGTAGATATGACACATAGATAGTGTACTTTCTTTCTAGTTTAGATTCTTTTTTTTTTTTTTTTTTTTATTTTCCTATTGGGTTTTCTATATAAGATTTTAAGTAGACATTTTATAGGGTGATATTATTCATGTATCAACTTTATGGGTACTCCTCTAAATTGCTATTTGCCTTTGGTATGTACTAGGCAGTGTATTATATTCCTTTTATTAATTTATTTCGTTGGTTTTAGGTTTGATTAATAATTAATGGTCCCAATTTTTTTTCTTTTGGGATGCCTAATATACTTCTCCCCTTACTTATTTTCGTTTTTATTATTATTTTTTTTTGAATCGTTTTGTCTAAGGACAGTTTCCAATATTTCTAATTAATGGAATTCAATACGTTTTACATAATTGCTATCGGTTTGTTCGTTTAAATGCTAAATCGTCAAAATAATATTCAAGAACCAAAGTTTAAATGATCGGGAAATTCAGAATCGATTGTTCGAATTAGCCAAAGCAAATAAAGACTCGGTGTTAGTTCAGTAAAACCACTCATATTTAAGATAAACGACATGATGTTAGCTTAAAACGACATACACGTGTTGTTGGTTAAGTAAAACGACATACATTTTGATGCCCGTATTAAGAAGGCCGATATATTTTGATGTCGTGGATAAGAAAAACGACATGATAATGACAAAAAACGACACGTCGTTCAAAAGTCCTCCGGTGACGAAGCAATTTAACGAAGTAGGGAGTTCGCATAGACCAAGGACCCGTTCGTGGGCATCTCTTACCAAAAAAAAAAAAAAAAAAAAAAAAAAAAAAACACAAGGGAGTTGCAGGATCTTCGGCTCTGTTTGGAAAAGGGAATAATAATTCAAAGGCTTTGCTTTGCTGCGAACTTCAGCTTCTTCCTTTAACGCCTGGAAAGTGAACATCAGCTTGTATTGATTGGGCTAACCAATCCATTAACAGCACCAACCAAGCTCCTTTCTCCATATCTCTCTCTCTCCTCCTACTTGTGTAAGTATGCTTTATTTAGCAAAACCTTTTTTTTTTTTTTTGGGATCTGTTCGATTTTGTTACATCAATTTTTTTTTCACCATGTTGTGATTTAGCGTTGAGCCATTTTCTTCTTCTGCTTATTCATCAAATTAATTAAATTGATTTCTTATATATTGCCCATCAACAGAGAACCCCTCATTTGATTCCTACGATGGAAAAAGTAGAGATTGAAATATATATATATATATAGTTGCGAATCAAAATGGTATTTTTTTTTTTTTAAAACTATAGATAGGTATNATATTTTTTATAATAAAAAATATATAAATGTTAATTTTTTATTGATCAAATTGATATCTACTGCGTGGTAAAAAAAAAAAAAAAAGAACGGATTGGCGCACTATATAAATCTATATATTTTCCCATTGTTGTCATTGGCTTTGATTGTTGTTCTTGTAGCTGGTCATAGTTGCATATTCTCAAGGTTCCCATTTACCCAAAGGGCTTTAGTCTGACTTTCAACGTTCATTGCTTTAGAAATCAACCCAGGGGCAAAGATTTGCGACAGGAAAATGTTTGTTGCCTCAGTGAATAGCTACATGGGGTTGAAATTTATTATATATACATTCGTTTTGATGGTTGGATTTTGAGCAATGCGGCACTTGTGGTGCTCATCACACACAAATTGAATTGCGAGGCCACCACATGTAATCGACTTATAGGGGGCATACGTCTATTAGTGTGTACTGTTAAGCAACACAGGTTCTTTATTTTTTTTTTTTTTTGGGATTAGTGTTTCAAACTGTTTGATTTGTTATTGCACTATTGATTGCTTCTAGCTTCACGGTGAGTGTGATGGATAGACCTTGATTATTTACTAGTTAGTGCCTTGCAGGGTAGCAAAGGAGGAATTTTTGGGGTTTGCCACTTATGAAGGCGCTCATTCTTGTTGGAGGGTTCGGGACCCGGTTGCGGCCATTAACCCTGAGTGTACCAAAGCCACTGGTTGATTTTGCCAACAAACCCATGATACTGCATCAGGTTTTTACTTTGAATTATCCCCAATTTTTGTAAATTTTGTGTCTGTCTATTTAGTTAAGAGTAGGGGTTATCTTTAGCCAACGTTGTTTGTTATCTATGTTATTTTGAAATGGATTGTCTTTGTAGTAGTGGAATCATTCGATTCACAAAGATGAGACCGAGAAACACAGTTTGAAAGGCAGTTTTCTTTCTTGTAAAACTTGACTCCATAATTGAAGTTGATTTATTTAACTTTGCTCCTTTCAAGTATGAGTCACACACAAACAAGTATTTTATATGTCTGAATTTCTATAACCAGATTGAGGCTCTCAAAGCCATTGGAGTAACTGAAGTGGTTCTGGCCATCAATTACCAACCGGAGGTAGAACAAGCAACCCTGTTTTGTTCAGATGTAGTTGTCGTTGCTACAGTTTTGGATTACCATGAAGGATAGCTTTTTTACTTTTATTTCAGGTTATGCTTAATTTTTTGAAAGAGTTTGAACAAAAGCTCGGTATCAAGATCACCTGCTCACAGGAGACTGAACCACTTGGTACAGCAGGTCCCTTGGCTCTTGCCAGGGATAAATTGATAGATGACTCTGGTGAACCTTTCTTTGTCCTTAACAGTGATGTAATTAACGAGTACCCGTTAAAAGAAATGATGGAATTCCACAAGAGTCATGGAGGGGAAGCTTCCATCATGGTAACCAAGGTAATTTACTTCCATCCTTTTACCCACTATCAAGATACTAAAGCATATCCTTCCTACTGAGAAGAAAAGTGCTACTTTTGTTTTAGGTAGATGAACCATCCAAGTATGGTGTGGTAGTTATGGATGACACTTCAGGGAAAGTTGAAAAGTTTGTAGAGAAACCAAAGATATTTGTTGGTAACAAGATTAATGCTGGAATCTACTTGCTTAACCCGTCTGTTCTTGATCGGATTGAGCTGAAACCAACCTCAATCGAAAAAGAGGTCTTCCCTAAGATTGCAGCAGAGAAGCAGCTCTATGCTATGGTCCTGCCTGGGTTTTGGATGGACATTGGGCAGCCAAAGGACTACATAACAGGTTTAAGACTCTACCTAGACTCCTTGAGGAAAAAGTCCTCCTTTAAGTTGGCCAAAGGATCACACATTTTAGGGAATGTTCTGGTGGATGAGAGTGCTGTGATTGGAGAAGGATGTCTCATTGGGCCAGATGTAGCCATTGGTCCGGGGTGCGAAATTGAGCCAGGGGTCAGGCTCTCACACTGTACTGTAATGCGTGGAGTTCGAATCAAGAAGCACGCTTGCATTTCCTGTAGTATCATTGGCTGGCATTCAACTGTTGGCAGGTGGACTCGGATAGAGAACATGACAATCTTAGGAGAAGATGTTCATATAGGCGATGAAGTTTATAGCAATGGAGGTGTTGTCCTCCCCCACAAGGAGATTAAATCAAGCATTTTGAAGCCAGAGATCGTCATGTGATGATTATGATGAAATTTGTAACAGATACCTAAAAATTGTTTCATATAGCAACAGCTTATTTTTATCTCACTTTGCTCTTTGACTGTATGGATCAGATCCAGTTTAACCAGAATAATTTACTGATGTAATTTGTTAACAGGTTATGGAGGGAAAGATCATTAGGTTCAAATTTAATTTTACAGATTTTTTTTCCCCACCATACCAACGAGACGCGTTCATTCATCATTCTATCTGATATTAAATGTTCCTTTTTTTTTTCCGATAAGGGATTAAAAGTTCCTTGTTTTACAGGTAAATATGAGATAAGTTGCAGAGTAGTAGAATACCTTGCTCTGAAAGCGAAATGCTTCTAGCGTACTTCTCAAATCACAATGGTGACAAATCCTTATCTACCATCAAGAAGTAAAAACTGAGTGCATGTTTTTGTTTTAGTATAGTTTAGTTGTATTTTTTCAAAAAAATAGGTTGGGTAGAATTTAATTTTATTTTAAATTTTAATTTTCTAACTTTCCACACACTACCCCTGAAAATAGCTTACTAACGGAAAAAATGGACGGCAGAGACCACTTTGCCAGTTGTTTAACGTTAAGGATGTAATTGGCAAAAATAAAAGGAGGAGGGCCAATACGCCAAAGGAGTGTAAGATTGGGACCAACGATGCCAAAAAGCCTAATAATATATCATGCTTCGGGCCACTCTGTTTGCAGACTCACTGTAGTAGGTCCTCTGGACAAATCCTCAGCCGTAGCAACGCAATGTTAATGTTGTTTTGTTCTCCATATAAAACCCAGTCAAACCCAAATAAGATGGTACAAGGACACCTTATGGCATTAAACATTCTGAAAACAGAGTTTTTCCACTGGATTTTTACACGAGTAAGTTTCATGCCTAGATCCTGAATGGAGAATTCTGACAAAGTAAAAACAATATTTCATTTACATGGTCACGGTATCTTGTCAAGCCCTCACAGCTTAAGAAGCAAGGGAGAGTTACGAACAAAAAAGTCTTATTCCGTTGCACTCTTTTTTTCTCACAAGTTTAGAGCAATATTATATTTATAGATATCTCTAGCAACCAAGATTAATCATCTGTAATGGATGGAGCACTATGAAACAAGGCAGGCACAGGCAAG
This sequence comes from Parasponia andersonii, assembly GCA_002914805.1. Lineage (NCBI taxonomy): Eukaryota > Viridiplantae > Streptophyta > Magnoliopsida > Rosales > Cannabaceae > Trema > Trema andersonii. Next base: position 432,526 of record JXTB01000135.1, read on the forward strand.
ACTGTCTACGGCGGGTTGAACTAGCACACAAAGATGACGCAACTGAAAGAGAGGGTCCCAAAAATCTGTTGAAATGAGTAATTTCATGCTATAGAAACAATACCATTTACAAATGAAAATCAATGAATTTTGTAGTATGTGTCTTGATATTGAGGCATTTAAGCAAAAGTCTCTAAACAGAGGTCAATAAAATCCAAAACATCACATGAGATGACATGGAAATAAGGGCCCATGTGAGAAAAGCCAAGGCTACAGAAATCTGAAAGTTACTGCATGGGAGATGAAATTGAGACGTGCAGAAACCCATGTCTTTGACATATAGAACTACAATCCCTGCTGATGAGCTTGCAGCTGCCAGCGATAGAGTAGCCGTAACCTGCACCATTTGTGGAAGCCAACATTTATTCCTTATTATGCATTCAAGAACATAAAGCAGGTAAACATAAAATAAGCACATAACCAATGTTCGTTCATCAGCCAAGACAAGTGAGGCATCAAGGATAATTTAACATAATAAGAAGACAGGGGAAACCAATTCTATTTAGCCATCTAACAGGGAAAAAGTAAAACAAAACAGAAAGTAATATTGAAATATCCGACATTTGAAGCAAAGCAATGACTAAAGAGTTTCTTTCGATCCTTCCTATATGGTATAACAACTGTAGAGACGTAGCGGCTGTCCAATAATTAGAGACAGGAATGCCAAAATTTTTAAGAATGATTCATTGAGTTGTTAGTCATACTCGAAAACAAGCAAAAAGAAATTCTAAACTCATGAAAATGGACAGATGCCATATGTAATAAATAAACACTATAGAATAACTTAATGGACAAATTGGCAAAACGATCTCTCATATTTTAGCTGAAAAGAGAGTCACATGATCCACGTGAAAATAATGATTAGAGATACTTTAAAGCAAGGAAAAGCTATCAGATCTATGAAAGGAGTAAAATACCCAATCTCCAACAACAAATAGGCTAACTAGGATTGGATTTTGGAGGTCCCTCTTTCTCCTCAAAGCATATACATCAAGACATGCCAGTCCAAAGCTCCACAGCACTTGAAGTCCCATTGATGCAATTAAGTAGCTGAATTTAAGGACGGAAAATTTGAGTAAGAGAATAAATAGGACAGCTCTTCGTAGTCAATAATTAGTAAGAGGAGAAAAAGAACGCAAACAGAACATTATTCAGCATCTAAATCAGATAAATTTCAACTTTGAGAAGTTCAATAAGCAGTTCAAATTATAACTCTGAGTGGCAGAAGGAACACACATCATGACTCATGATAAAGACATAAAATGTGCAAATTCAGTATTTCATTCAATGCAGCAGCAAATGTTTGACTGCAAATATCAACTGGTGAGCCACCATCACTCTTTAAGAATTTCCATGATATGCAGAGACAGAAAGAATTGTTCAGGTTTTAAGAAATGCTAAGCACATGTTGATCATCGAAGAGCCTTTGAAACCCATATGTTACACTGAAGCTATGTAAATCATGAAGATCTGACTTGTAATGCTAAAGTTAGACGCCCCCATTGGATGAAAGAAAAATCCACTTAGCGACTTTACCATAATGTTATAACAATGTAGTAAAACTACGACTGATGATTCTCATTTTTCTTTTGGATTCACTCCCCTCCATTGGTGGGATATATGTCTAGAACCCATAACAAATGTACAAATGCAAGTACAATTTCAATGACTGGCTTATATACCGTAACATCAAATTGGCAAAACAATTCTAGTGCTTGAACTACTAACCCAAATACTAGACTTATTTTGCAATGCAATCCAATTAAAACTAGGATTCTAAATTCTTGACTATACTAGATCACATTGGTATATTAGTCCAAACTAACAACATTATCCAGACTATTGACAAGGATTTAACATTGGAGATTAACCGAAAACGCACTTCACAAGCAACTATTATACCTCCCCACTCCAAAACTCTGATATATTTAAGAGAAAACCCACATTTCAGTAAGACAATGTATCCCAAAGGAACTGAAGAAAAGAGAAAAAAAAAAATACCAGAAAGCAGTAAAAGTAGCGAAGCCAGTGGCAGAGACCATAATCCCAATGGAAGCAGCAGCACAAGTAACTTGTCCTAATCGGAGTACCAACCCACTCCCTGACCCTGGTCTCCCTACCAATTGCTTCATTTTCTCTCTAGAGACCTCGAAAAATTAAAATTGAAGAGAGGGGAGGTATAATAGTTGCTGAAACCCTAGATTTTCAGCACCCTCCTCCCATTACACCGAGTCTCCCCCAGCTTCCTCCATTTTGGGTAAAATCCCAAAAAGAAGAGGAAGATCTCGAATCTGAAGCAGATGATGATTTGAGAGTTGAGAGAATCAGAGTGTGAGAAGCTCTGCCAAATCGTCTGATTATGGAAACTCTGATGAAGAAAGGTTGCGTTGTTGATTTGGTTCAAAATGATAATAAAGGATTAATCTGAATATAAATATATTTTTGACTAATCATGTCTTCAATTACGGACTAAATACTTAAAAATGCCGTAATTAATTTGCACGTAAAGTATATACTAATTGTAATTGTATGTTGGACTTGGACTGGCTCCTCTAGCTGTCTTTTGCAAAATTGACTATCTTTCGCCGAGTCACTTCCTACGTGGATTTTGTTAATTAATTCTCAGCGGTGTCCACTGTCCATACAAATATTAAACCCAAAGAAAAGAAAAGCCTCTTTCCCATGTTTTTTTTTTCCTTTAAAAAAATTTAAAAGAAATTCTAAAAGAACACCAATAATTATTCTGCTTACCCTTGACAAAAAAAAATTTTCTTTTTAAAAAAAACCCGATTATTTGTGAAAATTAATTCAAATAGATGCGGACTTAATTTAATAGTACATATAAATTATTGAATTCTTACCATTGTCAACAATAAGTCATTGAGATATGAGTATTTATTATTTTTATCACAATAAAAAGAAAAAATATTTTTGAATTTCAAAAGATCAATTTATCATCACACAATCAGCTCCCAAATAATTTGATATGCACCCTAATAAAATTTAGTATAATATTATCTTCTTTATCTCTTACAATGTTTTATTTTAGAATTTGATACACATCTTATGTTATAACCTTTTCTTTAATAGAATTCATCTATCATTATGAAAGACTATTCACAATTCAAGCTAACTTTTGATACTATAAAGCAATTTTCACACAAATTATTGTATATGGAAATACAATAATATAAAAAAAAAAAAAAAAAAAAGAGGACTTTGTGGGATCAAAGAAAAGACTTATTTGAGTACAAGTGCTTTGATACCATGTGAATAATATGAGTTAATAAATTACTGGTATATAACTGATGAGATTTTACACATATTTATTCACAAAAGTGGATCTTTTAAAAAGAAAACATAAATTAAAGAGATAGCACAGTTGTTTAGGATGACAAGGGATGTGTTGTCAGTGCTATGTCCTATAGGTTTTTTTTGGTGCTTCAACCTTTACTCAGCTGAACTCTTGGCTATGAAAGAGAGCCTTTCGTTTGCTCAGTCTCAAAATTTGCCAGTTTCATCTTTGGAATGTCATTGCATTAACGCTATTGAAGGTGTTAATCGGTGCAATGGGTTGTCTTCTAATGACTTGATAGCTAGAGATGCTGCTTCTTTTCTTGTTGATGGTAATGGTGGTACGTGCCCACACGCTTGCTAAATTGTTTTTTTTTTTTTTTTTTTTTTCGGAAGACATTTTGATTTGTTACGACGAAATTCCCAAGTTTTATTATGTTATTGTAGTAGAAGATTTTCAATAATAAAATTTCCTCATCCTTTCCTTCAAAAGAAAGAAAAAAAAAAAGAACTATTACACTAACAAATTCACACAAAAGAAGAGACATCACACGTGAGCATAAAGAAGTAAATTTTACAAAAGGTTACTTTATAGAACAAGAACAAAATTTTTGTTTCACGAGACTTCAAAAATAATATTTTCTTTGTTAATACAACTAGATAATAGCACAGAAAAAAGTGAATTTTTTAATGACATAAACAAGTCATAAGTATTTAATTTTGTAGTTTCATTCAAGCTACATTTTGATTATATAGTTTTGTACAAGTTAAGCATTTGTTGTAGCTCTTATTGTTAATTTCTTAGAGAAAAGGTAGTAATAACTTTACTAAACAAACAATTCTTAAAAAACAAAAAAAAACAAACAAACCCAATAGAGACTAACCTAAGTTTCTTGTTCATCTTCAATGTCTTTAAAACAGGAATTTCAAATTTTAAATTTAGCTAATTAAAGCTATGTTATGGAATTTAAATGACCTACGATATTCCCCCATCTATAAAGGACAATACATTACGAAAAAGCGTAGCCCATCAGGTCAAAATATGTGATTCTAATCCACTAATAAATAAAATTAATCCACTAAAACGTAGATAAAACAAAGATTAAAATGAATTTAATCTCAGACACTTTTATGTAGCATTTAGAATTATGAACAATACGAAAAGCACTAGTGGCAACGCATAGCATTGGAGGTGAATAGCTAGGATAGGAATAATAAATTTCTAACTAGGATATAAGTTATTGTAGGGTAAATAGCTACGATTATCGATCCAACTAGAGCCAGTTTTGGATCACAAACAAATCATGAGCTGAGCAGACTATAATTTACCTCGCAAATGGTATCGACATTTTTAATGTAAAAACTCAAAGGAAAAGACACGATTCAATGACAAAAGTATAATTAAAGAAAAGAACTGTGATCAGCTCTACAACTTTGGGTATTGCCCAAGCCGACCCCAAGAGAGATATAATTCCATATAACAATATAAAATTAAGTAATAACCTTAATCTCTAGTCGGGAATTTTGTTTCTGTTTCTTCGTAATTATCTGTTTGAAACTTGATATAATTTTTAATTTTCTTTTTTTTGGGCTAAATCACAGGTGAGGAACTGGAAAGTCATACCCAAAATTTTTATTTGCAAAATAATTTGAGCCAACTTTGCTATTCTGCCAGAGCACTCTAATCAGCTTGTTGGTATTGTATATCAATTCATCACAACCGGATATTACATGAAAAGCATCAAGAAGAAGAGGGTTTTACAGTTCTGCCATCCAAAATGAAAGTTGTTGGGTTCTTTGAGTTGAACCAAAATTCCTTCCGTCGGGTTGGGTACTTGGGCCGCTGATACCGCTCTCATCGATGCCGCTGTTGAAGTACTTGATCTTTTCTCCTAATAATAGTATAGTATTTTAGCCCTCCTTCATTAGAATACAATCTTGCTTTAAATTTAGAGGAGGTTCTTTTATCATGGATGTCCTAAAATTTTCGGTTTGGGAATTCAAGATTTAATGTTGAGATCAATAGTTAGTTTAGCTGAAAACTATATTTTGTTTTGTTTGGAGGTGTACTGATCATGAACCCGAAGATGTACCAAAGGCGTTTGATAAAAACATTGCAAGACTTACAACTTGACTATCTAGATTTGTATCTGGTAATACCACATTCGAGCTTGTTATACTCTTATTACACCATGTTCACTGATCTGTAATGGACCGTAATGGAATGGGGATAAAGGAAGTTTTTTCCCTTTCTTATCCATTCATGTGCTCACTTACACATTCAGGAAACAAATTTTTATGAACTCCTCATATAATTATCTAACTTAGGAATGACTAGCTCAATTTTTATTCCCTTCACATTCCTCCCAAACCCTTGCCATTTCCCTTTACAATTCTCTTCATTATGGATTAATAAACATGCCTTCATCATGCAGAGTTTTTAAGTTCTGTGTTTGAGTTAAATTGGAGTCAAGAAATAGCTTTTCTAAAGAGAAATTGATTGAAAAAAGTAACAATATACATAATGACTAATGGGGTATTACTGCTTTTAATTTTTTTAATTGCTTCTGTACATATGAATGTTGATAGTTTACTTTGTTTAGATCCACTGGCCAGTGAGCGCAAGAAAAGGGTTTAAGAGAGGTAAGCCGGAATAGCTTACACAACCTAACATACCGAATATGCGGAAGGAAATGGAGGCACTCTATGACTCCGGTAAGGCTCGTGCTATTGGAGTCGACAATTTCTCTTCAAAAAAACTCGGAAACTTGTTGGAAGTGGCACGAATTCCCCCTGCTGTTAATCAAGTGGAATGCCATCTTTCATGGCAGCAGCCAAAGCTACATGGATTCTGTAAATCAAAGGGAATTCACTTATCTGTGAGTATGATTTATAGTTCTTATTATGAATAGTTAAGTAGAGACTATCTCTACAGTAGCAAAACATTGTTATTATGTGGTTGTGAGAAAGAAAATGGCAAAGCTTATTTGGAACAATATGGATTATGTTGAATGTTTTTTGTTTCGTTTTCCAAACACCCTGTTTGTTTGTTGAGCTATTTATTATAATCCAGGCTTATACACCATTGTTTGATTCAAATGTATTTGGGAAAAGGTACATGCATTTGGTAAAGCAAAGGGAGTTCACTGAACACATCAAAATTTGATTTGCTTTGATTTTTGATTGCTATGAGTTTTCCTCTAAGTGTCCCCTCATCAGCAGTGAACAAAACATAGACATTGTAATTTAACATTATGACGAAGAAAATGCCAAGTTAATTTGGAACAAAATGTTGATCATATTTCATGCTTTTGTCTGGTTTCCAAACACAGGACTGTGTTTGATCGCTCAGTTAATATATTTGATTATGCAAATGTTATTCCAGGCGTATACGCCATTGGCGAGGCCTCAGATATTAAAGAATCGTCTTCTAAATTTGGTACCTTAGAAACTCGGAAAGACTCCTGCACAAGTGGCTCTTCGTTGGGGCCTACAAATGGGTCACAGCATACTTCCTAAGAGTTGGAATGAGGCAAGAATGAAGGAAAATCTTGATGTTCTTGGTTGGTCCATACCCCAAGAGTTGTTTGCTAGATTATCTGAATTTGAACAGGCGAGTAGTTAAACTAAGTTCATTATGCTTCGCATATATGAATCAAACATCTTTCTGAAAGGTTCCCTTTTGGAACATCTCTTTCTTTTTTTTGTTCTTTCTGGTTAAAATTTTGTGTTGTTCTTTATTTATGGGGTGCAGGAAAAGATGCTTAAAGGTGATGAATACATACACGAGACTTTTGTTGTGTACAAGACTCTTGAAGATCTCTGGGATGACGATTTATGATATATATATAAAATAAATAAATAAATAAATAAAATAAAGCAGGATGTTGAGAAGAACTAGGCCTTCTTTTAATCGCATATTCCTTTATTTCTGGCTGTTTGATATCTATTTATTACACTATGTTTGGCTATGATTTCTGACCTTTTACCGGGGGGAGCAGGGAAGCTTCTGTACTTATGTAGATTGTGTTGTGTATAAGATCAAATTAATGGTGACATATAAGATGACAGAATGGTGCTTCTGTTTAGGTATATTTGTTGGTTATATTCAGAATCCACAAAATATTTCCAGTTTGCTCTAGGGGTGCACAACAGGCAGGTTGCGGGCGGTTTGTGCTGTTTTACTTTTGGGATAATTGTGGCAAAAGTCTATTTTTTTAGTCGAAATTTACATTTATATACCTATTTTTTTTTTTTCTGACAGCGATAATACATTCTATCTAAATTTTATAACAACAGCCTATTTTTGCCATTAAATTCCACCTCAGAAGACACATGTCACACTCTGAGGTTAATTGCTATGTTAAAATCATAAAAATGAAATAAAATTAGGAAAATGTTAATAAATAAAATAAAATCAAAAGAATATCCTCCACATCTCCGGCACTGATAAATTCAAACTGAATGATTGAAAAAGTTCGTTTCACTTGAAAATGAAGATTCAAATAGGCCATATTTAACAGTTCTTCAAATATCCAAATAGTTTATTATTTTACAAACTTATTCTAATAATTCGAAAAGGAACGAAAAATGAAATTAGAAGGGATCTGTGCATCTGATTTCAAATGTCTTTTTCTCCGATCTATTCTTGTATTTTCTAGGAACTTATTTTTCTAATAAAAATGCAAAGGTTCCAATTATATTGAAGCATCTATTTGGATCTTGTATATAAATATATGGAATCATGGGCAAGCTTGTTGTCTTGTTCAGTAAATGGTTCTACGTTTTAAAAATTTGGAATTAGGGGAAGTGGACGAATTTGGAAAAGGCAAAGGATAAAAGAAGGCATAATAATATGAAGAAAGAATTTGGAGAAGAGTTTGAATAGATTCTGGAGTTGTAAATCCGGGGTCCTAATTGTTCTCTCTCTCTCTCTCTCGAATCCCATAAGGGACTTCCCATATATGATGTTTCCAGACCTCTTAAGTCTCATCCCTCTCTTCAAATACACAACATAAAAAGCTAATAAAAGTTATCAATCCCTAAAAAAATCATTTAATGTTATCAATTTTAAAAAAAAAAAATATCCATATTCAAAGAAAAATAGCAGATGACTCAATTCAAACTAGCAAAAATGAGCTTCAAGGAAACGTAGCTATCATCAACGAAAGCGCACTAGCAATATCAGCGAAGCCACCACAAGAAGTTTCATGGCTAATGGTAGGTCTAGATAAAAAAAAAGAAGCAAGGAAGGAAGAAAGAGAGAGATGAGAGGTCTACGAAGGTGTACGGATTTTTGGAAGTCTCTCTTGGGATTTTTGGTCAATTATCTATTCTTTTCTTTTAATTTTATTTTATTTATTAACATTTTCCTAATTTTATTTCATTTTTTATATTTTTAAAATTGCAATTAACCTCAGAGGGCAACATATGTCCTCTAAGGTGGTACTTAACAGAGAAAATAGATGGTTGCTACAAATTTGGATGGAATGTATTATTCCTGTTAGAAAAAAAAAAATTGGTATATAAGTGTAAATTTCGACTAAAAAAAGGATAGTTTCACTGCAATTTCCTCCTTATTTTTTAGCGATTTTGGAAATGATTAACCCGTAACCGTCCAATTAAGTAGCATGTTGGGTAGTTTTTTTGCGGCAGTTATTGTCACGATCCAAAACTCGGGCTAGTGGCAGAAGGAGAATTTCACAAAGGTGGAAAATTCCTTAATTTATTTGAAAAGTGTCAAAAGTTCTAGTTTTTATAAAAACAGTCCATTTAAATAAAATATTCGGAATTCCATCCCGTGAACCACTCCCACAGTTCGTATACACCACCAAACATAAATTGAACAATTACTTAAAACATGAATTTAATTTCAAAACCCATCATCATCATCATTCACAACAGATGTCCAATACCAGAATGGCATACATAAGTTTGCAGACAAAAAAAAAGAAAGCAGTAATCTTGGTTCAATGCTAACACAAAATTCCAAATAGTCCGAAGACTATGACAACAAACTCATAGCATTACCAAGAGACGAATTGCAATCAGGATGACCTCTTACTCCTCTT